>JACEFZ010018233.1:0-166102 GCA_014155875.1 Cepaea nemoralis | reverse complement strand
GAGTCTGTGATCTTACATGCGAGTTAAGTGACCAGCCCAGCGAATCTGATTCTTCATTAGTAGAGTGTGGATACTGGGCATGGACGCTCTTTCTAGGACTTCAGTGTCTGGGATCTTGTCTTGCCATTTAATCTTCAGTAGCTTCCTAAGGCAGACTGTATGGAAGTGGTTTAATTTCCTAGCGTGTCGCTGATAAACAGTCCAGGTTTCACTGGCATATAGTAACAATGTCAAAGGTCGGCATATCCTAACATGGGTGGGGGGGGGGGGGGGGCGGTGTGATCCTAATTAGCGTAAAGTTTCTTGCGACATACAGTGTATGCCTGGGGTTTCTGATTAGATGTATTTGGGAATCTCATCTCATCATGTTCCTCTTGTACCTTGCGGTGTCGAGGTGAAGTATAAACTTCGTGAGAGTGCCCGGTTATGGGCTTCGTGTATCGACATTCTCATGGATTCTGTTATTCCTTCCATCCAATGTTTACGTGGTCGGCCTCTTCCTCTGTTTCCATCTGGTCTGTACATCATTGCTTGTTGTGGCATGCTGTTGACTGGTAGCCTACTTGCATGGCCAAACCATTTGACCTGCTGCTTTCTAATAAAATCTAGAGCAGCTTTAACTCCCACTTTAGTCCTGATTTCTTCATTTCTGATCTTATCTCTTCTTGATATGTTGAGTATTCTTCTCAGGAACCTCATTTCTGTTGTTATTTTTCTTTTCTCTTTTTCTGTCATTGTCCAGGTTTGGCACTGGTAGCACAGAGTTGGTAGGAAGATTGTGTTGTAAAGTGCTTTCTTAGTAGTTATTGATACATGTTTGTTCTTTAGTATTGGTGCCATTTGTCCAATGAGTTGATTTGCCTTATTGCACCTAGGGAGAGTTTATACCGCGATAGCTTGGAATAGACAGAGTAGTTTAGACCGCGATAGCTCGGAATAGACAGAGTAGTTTATACCGCGCTGGCTCGGAATGAGTAGTTTATACCGAGCTGGCTCGGAATAAATGGAGTAGTTTATACCGAGCTGAAGTATGAAGCTGTTTTTATATCAAGAATAACCCCTCTGCTGTGTGTCCACCGTGACGAGGTAGAGGGGCTTGTGCGTCCCAATGACCCCAAGAGCTATGCCGACGGTAGCACAGCTACTGGTAGGGCCACCCATGTCGGACAGGTCAAGGGAGAGGGACCAGACGAAGAGACACACAAACCTGCTGCCTTGTAGGTAGACTGGGGACAGTCAAAGGCTAGGGAAAGCACCCCAAATACATGCTTGTCGAAATCGGATGTACTGAGCCACAGGCTTGACAAAGCAGTGCAACGTGAAACCTGCTGCCTTGTAGGTAGACTGGGGACAGTCAAAGGCTAGGGAAAGCATCCCGAATAAATGCTTGTCGAAATCGGATGTACTGAGCCACAGGCTTGACAAAGCAGTGCAACGTAACTTAATTCATGATGTCACAAATCAAAATTAATCGATATGGTGCTAATCCCGTGAAGTCCCATCAGGCGGTGATAGTGCCGGGCCCCCTGCCTCGAGGGGGTCCACCCATGACTACTGGTGGTCACCTTCCCCTGTGCTGTGGAGTCAAGGCACAGAGGAGTAGGTTAAGAGCTATTGACCAAATACCCCGGACACTCAACATACTACAGTGGAATGCCGAAGGAGTTTACAAGAAGAAAGACTCCCTAACACAGCGTCTTCATAAAGATAGAATAGATGTGGCATGCATTCAAGAGACACACCTCAACGCCAATCACAAATTCTCAGTCAGAGGATATCAGGCCACACGTTTCGACCGCGAAGGACACAAAGGAGGAGTTCTAATACTTACACGAAATACAATACCTTGCAGCGAAGTATCTGTGATCTCTGACAACCAAACGGAAATTATAGGTGTTGATATAATGATAAAGGACGTGAAAATAAGAATCTACAATCTGTATAGCCCAGCAGATAAGGACCTTACACTCTCAAACATGAAAATAACTGACACAAACTGCATTATTGTCGGAGACTTTAATAGCCGTTCAGAAAGATGGGGATACCCAGATACTGACAAAAGAGGAGATGAATTGGAGGACTGGGAAATAGACTCAAATCTCCATCTACTCAACAAAGCGGATGACACACCGAGCTTCTACTCCAGAAGATGGCTTACCACTTCTACTCCAGACTTAGCTTTCTGCACAGGAGACATCCTCCACAAAATCGATCGCCATGTGCTGGACCAATTAGCAGGTAGTGACCACAGACCAATCAAGCTTGAAATGAATATGGAGTATGTTCCACAGGAGCAAAAGCCCTTGCCCCGCTGGAATTACAAACGAGCAGATTGGGACAGATTTGCCATACTAACAGACAAATATTGTGAAAACATAAATACACGATATGGCAACATAAAGCAAATGGTGGAAAGTCTAAACAGAGCGATAATACAGGCAGCCACTGAGTCCATTCCAAGAGGAGCGAGGAAAAATTACAAACCATACTGGACTGAAGAACTACAAAGTTTGGAGGACAAAGTTGAAGATGCCAGGAAGACAGCAGAGAGAGAACAAACAATTGAAGCAAACATCTCTCTCAAAGCCATCTCAGCAAAATATAAAAGAACAGTAAATCAAACAACAAGAGATTGTTGGAGGGAAAAAACAGAAAACCTGAATTTTGACAGGGATGGAAACAAACTATGGAAACTAGTGAAAGCCATGAACAATGAAGGACCTAGAAACAAACAAATAACAATTAAACAAGGAAATGCCTTGCTTACAGGCAAAAAGGCTGCAAATGCACTAATGGAACACTATGCAAATGCAAACCACATTGATATTACAACCGAACAGAAGAAAGCAATCAAAGACAAACAGACACATCATAGAAATACAGAGACAGCAGCAGAATATATGATGGCAAATCTAACAATGGAAGAAATGGAACAGGCAATGAATACCCTAAAAAAGAAGAAATCACCAGGAAAGGATGGAATCACAAATGAAATGCTAATAGGACTAGGCACCAAGGCAAAGAAGAAACTACTAGCAGTCCTAAATAACAGCTGGAAGAGAGGAATAGTCCCACAGGCATGGAAGGAAGCTATACTAATACCAGTCCCAAAGAAAGGAAAAGACCTGGAAGAACCAAATGGCTATCGACCTATCAGTCTACTGAGCTGTGTAGGAAAATTAATGGAACGCATTATCAATGGCAGGCTAACATGGCATCTGGAAGAAAACAAACTCTTAACACCACACCAAGCAGGATTCAGAAAATACAGATCCACTGAAGATCAAATAACCTATATAGCTCAGGAAATAGAGGATGCCTTCCAAGAGAAAAAGCACACACTAGCAGTCTGGATAGATTTAGAAAAAGCATTTGATAAAGTATGGAAGGAAGGACTGAAAGTAAAACTGCAAAACATGCATGTTTGTGGAAAAATGTATAAATGGATCAGCCACTACCTTGAGAACAGAACTGCCAGGACAAAAGTACAAGGACAAACAAGCAAAATGATGCTGCTGGAGCAAGGTGTCCCCCAAGGAGGAGTTCTTTCACCAACATTATTCCTAGCATATATAAATGACATCACAGAAAATTTTCCAGCCAGAGTACACACATCCTCCTTTGCAGATGACCTAGCCATATGGACATCTGAAGAATATATTAGTACAGCTAACAGCAGAATACAGCAAGCCTTATTAGCGCTAGAGGACTGGTCAAAATCATGGCTAGTGAAGATAAGTGAGGAGAAAACAACATGCACAGTGTTCTCCCTCTCAAATAAAACTCAGCAACCTAAGCTGGTATTGAATGGAAAAATATTGCGCCATGAAGAAAATCCAAACTATCTAGGAGTCACCTTTGATCGTCGCCTGACATGGAAGACACAGGTTGAGAAAAATCGAACAAGAGCAAGGCAGAGAATGGCAATCATGAAAAAGCTTGCTGGTACAACGTGGGGAGCAGATGAGAAAGTTCTCAAGAAGTTATATACTGGACGGGTGAGGCCAGTACTGGAATATGGCATTGCAGCTTGGGCAACAGCAGCTAAGTCAAACTTTAACAAAATAAGTAGAGTCCAAAACCAAGGAATGCGAATCATAACTGGAAGCCTGAAGACAACGCCTATTAATGAACTAGAAAAGATCACTTGTTTACAACCAATGCAGGATAGAAGAGATAGCAGAGCCCAGCAACAAGCAGAAAAATTTAGAAGATTGACAGACCACCCTATGTACAACAGATTTAATGGTTTTGGAAAGGGAAGACTGAAGCGTAGCAACTTTGTAGAAACTGCAAAACGAAGGATTAGGGCAGATCCTATACTTAACATATCAACAGTCAAGCCCATACACAATGCACACAACTTCCCAGCTTGGAGACAGCAGCAACTGCCTGAGATGATAGAAAACATTCCTGGTATTGAGAAAAAGAACACTCAGCATGAAACCGAAAGAAGAGAAATAACCCTAAACTACATAAAAGAACATTACCCAAGCAGGAATTGGACCCATGCATATACAGATGGATCAGCCAAAAATTCAATAGAGAATGGAGGAGGAGGAATTCTCCTAAATTTAAAAAATGGAGTGAAAAAAACACATTCAATGGCAACTGGAAAATTTTCAAGTAACTTCAAAGCGGAGGTAGAGGCTTTGAAAACTGCAGCAGAAATGCTCCTGATGGAGGAAAATAAAGAGAAGCAAATAGCTATCTTCACAGATGCAAAGTCAGCTGTCTCAATACTCAAGAGCAATAACAGCACAGAACTAACTGACCTAAGAGCAGCACTCCATGGTCTATGCCAGAAATCCAAAAAAGTTGTAATACAGTGGATCCCATCACATTGCAGTATACCTGGAAACGAAGAGGCTGACAGACTGGCAAAAGAGGGCGGACGACTACCACAGCCTGACATAGACATAACCTATAATGAGGCAAAGAGGTTGATAAAAAGCACTTATAGAACCAAATGGGAATCTGAGCATCCAGGCCATCAGAAGGATGATGCATATTACAAACTCGACCGAAGAGAACAAGTAGCAATCTTCAGACTCCGCACAGGACATAACAGGCTGAAATACCACTTGTTCAATAAACTAAAGATAGGAGATACTGATGAATGTAATTGTAGAACTGGAAAAATGACAGCAAAACATTTGCTGCAGGATTGCCCAACGTATGCAGAACAGAGAAAGATATTTTGGCCCACACCTGCTTCATTTGAGGACAAGCTCTATGGAGATATCAACAAGCTCAAGTTGACCGCAGCTTACTTTAACTACATACAGGTTGACATTTAAAGGTGCATGAAGACCCAGAGGCATGAAATGAAATATTGCTTGGATAGCAAATCCATTATGTGGAAAGTCCAAATCGAGAGCTCGCTGTGTGGGCTTCATAAAAGGTGGAAAAGTGTCCTAGTGGCACGAAATGGAATATTGCTTGATAGCAAATCCATTACGTGGAAAGTCCGAATCAAAAGCCCATTGTGTGGGCTTCATAAAAGGTGGAAAAGTGTCCTAGTGGCATGAAATGGAATATTGCTTGGATAGCAAATCCATTACGTGGAAAGTCCGAATCGAAAGCTCACTGTGTGGATGTCATCTGCAGACTGCATACTTCTGGTTTCCGGAAGAACAGCCTATGGTGAACGGAAGGCCCAATATACGGAAGTGAGGCTAAGCAGCCATGTGCAGGACGTGACGATTCCTTGGGTGAGCCCAGTACCAGAGCGCTATGTATCGGCTCTGCAAGTATGGAAGCCTCCTTGGATGGCGGGGAATGCCCATGGTCTGCCCCTGCCTTCCCTTGAGGGCTGACCAGGATCTTTGGCTGTTCTATATGGACCAGCTGGGATGGGGGATAACACCACAACAGTGAGAGTCAAACGTCCTAAGAAACCCCCGGGAAGGTTAACCCGGTCAACAAATGCCCGCAGAAGTCGGATGTGTCGGCCTAACGGCGCAAGAACGCAGCTCTGCTGTAAACAGGCACAACGCAATCACATCCGAAAAAAAACTCCGGATGAACGAAGAAGAAGAAGATATCAAGAATAATTTTCCAGATTGGTATCCCCAATAAAAATAATTGTGTCCCCATGCAAGAATTGTTAACTTGCGTTTCTGTACTCTTACTGTTTACAGGCATCCATCTTTGTTTACATTACTGACCTACTATTTCCTGATATTTATGTCATCATAATTCCGGTCCAAGCTGACAGTAATATGCGTTGCTTCAGAAAGACATGATTAGCCAATTCAAACACCAGGCTTCCGACTTACTGGCCTGATGAATTAACAAATAAACAAGGAAATGCTACGCAAATAAAGTGCAGGAAAACCTGGTATATGTGAAGCAGGTTGAAAAGAGGGGGGAGATAGATAACGAAGATAGTGTGAGAGACAGATACGAGAAAGATGTGTTGAAAGACATAACAAAGTGATAAAGACAAGTGAGTGAGAGAGAGGGAGGGATATATATATATATAGAGAGAGACAGAGAGAGAGAGAGTGAGTGAGAACTCGTGTTCGGTTGGCTAAGGCTCCTTTTTCTAACGCCATTTTTTGTAAGTACCGCGCGCTCAGTATCGTTCGCAGAAAGCAGGACAGGAAAGTGTGCTCTCGCAGGAAGAAGGAAGGAAATTATCGCCAACCGGGGTTTCCGTCCGAGCCAGCTCGGAATAAACTACTCTGTCTATTCCGAGCTATCGCGGTATAAACTGCTCTGTCTATTCCGAGCTATCGCGTTGCACCTATTTTCGATCTCGTCTTCTGATCTGCCATTTGATGATATTATACTTCCTAGGTACTTGAAGCTCTTTACTTGTTTCAAGGGATGTTCGTTTAGGTGAATTGTTACTGTTTGTTCTTCTTTAGTTATAGTCATTATCTCTGTTTTGCTTGTGCTAATTTTCATGTTATGTTCACTACACATTTCGTTTAGACTATTCATGTGGTCTTGTAATTCAGCTTCTGATTTTGCTATTAGTGCTTGGTCGTCCGCAAACAGGAGTTCTCTAATGGTTATATTTGCAGATGGTTCTTCTGTTTTCTCGTCATGCGGTATTCTTGCTGTCTCTGCTTGGCTGGTTTCTTTACATATGTTGTCTATATATGTTATGAACAAGAGAGGGGACAGGACACAACCTTGTAGTACTCCAGATCTTATGGTGAAGGGTTCTGAGTGTTCTCCAGTTGCTCTCACTGTGCATTCACTGTTGTTGTATAAACTTCTACATAGGTTTGTTAGATGTGTACTCACTCCATATTGTTTAAGGATTTCCCACAGCTTGTTTCTATCTACCCTATCAAATGCCTTTTCTTGGTCGACAAAGGCTAAGTAGAGTGTTTCATTGAATTCGATAGATTTTTCTGTAAGTTGTCTAAGAGCAAAAATTGCATCTGTGCATCCTTTGTTTTTCCTAAATCCAAGCTGCGTTTCGCTTAGCTGGGGTTCTAAAGTAGTTCATAATCTTTTTTCAAGAATTTTGCAAAATATTTTCCCAGTATGACTCAACAGTGAAATGCCTCTGTATTATTGTGTGCAATCTCTTTTTCTGCCTTTGTTTTTCCAAATTGGGATAATTATGGCGTTTCGCCAGTCTCGTGGTGTCTGTTGTTCTACCCAAACATGGTTGAATAGTCTATGTAGCCAAGCT
Organism: Cepaea nemoralis; assembly: GCA_014155875.1. Lineage (NCBI taxonomy): Eukaryota > Metazoa > Mollusca > Gastropoda > Stylommatophora > Helicidae > Cepaea > Cepaea nemoralis. The sequence continues at coordinate 158,445 of JACEFZ010018233.1, read as the reverse complement.
GTTCCTACATCCCTTGCTGCTTTAATTAGTTCATTTGGTATTTCATCCTGTCCTGGTGATTTGTTTAATGGGGCTAATCTGATGGCTTCTATAATTTCTTCTTTTAGTATGTCTGGTTCTAGTTCCTCGGTGACATCTGTGTAGGTCTCTTGAATTCCTGTGACATCTGATGGGATGTTGAGAAGTTGTTCGAAATACTGCTTCCATCTTATTAGGATGTTTTTGTTCACTTATTGGTTCTCCATTTTCGCTAATTATTTATTTCAGTTGGGTCAAAGGGTTCTCCTCTAGTTCGCATTGCACTTATCTTTTTGTAGAAGTTTCTGGTTGCCTTCTTGTAGTTTTTATTTAGGGTTTCTCCATACTCTTCCCAGTCTTTTTGTTTTTCCCTCTTTACTATTCTACTCACATGTCTTCTCGCTATTCTGTATTCTCTGTAATCACATTCCTGTTTGCTCTTCAACCACTTTTTATATTTTTCCTTTTTTTCTGTTACCGCTTTCTTTACTTCTGCGTTCCACCAACTTGTTATTTTCTTTATCCGTGTTTTGCGTTTTTTCGTGGTTCCGCATGTTATTTTTGCAGTATTTAAAATGCTTGATTTGAACATCTCCCATTCTTCGTCCACTGTTTTTCTTTCCGTAGGTAATTTTACAGAGTTCAGTTAGTTCTTTCTCATAATTTTCCCTTACTGCCTCGTCTTTAAGGTTTTTTAAGTTTACTGATTCGCATGGCATGTATTTTCCTGCTCTTTGTTTTCTTCTTCTAATGGTTCTTATTGTGACAACGACTGCTTTATGATCTGTGTTTATACTGAAATTGGGCACTGCTCTTGCATCTAATATATTTCTCTTTCTGTTATTTCTTGTTAATATAAAATCAATTTGGCTTTTAGTATCTAGATTGTTCCATTTATACCAGGTGTATACTTGCGAATCTTTGTGTTTATAGAATGTGTTTGTTATATAGAGGTCGTGTTGGCTGCAAAGCTCTATCAGTCTACTTCCGTTATCATTCCTTTCATTTTGCTGATCTCCAAATGCTCCCAGGTGTTTTTCTATGCCCACTCTGTTATGTCCTAGTCTTGCATTGAAGTCTCCCATAACTATGATGTTGTTCTGCTTATCTATTTTTTTTAGCACGGCATGTATGTCTTCGTAGAAGTCCTCGCATTCTTGCTCATTATTGTTTGCATTACATGGTGCGTATATCTGTACATATGTTGTGATTGTTTGTTCTTTTATTCTCACTGTTATGATTCTTTCTGATATATATTTTATTTCTAGTATTCCTCTTGCTAGCCGTGGTTCGATGACTATTCCCACACTGTGTCTTGCCCTTTCTTGCTGTTCTACTCCAGAGTAAACAAACGTGTAACTGCGGTGGAGCTCCTTGCATCCTTTCCCTTTTGTTCTGGTGTCCGCTATTCCCATCAGACCAATATTCCTCTTCTCCATTGTTTCTATAAGCTCTTCTTCTTTACTATTGAAACCACAGACGTTCATTGTGCCTATTTTTTGAATCGCTGATCTATCTCGTAGTCCATTAACATTGCCGGGTCGATAGCCGTTTGGGTCAGTCCGTTTATACTTCTTAGTTTTTCTACGAGCAGTATGAAGATCCCCTGCCGGCTTGCTAGGCCAGTCGCAGGTTTAGGACACTAATCTGACCACAGGGAGTCCATCCCCTATGGCGAGCCATAGCCCCGTTAGCCCATGACCTCGCGGTCATGGTTGCCCGGTCTGCACCACGTGGAGGTGGGGGTTGACTTGTGTAGTCTGCGGGTAATCGGCAGGCTACTAATTTTCGCTCTTCACCCCTCCTGGGAGAGGCTAGCTGATCCTAACCCTGCTGGCTGCAGGGCCAGGCGCATTCCACACCTTACAGACAGTATTTGGGAATAACTGGTTAAACTTTACGGGAAACCATTGCGCTGTGCAAACCTGATGTGCTGTAAACAAAAAAAAACAGCAATTGTTTGATTACTCACGTTCAGGAATTGGCCTTTTATTCTTCCTGTTTGTGTTCACTCGCTAAAGCCCATATTGCTGTTCAGTTGGTTAGAGCGAGCCTACAGTTCTATTATTATCATTTATCAGCGACATGGCACAGATGATATTTGGTGGCTACTGGCTGACAGTTGCTGGCATTCTCCCGGAAATCAAGACCCCTATTAATGAACTAGAAAAGATCACTTGTTTACAACCAATGCAGGATAGAAGAGATAGCAGAGCCCAGCAACAAGCTGAAAAATTTAGAAGATTGACAGACCACCCTATGTATAAAAGGTTTAGTGGTTTTGGAAAGGGAAGACTGAAGCGTAGCAACTTTGTAGAAACTGCAAAACGAAAGATTAGGGCAGATCCCATACTTAACATATCAACAGTCAAACCCATTTACAATGCAGACAAGTTCCCAGCTTGGAGACAGCAGCTACTGCCTGAGATGATAGAAAACATTCCTGGTATTGAGAAAAAGAACACTCAGCATGAAACCGAAAGAAGAGAAATAACCCTAAACTACATAAAAGAACATTACCCAAGCAGCAATTGGACCCATGCATATACAGATGGATCAGCCAAAAATTCAGTAGAGAATGGAGGAGGAGGAATTCTCCTAAATTTAAAAAATGGAGTGAAAAAAACACATTCAGTGGCAACTGGAAAGTTTTCAAGTAACTTCAAAGCGGAGGTAGAGGCTCTGAAAACTGCAGCAGAAATGCTCTTGATGGAGGAAAATAAAGAGATGTGCTTGCTTGCTTGCTTGCTTGTGTTCGTTGGCTTGAGCTCCAACGCGAAGTCCTGTATGTCGGATGAAGGCATCCTGTTGTCCAACATCAGTGTGATGTCATACAGGACCTGAGGTTTGCGTGAGTATCCGTTGTCCCATGTCTGGCTTATTGGTGTGCAGACTGGTGGTTCCTCGCCGTACAGGCAGACACTCTCCGACTTCGGAGGAATCGGCGATCCTATTGACTTTAGCCAGGACCCCGAAGGGACCTGTTGCCCAGGACGCTCGACGAGGACGCGTCAATAGGTCTTGGCCAGTATATAACCCGGCCCTGGTGCCTTGGAAACACCTCTGCGTCCCATAAAGAGATGTAAATAGCTATCTTTACAGATGCAAAGTCAGCTGTCTCAATACTGAAGAGCAATAACAGCACAGAAATAGCTGACCTAAGAGCAGCACTCCATGGTCTATGCCAGAAATCCAAAAAAGTTGTAATACAGTGGATACCATCACATTGCAGTATACCTGGAAATGAAGAGGCTGACAGACTGGCAAAAGAGGGCGGAAGACTACCACAGCCTGACATAGACATAACCTATAATGAGGCAAAGAGGTTGATAAAAAGCACTTATAGAACCAAATGGGAATCAGAGCATCCAGGCCACCAGAAGGATGATGCATATTACAAACTCGACCGAAGAGAACAAGTAGCAATCTTCAGACTCCGCACAGGACACAATAGGTTGAAATACCACTTGTTCAACAAACTAAAGATAGGAGATACAGATGAATGTAATTGTGGAACTGGTAAAATGACAGCTAAACATTTGCTGCAAGAGTGCCCAATATATGCAGAACAGAGAAAGATATTTTGGCCCACACCTGCTTCATTCGAGGACAAGCTCTATGGAGATATCACCAAGCTCAAGTCGACTGCAGCTTACTTTAACTGTATTCAGGTTGACATTTAAATGTACATGAAGAAGTATTTAGACTGCCACACTTCATTACCACAGGCATGTCGGTTACACAAGCCTCCCAGAGGCATGAAATGGAATATTGCTTGGATAGCAAATCCATTACGTGGAAAGTCCAAATCGAAAGCTCACTGTGTGGGCTTCAAAAAAGGTGGAAAAAGTGTCCTAGTGGCACAAAATGGAATATTGCTTGGATAGCAAATCCATTACGTGGAAAGTCCGAATCGAAAGCACACTGTGTGGATGTCATCTGCAAACTGCATTCTTCTGGCTTCTGGAAGAACAGCCTATGGTGAACGGGAGGCCCAATATACGGAAGTGAGGCTAAGCAGCCATGTGCAGGACGTGACGATTCCTTGGGTGAGCCCAGTACCAGAGCGGTGTGTGATGGCTCTGCAATTATGGAAGCCTCCTTGGATGGTGGGGAATGCCCATGGTCTGCCCCTGCCTTCCCTTGAGGGCCGACCAGGATGCCTTTGGCTGTTCTATATGGGCCAGCTGGGATGGGAGATAACACCACAACAGTGAGAGTCTTAACGTCCTAAGAAACCCCCGGGAAGGTTAACCCGGTCAACAAATGCCCGCAGAAGTCGGATGTGTCGGCCTAACGGCGCAAGAACGCAGCTCTGCTGTAAACAGGCACAATGCAATCACGTCCGAAAAAAAAACTCCGGATGAACGAAGAAGAAGAAGGTATTGGAATTGCCATAGTGCAAAGCAACGAGGACAAATACTGGAGAAACTGGTCTATGATTTTGATGTCCTGATGTTACAGGAACTGAATACGAACTCTTTTAAGTGCCCTGGCTATACATGTTACATCAACCCAACTGGGCAGGGAAGACATGGACAGGTTCTTGTGGTCAAGGACGGTTTACAACATTCAATACTGGATATGAGTGGTTGGGGTCAGGAGAGTAAAGAGGTGCAGGGAATGTGCATACAAATCGGCCGATACAGCTGGAACCTGATAAATATATATGTGAGTGGGGAATCTTGCATAAGCAGAGAGAGTTGGGACTGGTTGAGAGGTTTAGTGGACACCCCAGGTACCAGGAGGATGCGTATAACAGGGTTAGGTATGATCGGTAAACACACTGTTGGACATGGAGGTCTGCCCTTGCCTTGTTAGATGGGTTGCGGCAGTCCTTTGTGAGCGTAAGGTTGCACTGCGCATGGGTTCCTGGACTTCTGACCCCTGTACTATTACACCTGGGTGGTGAATGGAGGTAGAGGCAGTAACAGCGGCATTCCGGTGGATAGAGGAGACTACTGCAACACACGTTGTATTCATTACGGATTCAAAGTGTATGCTTAGCAAGGTGGAGAAAGGAATGTTTCGTGTAGAATGATTGAGAACCCATATGTGGAAAGAATGAGATTGTGGGGGATCGGAAGGGGTTCTGGAAGAATCTCAAAACTGAGAGGGAAGACCAGGAGAACTTTTAATCAGATAGCGGTGGAACGATTAGTAGTATGACTCTTCGCTGGCTGTTGAACGAGGGGACGGAGCACGTATGGGAATGTCCTGAGTGCAGTGATGTCGGTTCTTAACTCAACTAAACTCAACTCAACTTGTTCTTCATTTACCTATCTGTTATGTTATGTGGTTACTTCAGTGCACGCTCCCAAGAGTGGGACAGGTCGGGAGAGAACACGCAGGGCACTGCTCTTGCTGAGGCCTCGCTTGAGACGGATATTGTCTGTCTAAATGATGGGACACCAACTAGGCAGGCAATGAGACCGGGGCACCCTGCCACGGCCATCGACCTGGCACTTGTATCAAAAGAGGCGGCATCAGACATAAAATGAAATGTCCTTGGGGATTATAGAAGCGACCACCTACCCTGCTCTGTACTGATACCTAAGTCCAGTAAAATCAGGGCTCAAGAAGAAAGACTAACTTACACTCACTTTAAACAATACAATTCTAAATACCCAAAGAGATAAAGGATTGACTTTCACCCAATTAATTGCTGAACAATTAAAAAAAATTGTCCGGCAAAGGAAATGAACGATTGACATCTGACTTTCATCCAATTAATTGCTGAACAATTTTTTTAAAAAATTATCCGGCAAGGAAACGAACCTCGAGCTCCCGCTCATCAGGCGGGCGCACTATCAACTATGCTACTGACGACACATTTTCCAATCAACGAAAATATGTAATATAGCCACAAACTGACGATAAGTCACGTGACTTGGCAAATCACTCTGTGCCCTATGAAAAGACACTTTGTTTATACATAGTGCCCTATGAATAGACACTTCCGTTTATAAACTACGTCCTTGAACCTCCTTCTCTCTATCCTTCAGGAAACTCCCCAAAGTCTGCCGTCGTTGCCCTAATCGCTCTGTGATGTTTTTTGTTGTTTCCAACGCATCCCTTAGTTTTTATCGTATTTTGGCGTCGAGGATTTCTCTCTAATTCATATGACGTCATTTTTGTTTGCACTCACTATATGGCACCAGGCAAGTTCAAGAATTGTTAACTTTCGTTTATGTACACTTACTGTTACCAGGCATCCATGTTTGTTTACGTTACCGTCCTACTATTTATGTCCTGATGTTCCCGCAGCAGTGATGATTCTCTTAATTTGACACTTTCTATGGCCTCCATTGCATCCTCTCTGAGTGACTCTGTTCTGGTCCAAGCTGACAGCAATACGCTTCGCCTCAGAGAGACATGATTAAGAAATTCAAACACCAGGCTTTCGACTGACTGGCCTCATGAATTAATAAAGGATAAGGAAATACTACGCATATAAAGTGCAAGAAAACCTGGTATATATTAACCCTTTTCAGGGCAGACGCTTGTCCGTTTTGTAGCCCTGAACGGGCAAGATTTTTTCAGGTTCTGTAAAATTTCGGGTCGCGTTAGTAAAAACATCACAAATAAGGTGTTAGTCAACCGATTTTAGTTAAACAACACAATGAAGGGAAAAGCATGCAGAATATGTTACTCACGTGATTTTTGCCGGTAATCCATATATGAACACAAATATTTACGAAATACAGCATGTTGTTTGTGATTTTCCGTCATCTTTACGGCAATTTACAAACACATTTTCAGAATCATCACTTTCTTTAGAGTCCGACTCACGACTGCTAATGCAAAGTAATGCTTTTCATTGATATCTAGCTCCGATTAGTAGTCAACTTTGTGCCCTTTAATGTCACTTAAATTGAACCTAGCGAAATCTCGGCTATCACTTGAAGAATCGCCAAAATCCATTTTGAAAAACTAAGTGTAAAACCCCCGAAAACTATCCAGAAAATCCGTTCAAATTCATAGTAGGTTCTTAAAAATGGCGGCCACGTTGTCAAGCTATCGGCGAAAGTGAAAGTAGCCATCGGAAGTGGCTGTGTACTTGTATAATTTTTCACCCTTTGACATGACTGAAAATAATTTTGAAAGCCAGTTTTCAGACCCATCTGTTGTAAACCTGTAAGTACTTCTTTTTTGCTTAGCAGCGCCCCAGCACATAATTATTTAGATGTAAATAAAATGCTGTGAAATAAGTTATTGTTTTTTTTAAAAATGTTAGTATTTAAATATTAATTGCTCACTTTTAGATACAGAACAGTGTAATTATAGAGCAGAGGTAGAAATCAATGTTAGTGAATATTTAACCCTTTTAGGACGGAACAGCATTGGGCTAAATTTAGCTTTCCCTCTGAAGAAGACGGAGTCATTTTTTTGGAGTACAGAAATGACTGAAGTGACAATTTTGCAAATTCAAAAAAAAAATATTAGAACCGTATATATGTATATAAAAGTATATATATTCTTAAAGAGGATATAGTAAAGTTTATTTCTGTGTATGATTGAAGTTGTTTTGTTCATGTTTATGCAAATTTGGTGACCTCATTTGTATTTTGTGAAAAATAAAATATTTCATACCACTATGTATGAATTGGTACTAAATATTTGTTTTACAAATGGTACTCACCTAAAATTTCCTCATTGAAAAACTACACCACTTTAGAATAATTTTAAACACTTATGGCTAAAAAAGCAACAACCATGAAGTCCCTTTTGACATTTGTAATAGGTGGGCTATCTATCATCTGGTGACATGTGTTTTGGTCCGGACATCGCCATGAATGGATATAGATGAACATGATCCTCTTTATTCCCAATACACAAAACCATGGATACACGAGGTCGAAATCCTAATGGGCATTTTCTGTATCACTGCAGTCATTATCTGAGTCCTGAACTGTCAAAATAGCTACTATCAGAGCTGGTCTATGCTATCACGATTTTAAATTTGAGAATTTACTAATGAGACCACCACAGTAGATAGGCCTTGAAATTCAAAATCTAATGGTACCTCAATGATGCCTGTATGTCACTTCTAAGTGAAGATATTCACATTTTTGTGAAGGTGAGAGAGTTGCGATTTTTCATGCTCCTTGCCCGATATTGTCACTCTCCAGTGTGTCCAGTTACCTTCACCAGCGACACCTGCTGGTGTCTGTGCATTCGAGATTGTCTCAAACGGTCATATGAAAACTCACTTCAAAAATATGTTCTGTCATGTTAAATGATTACAAAATAGTACAAGTGTACAAATAAATTATTATTAATCTTTAAAATTGTGTTCACTTTAACTTTAGTAGTTCAAGTTGCACGTTTTGAGTGTTACAAAGTGTAGCGCAATCGATATGCGCGGCCGTCATGACCTGTGGGTTTCCAATTCACAAAGGCACATCTTTGCAGAAAATCTGTTTTTCAACCACAATTCGAGCATCATCATCATCGAGTGCCCTGCCAGCTGACGTAGGCGTTCATGGCTCTCCACAGATCTCGGTCTTTAGTTTTCTGGATCAACTCTGCTGCTGATATTCCTCCGTGCCACCGTCTCAATCCATCCAGCATCATTTCTCTTGGTCTGCCTCTGCCTCTCTTCCCCTCGATCTTTCAAGTTGTCACGATGTTCTCCAATGCCTCTCTTCTCATTACATGACCAAAGAAAGCTGTTTGTCTCTTTCTTATTGTTGTATATAGTGTTCTAGTTTCATTAGCCTGTTTCAGACAGTCGTCGTTAGTTACTCTGGCAGTCCAAGGAATTCTCAACATTCGTCTCAGGAACCACATCTCTGTTGCTTCTAATTTCTTCTTAATTTGTTCATTTACATTCCAAGATTCACTGCCATACAGCAAAACTGGTTCTACATAGCATTTCAGCACTCTCGTTCTTACACTCAGTGATAGTGACCTATTGCACAAGATACTCTTCATTTCATTGTTACTGTTTTCTTGATATTCAAGGAGAGTCCTTCCTTTCCTTGCACTCTCTGTTATTACAGTGTCCAACAATTGTTGTAGGTCTGTTGATTTATCTGCCACCAATACTGTGTCATCTGCATAGCGTATATTATTTATATTATAACCTCCAACTAGTATTCCTGGCATCTCTTTGATCTCTCTCATTATTACTTCGCTATATAGGGAGAAGAGATCTGATGACAAGACACATCCCTGTCGTACTCCTAGCTTTATGTGTTTGTAACTGCCCTCTTTATTTCCAATTTTAATTGCTGCTACTTGGTTCCAGTAAATATTCTTTATTATTCTTAAATCTTTCCCATCAATGTTGATATCTTCCAACATTTTAATCAGCTCATCATGTTTTACTTTATCAAATACCTTAGTATAATCTATGAAGCATAAATATGTGTCTTTCTGTTTCTCTATTGACCTTTCTATTAGTGTCCGTAATGTATATATTGCATTGTTTGTGCCCTTTCCTTCCACAAATCCATACTGTTCTTCACTAATTTTCATTTTTATTTTCTTTCTGGTTCTTCTCATTATGATTCTGAGCAGAAGCTTAGTGATGGTTTATGAGGTTAATTGTTGGAAAATCTTCACATTCTTCTTCTTCTTCTTCGTTCATCCGGAGTTTTTTTTCCGGATGTGATTGCGTTGTGCCTGTTTACAGCAGAGCTGCGTTCTTGCGCCGTTAGGCCGACACATCCGACTTCTGCGGGCATTTGTTGAAAGGGTTAACCTTCCCGGGGGTTTCTTAGGACGTTTGACTCTCACTGTTGTGGTGTTATCCCCCATCCCAGCTGGTCCATATAGAACAGCCAAAGATCCTGGTCAGCCCCTCAAGGGAAGGCAGGGGCAGACCATGGGCATTCCCCGCCATCCAAGGAGGCTTCCATAATTGCAGAGCCGATACATAGCGCTCTGGTACTGGGCTCACCCAAGGAATCGTCACGTCCTGCACATGGCTGCTTAGCCTCACTTCCGTATATTGGGCCTTCCGTTCACCATAGGCTGTTCTTCCGGAAACCAGAAGTATGCAGTCTGCAGATGACATCCACACAGTGAGCTTTCGATTCGGACTTTCCATGTAATGGATTTGCTATCCAAGCAATATTCCATTTCATGCCTCTGGGTCTTCATGCACCTTTAAATGTCAACCTGTATGTAGTTAAAGTAAGCTGCGGTCAACTTGAGCTTGTTGATATCTCCATAGAGCTTGTCCTCAAATGAAGCAGGTGTGGGCCAAAATATCTTTCTCTGTTCTGCATACGTTGGGCAATCCTGCAGCAAATGTTTTGCTGTCATTTTTCCAGTTCTACAATTACATTCATCGGTATCTCCTATCTTTAGTTTATTGAACAAGTGGTATTTCAGCCTGTTATGTCCTGTGCGGAGTCTGAGGATTGCTACTTGTTCTCTTCGGTCGAGTTTGTAATATGCATCATCCTTCTGATGGCCTGGATGCTCAGATTCCCATTTGGTTCTATAAGTGCTTTTTATCAACCTCTTTGCCTCATTATAGGTTATGTCTATGTCAGGCTGTGGTAGTCGTCCGCCCTCTTTTGCCAGTCTGTCAGCCTCTTCGTTTCCAGGTATACTGCAATGTGATGGGATCCACTGTATTACAACTTTTTTGGATTTCTGGCATAGACCATGGAGTGCTGCTCTTAGGTCAGTTAGTTCTGTGCTGTTATTGCTCTTGAGTATTAAGACAGCTGACTTTGCATCTGTGAAGATAGCTATTTGCTTCTCTTTATTTTCCTCCATCAGGAGCATTTCTGCTGCAGTTTTCAAAGCCTCTACCTCCGCTTTGAAGTTACTTGAAAATTTTCCAGTTGCCATTGAATGTGTTTTTTTCACTCCATTTTTTAAATTTAGGAGAATTCCTCCTCCTCCATTCTCTATTGAATTTTTGGCTGATCCATCTGTATATGCATGGGTCCAATTCCTGCTTGGGTAATGTTCTTTTATGTAGTTTAGGGTTATTTCTCTTCTTTCGGTTTCATGCTGAGTGTTCTTTTTCTCAATACCAGGAATGTTTTCTATCATCTCAGGCAGTTGCTGCTGTCTCCAAGCTGGGAACTTGTGTGCATTGTGTATGGGCTTGACTGTTGATATGTTAAGTATAGGATCTGCCCTAATCCTTCGTTTTGCAGTTTCTACAAAGTTGCTACGCTTCAGTCTTCCCTTTCCAAAACCATTAAATCTGTTGTACATAGGGTGGTCTGTCAATCTTCTAAATTTTTCAGCTTGTTGCTGGGCTCTGCTATCTCTTCTATCCTCCATTGGTTGTAAACAAGTGATCTTTTCTAGTTCATTAATAGGCGTTGTCTTCAGGCTTCCAGTTATGATTCGCATTCCTTGGTTTTGGACTCTACTTATTTTGTTAAAGTTTGACTTAGCTGCTGTTGCCCAAGCTGCAATGCCATATTCCAGTACTGGCCTCACCCGTCCAGTATATAACTTCTTGAGAACTTTCTCATCTGCTCCCCACGTTGTACCAGCAAGCTTTTTCATGATTGCCATTCTCTGCCTTGCTCTTGTTCGATTTTTCTCAACCTGTGTCTTCCATGTCAGGCGACGATCAAAGGTGACTCCTAGATAGTTTGGATTTTCTTCATGGCGCAATATTTTTCCATTCAATACCAGCTTAGGTTGCTGAGTTTTATTTGAGAGGGAGAACACTGTGCATGTTGTTTTCTCCTCACTTATCTTCACTAGCCATGATTTTGACCAGTCCTCTAGCGCTAATAAGGCTTGCTGTATTCTGCTGTTAGCTGTACTAATATATTCTTCAGATGTCCATATGGCTAGGTCATCTGCAAAGGAGGATGTGTGTACTCTGGCTGGAAAATTTTCTGTGATGTCATTTATATATGCTAGGAATAATGTTGGTGAAAGAACTCCTCCTTGGGGGACACCTTGCTCCAACAGCATCATTTTGCTTGTTTGTCCTTGTACTTTTGTCCTGGCAGTTCTGTTCTCAAGGTAGTGGCTGATCCATTTATACATTTTTCCACAAACATGCATGTTTTGCAGTTTTACTTTCAGTCCTTCCTTCCATACTTTATCAAATGCTTTTTCTAAATCTATCCAGACTGCTAGTGTGTGCTTTTTCTCTTGGAAGGCATCCTCTATTTCCTGAGCTATATAGGTTATTTGATCTTCAGTGGATCTGTATTTTCTGAATCCTGCTTGGTGTGGTGTTAAGAGTTTGTTTTCTTCCAGATGCCATGTTAGCCTGCCATTGATAATGCGTTCCATTAATTTTCCTACACAGCTCAGTAGACTGATAGGTCGATAGCCATTTGGTTCTTCCAGGTCTTTTCCTTTCTTTGGGACTGGTATTAGTATAGCTTCCTTCCATGCCTGTGGGACTATTCCTCTCTTCCAACTGTTATTTAGGACTGCTAGTAGTTTCTTCTTTGCCTTGGTGCCTAGTCCTATTAGCATTTCATTTGTGATTCCATCCTTTCCTGGTGATTTCTTCTTTTTTAGGGTATTCATTGCCTGTTCCATTTCTTCCATTGTTAGATTTGCCATCATATATTCTGCTGCTGTCTCTTTATTTCTATGATGTATCTGTTTGTCTTTGATTGCTTTCTTCTGTTCGGTTGTAATATCAATGTGGTTTGCATTTGCATAGTGTTCCATTAGTGCATTTGCAGCCTTTTTGCCTGTAAGCAAGGCATTTCCTTGTTTAATTGTTATTTGTTTGTTTCTAGGTCCTTCATTGTTCATGGCTTTCACTAGTTTCCATAGTTTGTTTCCATCCCTGTCAAAATTCAGGTTTTCTGTTTTTTCCCTCCAACAATCTCTTGTTGTTTGATTTACTGTTCTTTTATATTTTGCTGAGATGGCTTTGAGAGAGATGTTTGCTTCAATTGTTTGTTCTCTCTCTGCTGTCTTCCTGGCATCTTCAACTTTGTCCTCCAAACTTTGTAGTTCTTCAGTCCAGTATGGTTTGTAATTTTTCCTCGCTCCTCTTGGAATGGACTCAGTGGCTGCCTGTATTATCGCTCTGTTTAGACTTTCCACCATTTGCTTTATGTTGCCATATCGTGTATTTATGTTTTCACAATATTTGTCTGTTAGTATGGCAAATCTGTCCCAATCTGCTCGTTTGTAATTCCAGCGGGGCAAGGGCTTTTGCTCCTGTGGAACATACTCCATATTCATTTCAAGCTTGATTGGTCTGTGGTCACTACCTGCTAATTGGTCCAGCACATGGCGATCGATTTTGTGGAGGATGTCTCCTGTGCAGAAAGCTAAGTCTGGAGTAGAAGTGGTAAGCCATCTTCTGGAGTAGAAGCTCGGTGTGTCATCCGCTTTGTTGAGTAGATGGAGATTTGAGTCTATTTCCCAGTCCTCCAATTCATCTCCTCTTTTGTCAGTATCTGGGTATCCCCATCTTTCTGAACGGCTATTAAAGTCTCCAACAATAATGCAGTTTGTGTCAGTTATTTTCATGTTTGAGAGTGTAAGGTCCTTATCTGCTGGGCTATACAGATTGTAGATTCTTATTTTCACGTCCTTTATCATTATATCAACACCTATAATTTCCGTTTGGTTGTTAGAGATCACAGATACTTCGCTGCAAGGTATTGTATTTCGTGTAAGTATTAGAACTCCTCCTTTGTGTCCTTCGCGGTCGAAACGTAGGGCCTGATATCCTCTGACTGAGAATTTGTGATTGGCGTTGAGGTGTGTCTCTTGAATGCATGCCACATCTATTCTATCTTTATGAAGACGCTGTGTTAGGGAGTCTTTCTTCTTGTAAACTCCTTCGGCATTCCACTGTAGTATGTTGAGTGTCCGGGGTATTTGGTCAATAGCTCTTAACCTACTCCTCTGTGCCTTGACTCCACAGCACAGGGGAAGGTGACCACCAGTAGTCATGGGTGGACCCCCTCGAGGCAGGGGGCCCGGCACTATCACCGCCTGATGGGACTTCACGGGATTAGCACCATATCGATTAATTTTGATTTGTGACATCATGAATTAAGTTACGTTGCACTGCTTTGTCAAGCCTGTGGCTCAGTACATCCGATTTCGACAAGCATTTATTTGGGATGCTTTCCCTAGCCTTTGACTGTCCCTAGTCTACCTACAAGGCAGCAGGTTTCATGTTGCACTGCTTTGTCAAGCCTGTGGCTCAGTACATCCGATTTCGACAAGCATGTATTTGGGGTGCTTTCCCTAGCCTTTGACTGTCCCCAGTCTACCTACAAGGCAGCAGGTTTGTGTGTCTCTTCGTCTGGTCCCTCTCCCTTGACCTGTCCGACATGGGTGGCCCTACCAGTAGCTGTGCTACCGTCGGCATAGCTCTTGGGGTCATTGGGACGCACAAGCCCCTCTACCTCGTCACGGTGGACACACAGCAGAGGGGATCTTCACATTCAATTGCTCCTGGTGTTTTTTGGTATAGCTATAAATACAGATTTCAGCATATCACTGGGTAGATATCCACTGCTGTAAATATCATTTAACATTTTGGTTAATATATCTACTCCATATTCTCCCAATACTTCTAATTCTTCTATTGTGATTTCATATGGTCCAGCTGTTTTTCCTTTCTTCATATAGTTCATAGCGTCAGCGACTTCTTCTTTTAGAATAGGTGGACCTTCTAAGTTACTCTCTTCTGTTAATTCTTCCCTTTCCCCATCATATAATTCTTTTATATACTCATTCCACCTCTTCATTATACCATCTTCCTCCAATAATATCTTTCCTGTTTTTGATTTCAAACACCCTATATTTATTCTTATTTTTCTTCCCATGAGCTCACTGATTTTCTTGTGCATATTTTTTGTATCTTTAATGGCATTTAATTCAATTTTTTTGCACTGCTCATTTAACCAACTTTCTTTTGCCTTCCAACATTTATCTTTTATTTCTTTATTTATCTTAGCGTATTCTTGTTTGTCATTTTTACTCTGTTTTCTTTTGTCCATCAGCATTAAGATTTCTTTATTCATCCATTTTTTCTTAGCTATTTGACTTCTCTCCGGTAATATTTCTTTGCTAGTTTGATGAATGGAGTCCCTTAACATTTCCCATTGTTCATTTATACTCTGTATTTCAGCTATTGCATTGTACCTATTTTTCACTGTCACTATGTATTGTTCTTGAATTTCTTTATCTACTTTCAGAACCTCTTTATTAAGTCTCATGTTCCTAACCATTTGTTTCCCTCTCTTTAATCTTACTTTTATTTGTCCACATAGTGGTACATGATCACTGGTCGGTGCCAGGCATTGTTTTTACATTAATTAGAGCATTTCTAAATCTTTTATTAATTAGTATGTAGTCAATTTGGTTGCGTATTTTCTGATCAGGGCTTTTCCGTGTGTATAGTTGTCTTTTATGGTGTTTAAACCACGTGTTTCCAATTATCATATCATTGATTCTATTAGCTTTTCCCCTCTTTCATTTCTTGTACCTAAACCATAATTCCCCACTACATCCTCCATTTTCCCCTTTCCTACTTTTGCATTAAAATCTCCAAGTATTATTTTTATTTCCTGTGGTCCAATTTGAGCCATCGCCATTTCTATTTCGTCGTAAAAGTGTTGTATTTCTTCATCACTACTGCTTGTTGTTGGTGCATATACTTGTATAATATTTATATCTATTGATTTGCCTTTGATTTTGACCAAAATAACTCTGAAATACACCAGTATCCATTAAGTGACTTGGCTGTTTCTTCGTCAAGTATTATTCCTACACCTTTTTCATGTGTATCCCCTCCAGAATAAATTATTGTGTGGTTGTCAGCTATAATTTTGCCCGATCCCTTCCATCTCATCTCACTAACGCCTGGTATATTCATATTCATGCTATCCATTTCTCTTAGAACATTGTTCAACTTTCCTAGCTCATTTAATGTCCTCACATTCCATGTTCCTACTCTAAATTTATTTTATTTATGATTTTGTCATCAGTATCTGGATGACGGTCTGGTGTCACCTGTGGCTCATGACTGTCCCTACCAGACGAGGATGTTCTAAGACAGCCATTAACGTCGTTCACTAACTTTATGTGTCATAAAGTTTTGGGAAGATAATGTGGTGGTTTCCCCTTGCCTTCCACATTCACATGGTGGTCTTTTACCTCTACCTTTAACAGCCATTTCCGACTGTAAGGACAAGTGAGTGCCCTGCTCTGCTCAGCTGCAGAGTTGTCCACTTATTCCGGTGGATACCCGGTCCCCAGAGCTGTGTTAACCACACTGTGGTGTGTTTCCATCCTCTACCACGGGGAGGTGCAGTTGGGATTTTCCCTTCCTAAAGTTATGGTCTATGACCAAAACTCTCCAGTACTTTTTAGAGGACTTCGAGGACTTGACAATTCGAGCAAGTTTAGCAATGAAACTTTGCTGATTCAGGGGCAATATTTTATATGGCAATTAAAATTTACATTAAACAAAGACATCTATTGTATCCTTCGATTCCAATACGCGATCATTCAGCTGCCTCTGTCGGATGCGCTCCCCGGCAGTCGGCAGCTTGCACAGACCCATAGAGCACACTTTATTCACAAACTTCCAGTTTCTTTGTTCTATATAATATTTTAGTTCGTAATGTTTAATAGCTTCTATTATACCACCTAATAATTTTGTGGAAAAAAAAAAAAATGCCCAGCCGGGAACAGAACCCAGTGACAGGGGACTGCTTACAACTACGCTAGCGAGGAAACAATGATTGTTCCACAAAGATTTTTATATAGTCAAGCCGCCGTTTTGGATTTCATGATCGTAACATCTTTGCCTGTTTTCAACCACAATTAAAGCAAGTTTAGCGTGAAACTTTCCAAATTTCTGAAAAATTTGATGCAGCATTCGAAGATCCATCTACAATTGATGGTTTTCTATTGAAAGCGACAAAAAAAAAATTTATTACGGTTCAGCGTGCGATTTCCATTTTCCTCCGCGTGTGAGGTTGGTCTGAACCAAACGGGTCATAGGCGGATTATGAAAACTGACTTCAAAAATATGTTCTGTCATGTTAATTGATTACAAAATAGTACAAGTATACAAATAAATTATTAATAATCTTTAAACTTGTGTTCTCTTTAACTTTAGTATATCAAATTGCACGTTTTGAGTGGTGAGAAGTGAAAGTGTACATGTCATTCCAATCGATGTGCGCAGTCGCCATGGCACATGGTCTTGCATATCCCCATTCACAAAGGCACGCTTCGCAGATAATGTTGTTTTTCATCCACAAATAAAGCTAGTACAGCGATGAAACTTTCCAGATATATTTAAAATTGTATGCAGAATTAAATAATACATCTATAATTGATGCAATTCTATCAACGCCAGAATAGTGTTACAAAGTGCACATGCCAGTCGGATCGATATGCGCAAAGAACAAAAATACGCCTTCGCAGAAAATGTTTGTCTCCACAATTAAAACTAGTACAGTGATGAAACTTTCGAGATATATTTAAAATTGTGTGCAGAATTTAAAAAAACCATCTATAATTGATGCGATTCTATCAACACCCAAAAAAAAAATTAATTACAGTAAGTATGAAATATATTCATATTTATATAAAAGGTCATGATGTTTTTAACCAATCGCTGTACACGGAATATTAGGGAAACCTTTCCGGGAAAACCCAGGATGACGTGTGTTCTTGTCACGTGAGATTTGAATGAATGAATAATGTCGAAAGAATGCATGGTAAATTAGACAGCGTTTTCCGGGACAAGATTTTCAATGGCGGTGCCAACGAGCGCTTGCCGACGTAACTAGGGGTATTGGGATGCTGCTACGTTGACCATTGTGTAACGTACGCTGACACACAGTGAACACAACTCATTGCCTCAGAGTTATAGAATGGCATCATGTATTGTTTCTATGCGACACAACCACTATTCGATTCCATGTTCCATCTACACACTTATCGTAGTACGACCTGCTATCCAGGCTAACTGTTCATATATCATTACACACACATGACTCTTTAAACCCTACTTTCACCAGACCTGTTAGACGTGGACGCAGGCACTTACATTCACAGGCCGGCAACTTCTGCACACGACACCACTGGACCTCGTGCTGTAGACTCAACGTGTCCGACCGCCTGGTCGTGGTAATTCATTTCTCAGCCATGGGTACGCGCTTCAGATATCTAGCGTACATTCAATTGTTTTCCGTCGATGTCTCTCGACGTTTCATTACGACAGTGGAGACTAAGTTCTCGGCTCCCTGCCTGGTCATTCGATGTGTACCCAATCGTCTCCAGCTCTCTCACTGTCGTCTTTGTTTTCCCCTTTCTCGACCTTTCCGATCACGTGGCCTAAGCCCCACAATTTTATTGGCCCTTACGAATGACCGCTTCCCTTGTCTTTCCTCTGACCACCCATGACAATTCATCCTACCGTTGTTCTATAAACCAGACTCATGGCATATGCCCTTCGCAATTTCAAAAATGTTCTAACATTTTTGGGTTCTACATTATCTTTACACCTGACATGAGTCGCCTTAGTCGCTCATGTCTGTCCCCTGGTCGCACATATCTGTCTACTCCCTCATGCCTTAGAGCTTGCTTATCAATTTCCTTTCACTTCCATATCATTATCAACTCTGTAAAATCAGTCTGCCTCACTGGTAGTAGTGTCTCAGTTATCTTCTTCTTCCTTTTCTTTTAGCCTATGGGTGTCATCTCCGATGTATCATGGTGTTAGACCCACTGTCAACCATTCCGCTTTCGCAGATGTCGATTCTTCTTTTCTCCCTTTGCGATCATTTATCAGTTTCTACCATCTCATTTTATACGTTCTATGTTACAATCAGGTAATAGTACAATCAATAATGTTACAATTATTGTTACAATCATGTGCATCATGTTTATGAATATACATGGCATGATGATTATGTTCGTACGAATGCACTGATGTTTATGTATGTACTTATAAGACAATACATTGATGTTCCTGTTTATATCTATATGTGTTATGAGTTTTGTTTATTGAATGATTGTGAATGGTATCAACTATTACTCCCTTAGTTGGTTCTGGCTGGTATCTTGTCTTCTCTGACTGTATCTTCTAGCATTCAGATTCTCAATCTTTACTTGAGTCTGCCTGTCTCAGCCCCTTCAGTCAGCTAGTGAGGTAACGTCTTTGAGGTACCTTCGACACTATCTCTTCTGCTTAGTCATTTATACCCTTTATCTTTCTGAGGTAAGTAACAGCTTTGGGTGTATATATGTATCCATACATACATATGCATGTCTACACATTTACAATTGCATATTATATTACAGCAATCATATATCAAATTTCCTACATTGACGTGTCATTATCATGGTCACTACTCCAGTGTGAAACGTCCTTGACCAGTCACCTTGTATGAACACATGGTTTCTTAGATGATACTATGACATGGATTTCCAGCTGATGGTATTAGAGTATGCCATAGTGTACCCTCGGGATTCTGACCCATATTACTGACCATCTTCTTTTGTCATCTAGCAAGTGTGACATTTCTTAGCCCATGTCATGGCTAACATCAACCGTTCTAATTGTACTATTTATTGACTATAGCTGTAGTCATTGTTACTGTTTTTACCTCTGATGACTTTACCATACTATTATGTCAATTCAATCAACATTATACTTATCAAGGCATACGTACTACTAACAATTCTACTAACTATACCAATCACCTATATAGCCTTTATACAATCTATACTGTATTTACACTATACCTATCACAAGATAAGAGTGTTCTACGTAGAGACATTTTATTTTATCTTGTGGGTGGTTAATATGATGTGTTACTATTTTGAAATTTACTATTTCTGTTTGATATTATTTTGGCCAATGCTTGCAGACTCCGGTAACTGTATGTTGTCACACGTATATGATGGCATTTACCTGGTGGTGTGATGTCTCCTTAACATGTTGTATTGTACAATGATTTGCGTCTTCTTGTGTGAGATATGTTGTTATTGGTTTGAACATATCGATTTCTTTTGTCTTCTCTTTCCTTTCCTCATCTGTTAAACCTATACTTTTCCAATACATATTCCAATTCCTTATTTTGATGTCTCGTGTTCGTTTATCGATTTGATCTTCTGGAATTTCCCCTTGTTGCCATTGTGCTAACAGAGCGTTTGTGTCAGTGTATCTTACATGTGGTCTCTTTGGGGGAATTTCATTCTCCCAACCAGCTTTTGTGTAATCTGTAACTTCTGTTTGTTTTATCGTAACCTTCTTTTTATGTTTCTTCTTGACTATTTTCATTCTTGTGTACGACATCTTCGTCATGTAACCTATACCCAGATACTGACCCACTTTCTTGTGCTGAACATGCTTGTTGTACCACATGTTTTTCTAACCTGTTAGCATCTGATTGAATTAAGTATGGCATAAAAAATTGTTTCACCATTGCTGTGCTGTCGTTGAATTGTGGGTAATCCACTCTAAAGTTTTCAACCCCCCCAGACTACTTTCTCCTTGTCATCCTCGGTTGGGTCTGGTCTAAAAAGTGTGTATCCCATGTCAGTTCTTGCTGTTTCAACTGTCTTAGTTGTTTGTAATCATCAATTGGTTCCTGCTTGTCATCCATGACTTTGTTCTAATCATCGAGAGATGTTCCCTGTTCCGTCCGTGTACTAGGCTAACTTGTTTGTCTTTGGTTTCTTCCGTATTCTTCGTATGTCTAGTTAATGTCAGTCCCTATGTCTGATGCATCGTCTTTTACTTTACTCGTCTTTTCTTCTGTTGGGACAGTCCAAGCTGCATAGATACATTCCTCTATATGTATGTTTTCTTTTTCCCATTTCTGTATATCCTGGGGCGTGCATTCTTTGACATCAGGAATGTTGCCCAAGATTAGTGCTGTTGTCGGATGCGGCAACACTGCTGCCGTTACCCGCCCTTTGTAGTACGGGCAATTAATGTCCGTCCACGCTACTCTATACTGTTCTAGTGCACCCCCAAATAACCTATACGTCACTCTCTTGTCTGTGTAGTCTTCGTCTCTTATGATGTTCTGTTCTACACCCACAATCGAAGTCCCTGTGTCTCTGACCATTTTCACTATTAGTTCATTTACTAACGCTGGTCGAACGTCCAAACTTCCGTCTTTTATGTAAGCTGAGTTGGCTTCCTGTATGTACACTTTGCTGTTATTACTGTCGCCCTGACTGTCATGTATGTGTGTTGCATTTGTGTCCTGTTGTTCGTCCTCGTCGCTGCTGAACATGGCGTATGCCATGTTGGTGTCTTCATTCAGTTGTCTCAAACTACACGCCCTGGCCAAGTGGCCATAGCTTCTACACAACCAGCATTTTAGACTGTCTCTATAGTCTGCGTACCTATTGTTTCTTCTGACCTGACATGTTCTTGAGGTATGACTTGTACTCAGGATTTCGGTCGCACATTTCCAACTCCCCGTGTTGGCGACCACAATATTTACATTCCCTTACTGGCCCAGTTCGAGCTACGTCCGCTTGTCTCAGTGGGACTGGTGTATATCTAGTCATTGGTTGATATTTACGCTTGGGTCTGTATGACTGCCTTCGATCAGAGAACCTGGCAGCTGCTCCTACCATAAGTTCTGGCTGTGCCCCCTCTGCAAAAATCTCCCTGTGGGCATTATAGTACGCCTCGCCCTTGGACTCCATTTCAGATATTGTGGCGCACTTATTTTCAAGCAGGAACGTTGCCATGGAGTCTGGCACAGCTGAAATAATTTTATCTCTCAGCATCAGGTCTCTGAGCTTTTCGAAGTCAGTTGCCTACCTTAGCTGCCTTCAGCCACTTATCATACAGAGATTGGGTTTCGGCAACGAAATCCATGAAGGTTTGGTTCGACTTCGGAGTCAGCGCTCTATATGCCGTTCTAAGACCCGACTCATCTAAACTGAAATGTGCCAAGACTCTTTCTTTCACATAGTTGTAATCGGTTCGCAGATGCTCTGGGATGACCTCTACTACCTTCAGCGGCTCAAGGGCCAAATGCTTATGGAAGAGGATCGCCCACTCTTCGACTGGCACCTTGTAGTGGTTCATCAATACTTCAAAGTTGGTAACCCATGCAGAGATGGAATCCCCTTGTGCAAAGTTCCTGACGATACCTTGATATCTTCGAATGGGGTCCAATGCTTTGGCTGCCAATTTAGTCTTCGCAACTTCAGTCTCCTTCTCCAGTTCTAGCATCTTTACTTTAATACTACCCTCTACATCTTTGTCTTTCAATGTTAATTGCACTGCCAGTTTCTCTTTCTCGAAAGCTAGTGCTGCCTCTTGTGCTGCTAATTTCTTTTCTTCGAGCTCTGCCTGTGCTGCTAGTTTCTGTAGCTCAAGTTCTTTGGCTTCTTTTGCTGCTGCTTCTTGTGCCGCTAATTTCTTATCTTTCGAGCTCTGCCTGTGCTGCTAATTTCTGCCTCTCGAACTCTCTAACTGGTCTATCTTGTTCTTGCTTCTGGTGTTCACTCGACTCTTGTTTACCCCATGGCATAAGCTCTTTCCCTGTGAAACCACACTTCTCACCTAGAGCTATGAAGTCTGCCAATGTAGACATGGTTATCTGTTGTGTCTGTTAGCTTTAATATATATATCACTATATGTACACGCAGTCGGTGTTACCACTGGTCTTGTTTTGGTAACCTGTACCCTGTAACTCTATTTAACAATCGACTGTAACTATCAAAGGTTAACTAACATCATCCCTGTGTAAGGACAATCTAATTCATCAGGGTGATTGAACAATATCATACATAGATGTCTGCTAGCTTTCTGTTATCGAGCTGTACACATACAAAATTAGCTAGAATTAACTTGCCCTGTATATATCCAGCGATGATGTTTCAAGTGGCTTGTCCCGATGCTCGGTTCAACTTCCGCTTGCTTCCAGACTTGATATCACTCAGGGTGGCCGTCTCCGTTTCACTTTCAAGTCGACATGGATAAACTTGGTCGTCAGGTGCAGCTCCTCACCTGCGGTGTAGATATCTCCTAGGATACTACTCACTGTCCTGGAACACATTTCTGGAACAGATACTAGTTTTGACATGATTAGTCTATGAAGGCACTATAGATGACCTTATGTTGGTATTCTTGACCTTTGTGGTGGTGTCACTTATACACCCTATGTCGTTAATTACAAATACTATTAGGTAGCACAGTGGCTTCTGTTGTTTGTAATTAATGTGCTTCTCCTATTATCTTGTTGGTGTACATAGCCTTAACTGTTTATGGTTTATTGAAGAATTTGTAGCTGATGATACATCTTGTTGACTACCATGCTAACCACTCCTTTTTCCAACTTCACATAATTAGTGTCGGCGCACATCATTTAGTGTAATACTTTGAATAATTTGTAATAATCTGGAGTTAGCAATCATTTACTGAGCTATTGACGTTGACTATCGCTCACTGTGGGTTCGATTGCCATTTACCTCAATTTTGCCGAGTTCTTTTGAAGGACGTAGACCCCAAGTTGCCAACTAGCGCTTGCCGACGTAACTAGGGGTATTGGGACGCTGCTACGTTGACCATTGTTGTGTAACGTACGCTGACACACAATGAACACAACTCATTGCCTCAGAGTTATAGAATGGCATCATGTATTGTTTCTATGCGACACAACCACTATTCGATTCCATGTTCCATCTACACACTTATGGTAGTACGACCTGCTATCCAGGCTAACTGTTCATATATCATTACACACACACACACGACTCTTTAAACCCTACTTACACCAGTCCTGTTAGACGTGGCCGCAGGCACTTACATTCACAGGCCGGCAACTTCTGCACACGACACCACTGGACCTCGTGCTGTAGACTCAACGTGTCCGACCGCCTGGTCACGGTAATTCATTTCTCAGCCATGGGTACGCGCTTCAGATATCTAGCGTACATTCAGTAGTTTTCCGTCGATGTCTCTCGATGTTTCATTACGATAGTGGAGACTAAGTTCTCGGCTCCCTGCCTGGTCATTCGATGTGTGCCCAATCGTCTCCAGCTCTCTCACTGCCGTCTTCGTTTTCTCCTTTCTTGACCTTTCTGATCATGTGGCCTAAGACCCGCAATTTTATTGGCCCTTACGAATAACTGCTTCCCGGTGTCTTTCTTTCCTCTGACCACCCATGACAATTCATCCTACCGTTCTATAAACCAGACTCATGGCAGGCGGAATAACTCCGTACATGACTTTCGTTTTAACTTTGGGTAATGGCACGATGGAACACGCTAATGCTAGCATGTCTTCAAAGCTGGCCATTTTAAAAATAAAAAATCCACAAAAAACTGGGTTACTTCGCAAAGAAAGCACAAAATAATATCCACTTGTTTGAATCATGCTAATCAAAAGGTCATTTGCAAGCTAAAATGGCTGAGGATTGCAAGGAAGCATTTGATTGGTCTGTACTATTAAATGCAAACCAATCAAAGCAGTTCTTACAAGTGCGGCCGATCAAATCGGCCGTCTGTCGTTTTTAATAGTCATGTGACGTCACGAGATGGCTGATTTTTCGGCCCGGTCGGAGTAAAAGGGTTAATTAATTAATATTTTTATTTTTTATTATTTAATATTTTAATAATGAATTAAATTGCTGCTTAATTTATGCAGCAGTTACAAACTTATGTACTTACATTAATGCATGATATTTAATCAACAAAAGAACTCTGTCGCAAAGCAGTGGGTACATTAAGACAATATGAGTACATTATCGTGAATTGTTCTTTCACTGACGAACATTTCACGTGACATTTAATTAATATAAACTGGCAGCTATTTTTAACTGTTAATTAGGTCACAGCACATCCTACTATCAAAAAGTTTTAAAAGTCAAGTGCATTTTTCTCGGAGACCCAGAGACTCGTGCTTTGTGCAATGCTTTCGGCAGGCCACCCTGTGTAAAGAGACTGAGCCATATGGGGGGGACCCGGTGCAATGAAGTCGATCCCTCTCAATTCCCTATCGAAAGAGAAATGTGACCTTTACTTTCCTGTTACCAAAAACGCACAATAAAATATACATCTTACCAGGTTTGTTAGCAATGCGACAGACTTTTAATACATAATAAACAATTGGCGGCCATTTTTAATTATTAAGTAGGTCACTGCACATCCTATCGAAAAATAGATATGTCATGTTAGGCCTTGCCACCCCGGACGCAATGATATATGGTACTACGTTGTCTGTTTAAAAATAAACAAGCCACAGTAATAGAAAGCAGAATGTCTCAGCAGCTTCCAATTTATTGAGCCGCAATAAAATTTCCCTCATTACTTAGGACCTCTTTACACTTCCTGGTTCTAAATTACGACACACAAAACATTCGTAACTCTGCTTAGAATTAACGTCGCTTAGAATTAACGTACTCTCTTCGTTGAGATACCGTTGGATTCATCTTGTCAAGCTGTATCCAACTGTGATGATTTCATAAGTAGAAAACCCATTTTAAAATATTCTCTATATATGCTACATATAGCAGTGTGGATAATACAACTGCTTTGTAGACTTTCAGCTTTGCTTGCAGGCTTATTCCATTTCTGTCCTATATGTTCTTGTACAGTCTGCCAAAGGCTGCGCTGGCCTTGGAGATTCTTGCATTCACTTCGTCATCAATTGTGGCAGCTTGTGACACAGTGCTGCCAAGATAGGTGAATTTGTCCACAACACTTAGTCTATGATAATTCAGTTTGATATTTGGCACAGTGTGATTGTTCCCTGGAGCTGGCTGGTACATAACTACAGTCTTCTCCAAGTTGATATTGAGCCCAAAGTTGGCACAGGCATATGAGAAAGCTGAAACATTGTGTTGCATGTCTGCCTCTGAGTTGACATATAGAGCGCAATCATCAGCAAACAGGGGTTCTCTCCGGTGTCACTGTTAATTTTTGTTTTAGATTTCAGCCTTCTGAGATTGAATAACTTTCCATCCATGCGGTAGTTGATGTCTATTCCAATGTCGTTGTTCTCGAAGGCATTCATCAACATGGCTGAAAACATGAGGCTGAACAGTGTTGGTGCCAGGACACATGCTTGCTTCACCCCATTGGTGACAGGAAATCCGCAAACACCCTTTTCCTGTACTCTTGTCTGCATACCATCATGAAATAGCCGCACTATTTGGACAAACTTTTGTGGACAGCCATATTTTGCCATAATCTTCCAGTCCTTCTCTGCTGACTGTATCAAAAGCTTTGGTAAGGTGAATGAAAGTGGAGAACATTTCAGAGTTCTGTTCCTGACATTTCTCTTGCTATTTAACAAAAATTTCAGCAAAAAACTGTTTAAAGTTGTCGTTTTCAACTCTTCAAATAATTGCTTTAGATATGTACACTGTTCTTAATTTAGCACATAACCGTAAACTTTAAACACTGATGTAGAATTAATAACTAATAACTCAGTTGGGAAGCAATTGTTAAATATTCTTCTTCTTCTTCTTCTTCTTCTTCTTCTTCTTCTTCTTCTTCTTCTTCTTCTTCTTCTTCTTCTTCTTCTTCTTCTTCTTCTTCTTCTTCTTCTTCTTCTTCTTCTTCTTCTTCTTCTTCTGCTTCTGCGTTCTTCCTGAGTTTTTTTTTGGGACGTGATTGCGTTGTGCCTGATTACAGCAGAGCTGCGTTCTTACGCCGTTAGGCCGACACATCCGACTTCTGCGGGCATTTGTTGATCGGGTTAACCTTCCCGGGGTTTTCTTAGGATGTTTGACTCTCACTGTTATGGTGTTATCCCCCATCCCAGCTAGCCCATATAGAACAGCCAAAGACATCCAGGTCGGCTCTCAAGGGAAGGCAGGGGCAGACCATGGGTATTCCCCGCCATCCAAGGAGGCTTCATACTTGCAGAGCCCACACACAGCGCTCTGGTACTGGAATCGTCACGTCCTGCACATGGCTGCTTAGCCTCACTTCCGTATATTGGGCCTTCCATTCACCATAGGCTGTTCTTCTGGAAACCAGAAGAATGCAGTCTGCAGATGACATCCACACAGTGAGCTTTCAATTCGGACTTTCCATGTAATGGATTTGCTATCCAAGCAATATTCCATTTTGTGCCACAAGTTTCCCACCTTTTATGAAGCCCACACTGTGAGCTTTTGATTCAGACTTTCCACGTAATGGATTTGATATCCAAGCAATATTTCATTTCATGCCTCTGGGACGCTTTCGTTACCGACATACCTGTGGTATGAAGTGCGGCAGTCTAAATACTTCGTCATGCACCCTGAAATGTCAACCTGAATGTAGCTAAAGTAAGCTGCAGTCAATTTGAGCTTGTTGATATCTCTATAGAGCTTGTCCTCAAATGAAGCAGGAGTGGCCAAAATATCTTTCTCTGTTCTGCATATATTGGGCATTCCAGCAGATGTTTAGGTGTCATTTTACCAGTTCCACAATTACATTCATCGGTACCTACTATCTTTAATGGTATTTTAGCCTGTTATGTCCTGTGCGGAGTCTGAAGATTGCTACTTATTCTCTCCGGTCGAGTTTATAATATGCATCATCCTTCTGGTGGCCTGGATGCTCTGATTCCCATTTGGTTCTATAAGTGCTTTTTATAAACCTCTTTGCCTCATTATAGGTTATGTCTATGTCAGGTTGTGGTAGTCGTCCACCCTCTTTTGCTAGTCTGTCAGCCTCTTCATTTCCAGGTATACAGCAATGTGATGGGATCTACTGTATTACATCTTTTCTGGATTTCTGGCATAGACCATGGAGTGCTGCTCTTAGGTCAGCTAGTTCTGTGTCATTTTTGCTCTTAAGTATTGAGATAGCTGACTTTGCATCTGTGAAGATAGCTATTTGATTCTCTTTATTTTCGTCCATCAAGAGCATTTCTGCTGCAGTTGTCAAAGCTTTACCTCTGCTTTGAAGTTACGTGAAAATGTTCCAGTTGCCACTGACTGTGTTTTTTTCATTCCATTTTTTAAATTTAGGAGAATTCCTCCTCCATTTTCTATTGAAATTTTTGGCTGATCCATCCGTATACTCATGGGTCCAATTGCTGCTTGGGTAATGTTCTTTTATGTAGTTTAGGGTTATTTTTCTTCTTTCGGTTTCATTCCGAGTGTTCTTTTTCTCAATACCAGGAATGTTTTCTATCATCTCAGGCAGTTGCTGCTGTCTCCAAGCTGGGAACTTGTGTGCATATAAAATGGGTTTGACTGTTGATATGTTAAGTATGGGATCTGCCCTAATCTTTCGTTTTGCAGTTTTTACAAAGTTGCCACGCTTCAGTCTTCCCTTTCCAAAACCATTATACCTGTTATACATAGAGTGGTCTGTCAATCTTCTGAATTTTTCTGCTTGTTGCTGGGCTCTGCTATCTCTTCTATCCTGCATTGGTTGTAATCAAGTGATCTTTTCTAGTTCATTAATAGGCGTTGTCTTCAGGCTTCCAGTTATGATTTGCATTCCTTGATTTTGGACTCTACTTATTTTGTTAAAGTTTGACTTAGCTGTTGTTGCCCAAGCTGCAATGCCATATTCCAGTACTGGCCTCACCCGTCCAGTATATAACTTTTTGAGAACTTTCTCATCTGCTCCCCATGTAGTACCATCAAGCTTTTTCATGATTGCCATTCTTTGCCTTGCTCTTGTTCAAGGCATTTCCTTGTTTAATTGTTATTTGTTTTGTCGGTCCTTCATTGTTCATGGCTTTCACTAGTTTCCATAGTTTGTTTCCATCCCTGTCAAAATTCAGGTTTTCAATTTTTTCCCTCCAACAATCTCTTGTTGTTTGATTTACTGTTCTTTTATATTTTGCTGAGATGGCTTTGAGAGAGATGTTCGCTTCAGTTGTTGTTCTCTCTCTGCTGTCTTCCTGGCATCTTCAACTTTGTCCTCCAAAATTTGTAGTTCTTCAGTCCAGTATGGTTTGAAAATTTTCCTCGCTCCTCTAGGAATAGACTCAGTGGCCACCTGTATTATTGCTCTGTTTAAACTTTCCATCATTTGCTTCATGTTGCCATATCATGTATTTATGTTTTCACAATATTTGTCTGTTAGTATGGCAGATCTGTCCCAAACTGCTCGTTTGTAATTACAGCGAGGCTTTTGCTCCTGTGGAACATACTCCATATTCATTACAAGCTTGATTGGTCTGTGGTCACTACCTGCTAATTTTTTCAAGCATATGGCGATCGATTTTGTGGAGGATATCTGCTGTGCAGAAAGCTAAGTCTGGAGTAGAAGAGGTAAACCATCTTCTGGAGTAGAAGCTTGGTGTGTCATCCGCTTTGTTAAGTAGATGGAGATTTGAGTCTATTTCCCAGTCCTCCACTTCATCTCCTCTTTTATCAGTGTCTGGGTATCCCCATATTTCTGAACGGCTATTAAAGTCTCCGACAATAATGCAGTTTGTGTCAGTTATTTTCATGTTTGAGAGTGTAAGGTCCTTATCTGCTGGGCTATACAGATTGTAAATTCTTATTTTCACGTCCTTTATCATTATATCAACACCTATAATTTCCGTTTGGTTGTCAGAGATCACAGATACTTCGCTGCAAGGTGTTGTATTTTGTGTAAGTATTAGAACTCCTCCTTTGTGTCCTTCGCGGTAAAACGTGTGGCCTGGTATCCTCTGACTGAGAATTTGTGATTGGCATTGAGGTATGTCTCTTGAATGCATGCCACATCTGTTCTATCTTTATGAAGATGCTGTGTTAGGGAGACTTTCTTATAAACTTCTTCGGCATTTCACTGTAGTATGTTGAGTGTCCGGGGTGTTTGGTCACTAGCTCTTAACCTACTCCTCTGTGCCTTGACTCCACAGTACAGTGGAAGGTGACCACCAGTAGTCATGGGTGGACCCCCTCGAGGCAGGGGGCCCGGCAGTATCACCGCCTGATAAGACTTCGCGGGATTAGCACCATAACGTTTAATTTTAAATTGTGACATCATGAATCAAGTTACGTTGCACTGCTTTGTCAAGCCTGTGGCTCAGTACATCCGATTTTGACAAGCATTTATTCGGGGTGCTTTCCCTAGCCTTTGACTGTCCCCAGTCTACCTGTCCAGCATGGGTGACCCTACCAGTAGCTGTGCTACCATCAGCATAGCTCTTGGGGTCATTGGAGCTCGCAAGCCCCTATACCTCGTCACGGTGGACACACAGCAGAGGGGCAATAGTTAAATTCATACTTAAATAGTTCAATGTACAAATAATAGTTAAATTCAAAAATAATAATTTACTTAATATGTAGTAAATTCATAGGCACTTGGTCGTAGTGCTGCGTTGGTAGTCAAAAAATGTTTTTAAGTACCAATCTTCTAGATGTATAGCTGTTCTAATGAAAATAAACTATTAATGTTGTAAATGTATCTTAGCAAAAACAAATGAATACTGCTATAACTAAACTAACACTGTCGTGAATCTGTTCTGTTACTGTTCGTGCAACTGATTGAAAGTATCACAGCAAATTAAAGTAAATTGAGGAGGTCTGTTGGTTAGCTGGCTTGAGTGTCCGGTATCACTGGTAAGTAAGTCGGCTAGGGTGTTGTATGCTCCTCTGATGTGACTGCGGAAAAGTAGTAGTCCTGAAGCAGCAAGGCCCAACATGTTATCCTAGTATGTTTGGGTTTACCTTGCAGAATGATGAGTAATGGAGAATTATCGGTCTGTACAAAACAGTGTGTGCCTTGCAAAAATTTGGCTAATTTAGTGACACTGTATACAAGTGCTAAGTTCCAGTTGTGCCATGGTGTATCTTGATTCATTTTTCCGGGGTGCTGGCGTTAACTTTCTATTGATATACGTTCCTGGGTGATCTATGCCGTCGTGCTGGAGCTGGACTGCGGCACTGGATGTTGTACTCGCGTCTGTCCTAATAAAAGGTAAATCTGTATCTGGCAATTTAAGGACTGGTGGATTTGAGAAAATGGTTTCAATACCTTTAAGTGCGTTCTCTAAACGCATTTTTGACAATCTTAGTAGGCTGTGACTTTAATAATAAATTTGAAAATACATTTGTCAACTCGGCAAGATTAGGTATAAATTTAGCATAATAATTAATGTCCCAATAAGCTTTTTCGTAGTTGGTACGGTCAGTTTTATAATTTTAGAGACAATTTTGTCATCAGTATATAGTTTGCCTTGTGAAATCTTGTGACCCAGGAATTCTATTTCGTTGAATGCAATCTCAACTTTACTAGGTCTTATAGTGAGTCCAAATTGTCTGATCTTATTAAATATCAGTCTTAGTGTCGCTATGTGAGTTGTCATGTCGGATAGTATGTATGCACAGATCGTCGATGTACGTCTGAACGTTAGGAACAGCGTGTAGTAACAGTCGTGTCAGTCGACCGAATGTGGCTGGAGCGTTGACTAAACTAAACGGGAGAAATCGCCACTCATAACGACCTAGAGGCACTCCTTTAGAAGAGAAGGCTGTCAGATGAATAGCGTCCTCATGCATTGGTATTTGCCAATACCCTTTTGTCAAATCTAGTTTAGAAAAAATTGTTAGATTTTGCCATGTTGATAATTAAATCGTCACAGTTTGGAATTGGTTCTGCGTCAATTTTTGTTATGGCGTTGAGTTTTCTATAGTCAATACAAAGACGAATTGTTGCGTCCTTTTTTCTTAACAAGTACAATAGGAGAAGAGTATTCTGATTGAGACTTTCTGATTATCCTATGTCTTTCTAGGTTTAGAATTTCTTTGTCGAGTCCCTCCCTATAGTGCAAAGGAATAGAGTAAGGTTTGCACTTGATAGGCGTGTCGTCTGTCACAGTAATGCGATGTTGTATTCTGTCTGTTTTGCCAGGTCTGTCAGAAAAGATAGTACTGTACTCTTTCAGTAGTTCTGTCACTTCATGTCTCTGTGTGTCAGTCAGGTTGCTACAAATCTTTACAGGCCTTGTTGTTTATAAACCCATTATGAAAGTCGAGTTTCCCTGTTGAGGAAATGACTGCGTTAACATCTTCACATGTGGATGGTATAGTATGGCCATCTGCATGGAATTTGTAACATGTTACACATTTATAAAAATTGAAAACATCAATCACATTCACTGCATTTACATCTTGTTTTTCAGTCTCACTTTCAAACTCGCTGTCTGAACTTGATGTTCAAACTAGTACAGCGTTCACTCTTTTTAACATCTTTTGACCTTCGCACTGGGCAGAAAAGTGCCCTTAACTATGACCCAAAAAACACATTTAGTAGCCTGTTTATATTGGCTAGGTTTAGCCTGCTGTTTGTTGACCATGGTTTCTTAATGTGCTTTGTAGATTCATGTCACACATAGCGTATTTGTCGTGTAGTAGTTGACAATACCTGCATGGTGTTACATTTACTTTTGGTTTGTTCTTATAGGTAAATGGTTTCTTAGTGTTAATCATTGCAGCAGCTGCTACTGCTAATTTGGTCTGAATTGAAAGTAAAAATATCTCGGTTAGCTGTGAAAAAAGCTGAACCTCTCTGTTCCATCTGTTCTACACTTTGACAATCGCTTTCTTGAAGGAACTTTATGAAAGCAGTGGGTAATAATGTAATGATTTTATTTCTAATCATAAGGTCTTTTGAAAGTTCAAAACTAGTGTCCACTTTAGATGCACTCAACCATTTCGAAAAAAATATCTTGAACTTCCGAAACATAATCAAGGAACGTTTGATTTGATTTTGGGCTTAAATTAGAAAACTGTAATTGGTACTCAGCAGCATCAAGCAAAAAATGCTGCATTATACGTTAAACTATGTAATAATAGATTTCTCTCAGTTCAAGAGCTAAATTACGCATATAAATCATGTACCAATGATCTTTCTCAATCGTGATATTTCATGAGAGGTTCAAAATTTTGTGTTCAAGTAGAAATGCTGACACCAGCACAAAATGGTTTGATAATGCCCTGGTACTTTTTAAATTTTTGCTCTTTGTCGGTGCTCTGTAATTTCTTTGTAGCAATATGTATTTGTGTTTTAGATTCTAACTCTTTCTGTGTTTGTGCTGCTGCTAACTCTAATTCTGTTTCTTTCTCCTTAGCTGCTAATTCTGCTAACTGTTTTTTGTGTTCGCGTTCTTCTGCTCTATCTTGGCGTTCTGAAATTTCCCTAAATTTGTTATCGCTATATTCTGCTAACTTATCGCCAGTGTACCTTAGTTGTTTACCTGCTTCAATAGTCTTTTAATGTTGACATTTTGACAAATGTTAATTAACAGTGGATATAGTAATAAACAATGGGTTATTTCCCTTGTGTCAATTTATAATAATGATTATCTAATACAACTCTACACAAGTACCAAAATTAGTGCCTGCTTAGATTGGCACTTAAAAATAAGAGGGATACTTAGCTGATTTAGAAAATCTTGTTCTGCACCACGAATGATCACCAGCACTTGAGTTATAATTTCGTACAATCTGCTGTGGATAAAGCACAATATTAGTATCGTTGGAATATTCTGTCAGTTGGGTGTCATGCGTCTAGAGAGAATTTGTTTTTGAGGTTGTGTTTGGGAGTGTCTGTCATTGGAAAACCCCCACTTTGTCATTGGAATCTATCAGTTTCTTGTATTGTCTAGGTACGTCGGGTCATTTATTTCATATTTTACTTGGTTAAACCAAGAACGGTCAAAGTACCCCCCATGTTTTTCCTGTCAACGTTTCATGTCATGTGTTTGTCTTGTGTTGTGACAAGTAATTAACCCTTTACCGGGCAGACACTTGTCGTATTTTAGCCCTGAACGGGCAAGATTTTTTCAGGTTCGGTAAAATTGCGGGTTGCATTAGTAAAAACCTCACAAATAAGGTGTTAGTCAATGATTTTAGTTAAATAAACAACACAATGAAGGGAAAAGCATGCAGAATATGTTACTCACGTGATTGTTGCCAGTTATCCATATATGAACACAAATATTTACGAAATACAGTTATTGTTTGTGATTTTCTGTCATCTATATGGCAATTTACAAACATCAGAATCAGAATCACTTTCTTTAAAGTCCGACTCACGACTGCTAATGCAAAGTAATGCTTTTCATTGATATCTAGCTCCGATTAGTAGTCAACTTTGTGCCCTTTAATGTCACTTAAATTGAACCTAGCGAAATCTCGGCTATCACTTGAAGAATCGCCAAAATCCATTTTGAAAAACTAAGTGTAAAAACCCCGAAAACTATCCAGAAAATCCGTTCAAATTCATAGTAGGTTCTTGAAAATGGCGGCCACAGTTGTCAAGCTATCGGCAAAAGTGAAAGTAGCCATCAGAAGTATCGGAAAGTCGAGAGATCGCGTTTTTACAATGCATAATAGTATCGGGCGCGCTCGGGCGGTCTGCCCGTTTAAGCGATCGGACGGAAATGGACGTTCCACCCGGTAAAGCGTTAATATATACAATGGAGTCGAGTGACTACAAATAACATGTATATATGTTTAATAAATAAAGTGAAGATTATCACAATATGATTACACAATCTGAATATCAATCAGTAATGCGCTTGCTCGCTCACACCATAGCATCTCAGCTCACACAAACTAGCGCACACGCAGTATCGTAAATTATCGCTTTCAATGCTATCAAACAATTGTAGCGCTTATACAGTTCACTCGCTCTAGCCAACACACGGACACATCCTCTCACATTCACAGTCCAGTCTCGTCTCCCTAGGTTTTGTCCTGGGTTTAGCGCCACATGGTCTCTGATCGCGTGCCGTCTCAAGATCCTCGTGTTGGCTCAGGCTAGTCGTGGTCTCTAGTGCGTCTTAGGAAAGGGATCTCGTTCTGTCCTTCACCTCAGGTCAGTCCGTCCGTTCCTGACTGTTGTCTCCTGTAATAGTCTAAGGGTGACCTGTCCTGTAATGTCCTGTCTATTATTCCCATGTCCTGTCTACTATGTCCTGTCTCTAGGCTCTGTCTCTCTATCATGTTCCCATGACGCTGACAACGTTAATTTTGCATTTTTACCCCTTGAGGACGCCGTGGTGGTTTGATGTGTGTTTATTTTCGAGATAATGAGACAATGGTCTGTCCAACATTCAGCACCACACATGGATTTTGTCACCCGAACGTCTTTTCTGTCACTCCTCCTGACGATAACATAGTCAATGAGGTGCCAGTGTTTTGAGCGAGTGTGCATCCACGATGTCCTATTTCTCATGGGAAGACGGAAAATTGTGTTGGTAATCAGGAGATCGTGTGGAGTCCATTGCTGTTACAATTTCCGACTCCGTGCTTTCCAATAATGCCACTCCAAGAGGTGGTGTACGTTCCTACTCTGGCATTGAAATCCCCAAGGAGCATAAGTTTGTCTCCTTTGGGAACACATGTTAATACATTGTGCAGGTCCTCATAGAACTTGTTCTTGACATCTTCATTTGTCATGATTGGTGTGTAGACACTCACGATGGTTGCATGCTTCTTTCCTTTCAGCAGGGGTAACTTAATGGTCATAAGCTTAATGGTCATGGTCGTTTATTCTTCTTCTTCTTCTTCTTCAGCTTTCCGAGCCATTGAGGTTCTTTGCTGCAAATACAATCTGTCTCCATTCGTCTCTCTGGTGGACCTTCTCTTGCCAGTCGTTGATTCCAAGTGCTTGTAGGTCTGTACATGTATTATCTCTCCACCGTCTTCTTGGTCTACCTCGGGGTCTACGGTCATTTATTTCCTGAGTGTAAGCCTTTGGAAATCCGGCTAGTTTGCCAACCAGGGCCGACTTAATTGCAAATCCCACACCGGATAATAGTCTTTCCTCGCTTTTCCTTCCACTCCAGAAAAATGTGTAGCCGGCACCTACTTCACAGATTTGGCCTTCTTCTGCAAGTTGTCTCGCTCAAGGCTGCAATGTCGATGTTGTACATGCCCAGCTCTCTCCCAATCAGTGCTGTTCGTCTCTCTGGACCCGGAAATACAGTGGGCTCAAATATTTGAAGGGTAACAAATCCAATATCAGTATTTTATCACTGTTCCTATCTATCAAACATAAATATAACTCATTATATGACATCTAATCTTACAAAATTATGTGTGACCCTTCCGCAGTACCTTTTTAGAATGTATACCTCAAGTTGAATTAAGACATCTGTTAATGACTTTGCTCTGCTGTATTGACAATTTACACATTAGGAAAATATCTCGTAGCCCTTCAAAGTAAAGTCACAATAAGGGAATAGTTTGTTAGTCAGTCGCTGTTCCAACTTCACAGCAACAGGTCATCCCCATTATGCTCCGTTCCTGTGCCAGTGAATATCACACAGAATGCTCCTCTCTGCCCCATGTGAAAAGTGGAAAAGACATGACAATGGAATAAGATAATAAGCTCATAAGTTGTTCTGATATCACACATTTCAAGGATTCAGCCAGGAAATGTAACTACAGACGGAGCTGGTCACCCCACTTGATAATACACTTATCCGTTCACCATATATGTGATATGACTTCACACTTATAAGTTTGCCATTGAGTGTCTTGATTTTCTTTCTTGCCATCTTTCAGCTATGTCTTATGGTTGAACCCAAGGGATGAAGGCATCCAGCTGGAGTACAAACAAATCAGTCTTCATGCCATTTCCAGAGATCTTCATGCATTTCCACACGAACACCTCCTTTGTCACTATGAAGGAAAGTTGCCAGGTATGACAAATTAAAAAAAAAGATTGGGGGTGATGTGGGATGGAAAGAGATTCATCAAAATAAAAGATTAAATGGTTCATCTCTAGCTACAGTTAGCAGTAAGTCTTGGGGAGAAGAGGTGTAATTTAAGATAACCACTCAAATGCAGATTTATGATGTTATTTCATGGTAAAGAAAGCTTATAAATACATGTGCAAAGTTGACAGAAATTGTTTACTGTTTATGGGAATAAACAATTTATTTAATGCCTTTGCACACGTAATTATTTTATTTTAAATCAAACAGAGCGATGTGTGATATACAAGGATAGCAGAGAGGAATGCAGAGTCGCTGGAGATTAAAAGTTACACTTTCATTTGATGGCCACCATTTCCCCATGCTTTACCAAAGAACATATTTAGGCAGCTGTCTTGAAGCTATAATGTTGAATTGATATGGTACTCTGGACAAGCCTATAACCCATGAACACTCAGACCCTTCACAGAAGTTGATTGCCTCTTTAGCCAGCTGGTTGGCTAAGCTTTGAGCTGTCCTCTGCACTAATTTCAACCAGTCACATAATCAGTTCTCCAGTGAACCAGCCTCAATCGAGAAGATTCACCAAGAGACATATCCTCACGCTCCAAGCTGTCATTTATTGTCTGCAGTATGTCTCCTTTTATCTTCAGTGCACCAGTAATTGTTGCTTTAGAAGCAATATGAAACCCATCACATCAACTCAAAGGTATGAGAATATGATTTCTCACTGGCATTTTTCACAATTATTTTACAAAGTTTCAACAATTTATATTGCTGCTTACATGTGTTTGTGTGTATAGGAAGGTGAATAAGAAATTGAAATATTTCTTCTTCTTCTGGAGTTTTTTTTTTCCGGACGTGTTTGCGTTGTGCCAGTTTACAGCAGAGCTGCGTTCTTGTGCCGTTAGGCCGACACATCCGACTTCTGCGGGCATTTGTTGACCGAGTTAACCTTCCTGGGAAATATTTATATAATAAGAATAATTTGGAAGCCTTTTGTTTGCTACCTTCCATGCTGTTTTGCACAATCCCAGAATGCTAATCAAATATTTCCTTTCTCCTGCCATTGTGCTGTCTTTCCCAATGCAAGGTCTTGATCTAACATTCCAGGTGCCATTTCTGGAGATTTTCCTAGATGAAAGAAGGTAAGTTGACAGATTCTTTACTGCTTTCTCCATAACATTTTATACTTCCTTTTAGGATAGAGCCTCCTGTTGTCTTGATTGGCTTAGTTATTTTGAATTCCTTTTCTTTGAACTTGTTTATGGTTGGTTGCACTGTGCAGCTAAAGTTTTCTATAGGATGGGGTGACCAGCCCCATTCCAACACTTATTAGTCATAGCATATACCATGCTTAATAGATTTCTGTGTTGCTATTCTTTGGGCCCCAGTAACACCAAACTCTATAGTGTGTTCTCTTTCTATATTCTGTTGAGCGATGCTAGCCTCTTTACATTTTCAACTTCCAAAAGCATACTCTGTGAGTCCATTACAAACACTTCATCTGTGTTGCCCTCTAACAGGAGGGCTGACATCACAGCCTCAACATGAGTCCTCATGCCAGATGTTGTAGTAGCTTATGCCAAACCACTTTTTAAAACCCTTTTATTGAATACACTTGAATCCTACTACTTTTTAATGCTTGATGCCTCTAGAAATTATCAGGTTCTATTTTAACAGCCCTTATATACTGGAGAGAGCCATGGTAGACTCGTCTGCCAGCCGTATTGTCATGTGTTTGAAATCACATCGGGCTGGGGATTATTTTTCAAATTGACTTGGGTTCCTTGGTTGATCCAGCCTAAAAATAGTAACCGGGAAACCAGGAAGGTTAACCCGGTCAACAAATGCCAGCAGAAGTCGGATGTGTCTGCCTAACTGGTGCAAGAACGCAGCTCTGTTGTAAACAGGCACAACACAATCACATCCCCAAAAAAAACCTCTGGATGAACACAGAAGAAGAAGTAGTAACCAGGAAATATTGTGGGAAGTAAAGGTGGCTGGCATGACGCTGATCACATCATCCATAGAGTGATGATTGATCTGTAAATTATGTACTAGCACCATGTCACCAGTATGACCCAAGGCACAGACAATGTGTTTTTAATCTTACCTTTTCATCTATCTGACTTCACTTAATCCAAGCACACCAATTGTGCAGGGAGTGGCCAGCAGGGGCCACGGAAGTGGAAATCCGGCAACTAATTCAGGTTAATGCTCGCCTGGGTGATGTGATTATCTACACAGATGGTTCGGTGTTGAGAGGTAGTAGAAGTGCCTGGGGTTTCTTGGCAAAGGCTAATAGTCGATGTTTGGATGCACGAGAGCCTGGCATATGATACCACATCATCTAGTTTAAGAATGGAGGTGAAGGCAGTCAGTGCAGCTTTCCGCTGGATGGAGAATACGATACACACACACATCGTGATTGTAACTGACTCAGAAAGCATGCTGAGTAGGGTGAGGACAGGCAAGCTTCGTGCAGAGTGGCTTGCTTCACTTCGGAAGTCACTGGTGGCAAGCATCGTCTGGATATTTTCTCTGGGGCATGCTGGTGTGTTGGGGAATGAACTGGCAGACAGATTGGCTGGCTCTGCAAAACTTGGTGGAGTATTGATGCATGATAAGGCAGACGTGGTTGTGGCCTTGTGGGAGCACGTGTTCACCTCGGAGGAGCAAATGGATCACCATGGTCTGGCAAGAATGCTACAGCGTGGAGTGACGAGGGGATCTGGCCGATGCTCGATTTTTAGAGGAAAGGCGAGGCGCACATATAATCAGATTGCTACTGGTACTATTGGGGTTGGAACTCTTCGCTGGCTTCTGAGGATGGGGACGGAGCGCTTATGGGAATGCCCCGAATGCTGTGATGTCGGTTCCTAAATCAATCAATCAATCAATCTTTTTTTTTTTTTTTGGTGTTCCCTTCTCTATCATCATGTTGATATCCCACATATTTATTGATTGTTATGACTTATTTATTTTTGTTAATTCTTTGTTTAAAAAGGCTAACTGGTTCTTTGTCATGCCCTTAAATTTACCTCTCACTATTATCGTGTAAACATGTGATTACTGTAGCTTGTACACTCAATTTATTTTCAGGCATGAATAAATCTGACGATGAATGTGATGATGAAAATGATGCAGAGTCAGAGTTTGAGTTAACAGAAATTCGCTTTGTTCCTGAGAACAAGGAATCATGTGAGTTTTTGCTTTTCTCCTTGCATTATTGATTTTCTTTTCAATTCTGTTCTCAGCCAGAGTCAAGAATTTAGCAAATAGTATATTGATGTTTTAAGTATCCCCCCCCCCCCTCTCTCTCTCTCTCTCTCTTCTCTCTCTCTCTCTCTCTCTCTCTCTCTCTCTCTCTCTCTCTCTCTCTCTCTCTCTCTCTCTCTCTCTCTCTCTCTCTCTCTCTCTCTCTCTCTCTCTCTCTCTCTCTCTCTCTCTCTCTCTCTCTCTCTCTCTCTCTCTCTCTCCCCCTCCCTCCCTCCCTCCCCTTTTTTTAAACCAAAAGTTATTAAATTATACAGAACATCAGTTATTCACTTAGGCAAATCACAATTGTGTACATAAAAAGACACATGCTCAAAGTTCATTTAATATTATGACATACATTTGTTTTATATAGTTTACACCATCCCACCTGTCATGTAGTTAGAAACTTAATTTTAAAAATAAGTTGCTACTAGTAGTTTGCAATTTATATCTGAATGACCGGCAAAATAACTAAGTTGCTACTAGTGGTTTGCAATTTATATCTGAATGACCGACACCTATACCACTGTATGAAAACTAACAAGGTTATCTGCTTCCATATTGCTTGCAGCTGTGTTTCAAACATTAAAGTAGTGAAATAAATAAAAATATTACGTCATCATGATGTGCTATGCTATGTGTTCTGGATAATCTCAGCAGATGGTATCCATCCATGTCTGCCCATAGAGCATTATTTCTCTTGGTGTGCTTTTGCCTCTTTTTCCTCTTATCTTTTTAAATGTCACAATGTATTTCAGTAGCTCTCTCCCAACCAGAGAATGTATATAATGTCCTACTTTCATTAGCCTCTTTGAGGCAGTTGTTAGTTACTCATCTTTATTTCTGTGATGTGACCATTGTTTCTGTTTTCTTGATATTCAAGGATAGTACTTTATTTTGCATTCTGTATTACTACAGTGTCCAACAGGTGTTGCATATTCATCATCATCATCATCATCATCATCAAGTGGCATGCCGGCTGTCGTGGGCGTTCATGACTTTCCACAGATCTCGATCTTTAGTTTTCTGGATCAACTCTGCTGATGATATTCCTCCATGCCACCATCCCGATCCATCCAGCGTCATTTCTCTTGGTCTGCCTCTGCCTCTCTTCCCCTCGATCTTTCCAGTTGTCACAATTTTCTCCAATGCACCTCTTCTCATCACATGACCAAACAAAGCTGTTTGTCTCTTTCTTATTGTTGTATATAATGTTCTAGTTTCAGTAGCCTCTTTCAGGCATTCATTGTTAATTACTTTGGCATTCCAAGGAATTTGCAACATTCATTTCAGGAACCACGTCTTTGTTGCTTCCAAGCTCTTCCTAATTTGTTCATTTACATTCCAAGATTCACAGCCATACAGCAAAACAGGTTCTGTATAGCACTTCAGCACTCTTTCTTACATTCAATGAATGTGACTTACTGCATAAGATACTTTTCATGTTCTGAAATGCAGCTTATGCGTGCCCTAATCTGCTCTTAATCTCTGTTGTGCATCTTCCATCTGACGTTATAAATGCTTCCAGGTATTTAAAACTATCCACTTGGTTAAGAATGTTTCCTTCTATTTCTATTTCACATTTTGGTGTCACCTTTTCTTTGATATCACCATTGTTACTGTTTTCTTGATATTCAGGGAGAGTCCTTTCCTTGCACTCTGTTACTACAATGTCCAACAATTGTTGTAGATCTTTTGCATTATCCGCCACCAATATCGTGTCATCTGCATAGCATATATTGTTTAGGGGAGTACGGGGTGTCAAGCATTGGTAGCACCTTTGGTAAGGATGACTCTCATGTCCTTTTCAGGACCCATACCCCACTGGTCCAAGCCTGACACCCAGCTCATGCCTATGGCTCCCAGTAGCTGTCAGCATGCGACAGCGGCCACTCCCCAGGCAACAGCTGTGAGAGGCTGGGTAAACCAGGCATGGGTAGCCGATTTGGTGTCAAACCAAGCGGTAAACTAGGGTATGCCTACCCAGCATGTGAAGACAGGTTTCGGCAGACTGCGCGGAAGAAATCATTCCTGATTCAACGGGCAAGACAGCGTTTACCTGCAAAGCGTTGTGGAACGTAATGAGCACGGCAAGGCACGTAGAGCGCCCTGGTCATCCATTGCACCTGTATTCGTCTCCAGTCGTCTCGACTTGTCTTGCCACTGGACTCAGATGGACTCAGGCGAGAGAGTGAGGTCGACGAATTGCGCAACTCTTCCTCACTTTAATCCAAGTCATCGCGCAAGTCATTCTTCATCCAACGTCATATATCACCTTCAAGCCCTGTGGCGATGGGCGAGCGGCGAAGCGGCAGGCGTGGGTACGCTGGCAGCCATAGTCGCAGACCTGCA
The DNA here is from genome assembly GCA_014155875.1 of Cepaea nemoralis. Lineage (NCBI taxonomy): Eukaryota > Metazoa > Mollusca > Gastropoda > Stylommatophora > Helicidae > Cepaea > Cepaea nemoralis. Next base: position 116,276 of record JACEFZ010018233.1, on the reverse strand, counting down.
CACAGGCGGCTCAGGCCATATGGTCGTCTTCTACTGACCGGAGCAGCAGTGGGATTCGGCAGCCCCCTGAGCGACTGAGCAGCCCTCTATAGGAACACACTGCTCACCTCCATAGCATGAGGAAGGGGCTAGAAAAGGTGCCCTAAACATTGTCTGCTCCATCACTACCTAACCAGCTAGCCGCGGTTGGTGGGTACCCTAACTGCGGTCGACATACAAACAAAGATAAAACAAGCAAAGCTAAAAGAGTAAACCATATTCCCTTAACAATTGGAACTTGGAATGTACGCACCCTACTAGACAGAGACGGCGTGTCGGGTCCAGAGAGACGAACAGCACTGATTGGAAGAGAGCTGGGCAGGTACAACATCGACATTGCAGCCTTGAGCGAGACACGACTTGCAGAAGAAGGCCAAATCTGTGAAATAGGTGCCGGCTACACATTTTTCTGGAGTGGAAGGAAAAGCGAGGAAAGACGCCAATCCGGTGTGGGATTTGCCATTAAGTCGGCCCTGGTCAGCAAATTAGCTGGATTTCCAAAGGCTATAAACGACAGGCTCATGACCATTAAGTTGCCCCTGCTGAATGGAAGGAAGCATGCAACCATTGTGAGTGTCTACGCACCAACTATGACCAACGAAGATGATGTCAAGAACAAGTTCTATGAGGACCTGAACAATGTATTAACATCTGTTCCCAAAGGAGACAAACTTATACTCCTTGTGGATTTCAGTGCCAGAGTAGGCACGGACACCACCTCTTGGAGTGGCATTATTGGAAAGCATGAAGTCGGAAATTGTAACAACAATGGACTCCTCCTTCAGACATGTGCCGAACATGATTTCCTGATTACGAACACAATTTTCCGTCTCCCCATGAGAAATAGGACATCGTGGATGCACCCTCGCTCGAAACACTGGCACCTCATTGACTATGTCATCGTCAGGAGGAGTGACAGACAAGACGTTCGAGTGACAAAATCCATGTGTGGTGCCGAATGTTGGACAGACCATCGTCTCATTGTCTCGAAAATAAACATTCACATCAGGCCACCATGGCGTCCTCGGGTGAAAATGCAAAAAAATCTAAATGTCACCCGCCTAAACAGCAAGAAAATGCAGCAGTCGTTTGAAAATATGCTGGAAGACCGCCTCAAGCCCAATTCTGCAGCTAAACAGGTACAGAAACAGAATGGAGAGCCCTAAAGGACATAATTTACAACACTGCCATGAAAATCCTGGGGCCAGCTCCCCGAAAGCATAAAGACTGGTTTGATGAAAATTCCGAAGACAACCAATTGCTGGCCGAGAAACATCTTCTCCTCAAGGCACATTTGAATGATCCGAAGTCAACATAAAAAAAAGATGCCTTCAAGAACATTCAGAGAGTAGTGCAGCAGAAATTTCGGCACATGCGCGACTCCTGGCTGAGCAGCAAAGCTGATGAAATTCAGGGTTTTGCTGACAGATATGATATGAAAAACTTCTACGACTCACTGAAAACGTTCTATGGTCCTACATCACCAGGCATAGTTCCCCTCCTCAGTGCAGATGGGGGAACATTGGTCACCGATAAGAAAGAAATCCTTCAACGCTGGGCAGAGCATTTCAGCAACATCTTAAATGCAACTTCCTTCTTCGATGATGAAACCATCAACTGCCTTCCTCAAGTTCCCACCAATGAGACACTTGATAACCTGCCAACCATAGTGGAAGTAAACAAAGCCATCCAGCAACTCTCCAGCGGCAAGGCACCTGGTCCTGACTCCATCCCAGCAGAGATATACAAGGCAGGTGGGCCGGTCCTAACAGAGCAGCTTCACCAAGTCTTTACAAACATATGGGTGAACGAGACCATGCCACAAGATTTCAAGGATGCGTCAATAGTCCACCTTTACAAACGTAAAGGAAACTGCCAATCCTGTGACAACCACCGAGGCATCTCCTTGCTTTCAATTGCAGGGAAGATACTTGCCAGAATTCTTCTCAATCGCCTCACAGCCCATCTCGATGAAGGTCTTCTTCCTGAGAGTCAATGTGGCTTCAGAAAAGAACGTGGAACTGTTGACATGATTTTCGCTGCAAGGCAGCTGCAAGAGAAATGTCAGGAACAGAACTGCGAAATGTTCTCCACTTTCATTGACCTTACCAAGGCTTTTGATAAGTCAGCAGAGAAGGACTGTGGAAGATTATGGCAAAATATGGCTGTCCACGAAAGTTTGTCCAAATAGTGCGGCTATTTCATGATGGTATGCAGGCAAGAGTACAGGAAAATGGTGAACTGTGTGAACCCTTTCCTGTCACCAATGGAGTGAATGAAGCAAGGATGTGTCCTGGCACCAACACTGTTCAGCCTCATGTTTTCAGCCATGTTGATGAATGCCTTCGAGAACGACGACATTGGAATAGACATCAACTACCGTATGGATGGAAAGTTATTCAATCTCAGAAGGTTGACAGCTAAAACCAAAATTAACAGCGACACCGTCAGAGAGCTCCTGTTTGCTGATGATTGCGCTCTATATGCCAACACAGAGGCGGACATGCAACATAATGTTTCATCTTTCTCACATGCCTTTGCCAACTTTGGGCTCAATATCAACTTGGAGAAGACTGTAGTTATGTACCAGCCAGTTCCAGGGAATAATCACACTGTGCCGAATATCAAAGTGAATGATCATAGACTAAGTGTTGTGGACAAATTCACCTATCTTGGCAGCACTGTGTCACCAGCTGCCCCAATTGATGACGAAGTGAATGCAAGAATCTCCAAGGCCCAGTGCGGTCTTTGGCAGACTGTACAAGAATGTATGGGACAGAACTGGAATAAGCCTGCAAACAAAGCTAAAAGTCTACAAAGCAGTTGTATTATCCACACTGCTATATGCTTGTGAAACCTGGACTGTTTATCAGCGACACGCTAGGTAATTAAACCACTTCCACACAGTCTGCCTAAGGAAGCTACTGAAGATTAAATGGCAAGACAAGATTCCAGACACTGAAGTCCTAGAAAGAGCGTCCATGCCCAGTATCCACACTCTACTGATGAAGAATCAGATTCGCTGGGCTGGTCACTTGACTCGCATGCCAGATCACAGGCTCCCTAAACGAATTTTTTACAGCGAACTGCGTTGTGGTAAACGCTCCCAAGGTGGCCAGAGGAAACGCTTTAAAGACACTCTGAAAATCTCACTGAATGCTTTTGGAATTCATCATGACACATGGGAGGCTGCAGCCAGAGACCGAAATTCGTGGCGTGCATCATTACACAAGGGTGCAGTCATATGTGAGGCAACCAGGACTGCAAGAGCTGTGAAGAAAAGGCAGGACAGAAAAACCACTGCAGGAAATCCTCCTCCAGAAACGTCAAGCATTCTTTGTCCACATTGTCAAAGAACATTTCGAGCCAAAATAGGCCTTATCAGCCATCTTAGAACCCACGGCTCCATACCTTCAACCCCACTGGATGAAATGAATGGCCATCATCATTCTTGATGGACAAACAACAATAACATATATTGTTTATATTATAACCTCCAAATAGTATTCCTGGCTTCTCTCTCTCTTTTCTTTCTTTTTTTTGGTTTTTTTGTTTTTTGTTTGCATATTCAGCAATCAGTATTGTGTATTCTGAATAGTGTCTTCTTTTACCCTCTACCCCTCCACTCATTAAGGCATGCGCCCTCAACTCACTCACTTCAAATTCTCCAATCTTTTGCAGCTCTATCCATGTCCCGGAAGGTTGTTATGGGAGCGAGGTTCTGCAAAGGACATGCTACTGAATGAATGAATGAATGATCTATCCAGCATCACCTCTTTCTTAACCTCTTGGTTCATTGCTATTAGTCTAGTTCTTGCCATGAGCTTCACATTGATGATTTTGTCATATCATGTTATTCCTTCTAGTTTGCTCTAATGGTGTTTGTCTATCAAGAATGATTATGACCATTCATTTTATCCAGTGTGGATGAAAGTTTGGAGCCGTGAGTTCTTAGATGGCTGGTAAGGTCTATGTTGGCTTGAAATGTTCTTTGACATTGTGGTCAAAGATTGCTTGACGCTCCAGGGGGAGGTTATCCTGCAATGGTTTTTTTTTTCCTAGCCTTTTTTTCCCACAGCTCTTGCAGTCCTGCTGGCTTCACAAGTGACTATAATCTTGCGTAATGATGTACGCCACGAATTTCAGTCTTTGGCAGCAGTCTCCAAAGTGTCGTGATAAATTCCAGAAGCTTTTAGTGAGATCTTCAGAGTATCTTTAAAGCATTTCTTGGCCGCCTTGGATGCATTTACCACAGCGCAGCTCATCTTAAAAAAATTCATTCAGGTGAGCCTGTGATCTGTCATGCGAGTCAAGTGACCAGCCCAGCGAATGTTTCTTCATTAGTAGTGTGTGGATACTGATGACGCTCTTTCTAAGACTCGCTTCAAACTCAAGCGTATCCATACACACTATTTATAGTAGTGATGGACTGGATTTTGTGTGTGGGTTAGCTTTCCCTATTAACAGTGTCCCTCGCCAACAGCAATTCCATTCTTCTTCAGAGGTACTTGTAATTTATGTCCCCAAGTCAAGGACGACAGGTCAACATTTAAGTCCAGCTGTCCGGTGTAGGGGTTGAACCGCTTACCTCGGCATCAGAACATTGGATGTTTAAGAAGAACCGCTTACCTCGGCATCAGAACATTGGACGTTTAAGAACAGGCGTTCTTATCCATTCGGCCATGTGGACACAGGGGTCATGACATTTAATCTTCAATAGCTTCCTTAGGCAGACTGTTTGGAAGTGGTTTAATTTCCTGGTGTGTCGCTGGTAAACAGTCCAGGTGTCACAAGCATATAGAAGTGTGGATAATACAACTACCTTGTAGACTGAAATTCGTGGCGTACATCATTACGCAAGATTATAGTCACTTGTGAAGCCAGCAGGACTGCTTTTTGTAGGGGTTGAACCGCTTACCTCGCCTTCAGCACACCGGATGTTTAAGGATATGTGTTCTTATCCGTTTGGGCATGCTGACTTGCGATTGTATTGTAAATTTGGTGAAATGTTTATTGTATTGTAATTCTGGTAGGTGTCAGGTCATAGTCAGATATGACTGAGCTACCGTATAACAGTAGACGGTACTACCTGGTTTCTGTTAGCGCTGAACGTTGGGCGGCGCTTACCAAACCCGACACTCCACATTGTGCCAACGGCTTCGGGCGGAAGAGCGCAATTGGGAGGGTACAAGCCTTACCCTGGTGCGAGGAAATGCAAGCTAAAGACAAAATGTCATGGCAGGGCAGACCAGGCCCTAAGCCTTGGTTGGCGACTGGTCTAGGATCGAAGCTCCGACAGGCGGACAGTTAGAGCATTGCTTTGCTGATCCGGCAGCTTCTGCAGCTTGTCTTGTTCCAGATGTAGGGGTGTTACCTTTCCTCTGGAGTAAACTAGGCAGGCCGAGAGAGGGATCATGCTGCATGGGCAACACATGATCTCTATATTTTAGCCCAGGCTTTGTGCTATGGAGAGGCAATAACTCCATCCCTGGTCTTAACTGGTCTCGGAATCAAAGCGAGAGGCAACTGTTACGGGTTATAAGTCCTTGTCAGTTGGCGTAGACATGGGGCGCCACGCGTTGCCTCTGACGGTGGGAGACACCTATAGGTGTCACTGATCAGCTACCGCCCGCCTCAAGCTGGGCAGCCCCCAGCCAATTGGGTGCTGATCCGCCACAGCCTGCCTGCTTCAATGGGTGCTTGGGGCTAGGACAAAATCTGAATCGCAGGCTGTAAAACCAATGCACCAGGTACAAACAAAAATAAAAATAGAAACCTCAAGCTACGGCTTGCAACCTTGGAACGTGAGAACCATGTGTCCAGGATTTTCCACTGACTTGACCAATATTGACGATGTGAGAAAAACGGCTGTGATTGATGCCGAACTCAATCGTCTAAACATTGATATTGCTGACCTGCAGGAGACTCGCCTCGCTGAGGAAGGGTCACTCAGGGAAAACAACTACACCTTTTTCTGGAAGGGTAGAGGGCAGGCAGAAAAAAGGCAACACGGTGTGGGCTTTGCAGTGAAGAATTCGCTACTGGGAATGATTGAAATTCCAGTAGGAGGAAATGAAAGACTATTATCCCTGCGCTTGGCAACCTCTTGTGGGTTTGCCACCATTATTACTGCATATGCACAGACACTCGATTCCTCTGATGTGAAGGATTCGTTCTATGAGGAGTTAGACTCCGTGATCAAGGCAGTTCCAAAATCTGACTACATTTATATGCTCGGTGATTTCAATGCTCGTGTGGGCAAGGACTCTAGTTCATGGCCAGTGTGCCTTGGAAAATACAACATCGGTCGCATGAATGAAAATGGGCAAAGGCTGCTGGAGCATTGCACCAGTAATGACCTATGTATTACAAACTCCTTTTTTAAAACAAAAGAGATGCATAAGGTCACATGGAAACATCCAAGATCCGGCCATTGGCACCAGCTGGACTTCATCATCACACGGAGACAACATCTGAACCATATATCATTGACTCGTAGTTACCACAGTGCTGACTGTGATACGGATCATTCTTTGGTTGTTGCAAGGGTTAGACTGAGACCAAAGAGAATCTACACAGCTAAACACAAATCTAGCCTCAGGATTAACATTATTAACACTCACGATCCTGAAAAGTGCTTTCAGTTTCAACAGCAACTTGAAGACGCTTTCACTGATACACCAGAAAATTGTACAGTAAATGAAAAGTGGGGTCAAATTAAGGAAACTCTTTATAAAACTGCCGTAGGGGTTTACGGCACTGTGGATCATAAGAGGCAGGACTGGTTTGCGGCCAACAGCGAGACTCTGCAGCCCTTGATTGATAAGAAGAAGAAAGCTCTCTTAAGAAACAAGGAAAGACCAACGCGTAACACTCTGAGTGAGCTAAGGCAAGCTAGGAAGGATGTGCAAAAGGCTGCCAGGCAGTGTGCAAATGATTATTGGATCAAGTTATGTGAGTCCATTCAAATCGCAAGTGATAAGGGAGACATAAGAAGCATGTATGAAGGAATAAAGAAAGCCTGCGGTCCAGTGATCAAAAGAAGTGCACCGCTGAAAACCTTGACTGGAGAAATCATCACTGATAAGAAACAGCAGATGGACAGATGGGTAGAGCACTATTTGGAGCTTTACTCAAGTGAGACCAAACTAGCGGATGATGCCCTCAACGCCATAGAGGCTCTACCAACTCTTGACCACCTGGACACACTTCCCACCATAACAGAAGTTAAGTGTGCTATAAATGAACTTGCATCTGGCAAGGCTCCAGGTAAGGATGGGATTCCAATAGAGGTTATCAGGAGTGGGCAAGACACACTCACTATACAGATCCACCAGCTAATAGAGCTATGCTGGCGTGAAGGACAAGTCCCACAAGATTTCAAAGATTCAAACATCATAACGCTGTACAAGAACAAAGGAGATCGGAGCGACTGTAACAACTATAGGGGTATCTCACTTCTGTGTATTGTTGGAAAAGTATTTGCCAGAATTGTTCTGCGCAGACTTCAAGTCCTAGGAGATCAAGTCTACCCCGAAGTGTGGCTTTCGACAGAACCGGTCTACCACTGATATGATATTCTCATTGCGACAAATGCAAGAAAAATGCCGTGAACAGAATCAACCACTGTTTATTGCCTTCATCGATCTCACAGAGGCATTTGATTTGGTCAGTCGTGAGGGTCTGTTCAAGGCACTAAAGAAGATTGGCTGCCCACCAACTCTTCTGTCCATTGTGGAATCGTTCCACACAGGCATGAAGGGTATAATCAAGTTTGATGGTGCAACTTCTGAAGAATTTGAAATCAAGAGTGGAGTTAAGCAAGGTTGTGTACTAGCTCCCACCCTCTTTGGAATATACTTTTCACTTCTACTGAAATATGCATTTCATGATCAGGATGGTGGTATATACATTCACTCACGCTCAGATGGCGGCCTCTACAATGCTCAGAGATTGAAGGCTAAGACCAAAATTAGGAGGGTACTGATCAGAGAGTTGCTTTTTGCAGATGATGCTGCAGTTATGACCCACTCTGAGGAAGAATTGCAATGTCTACTATCTGCATTCTCCAATGCTTGTTCTGAATTTGGTTTAACAATTAGCAAAAAGAAGACACAGATTATGTCACAAGGTGCACATGGGGTACCATCAATCTTTATTGACGACGCCGAACTAGAGATAGTAGACCATTTTACATATCTAGGATCAGTGGTAAATAGCAAATTATCCCTAGATCAGGAAATCAACATCCGGATTGGTAAGGCAGCAACAACAATGAACAGGTTAAGAAAAAGAGTCTGGGAGAACAGGAAGCTTACTGCCAAAACAAAAGTCCTTGTCTATCAAGCCTGGTCCTTAGTACTCTTCTCTATGGCAGTGAAACCTGGACAACTTACTCACACCAAGAGAACAACTTAAACAGCTTTCATATGCGGTGTCTGCGAAGAATTCTTGGTATTAAGTGGCAAGACAAAATCACAAATACTGAAGTATTGGAAAGATCAGGTTGTGTGACAGTTTATTCCATGCTCAGTCTTCGTAGACTTAGATGGATAGGACATCTTAGGAGGATGGATGATGGTAGAATACCAAAGGATATCTTTTTTGGTGAATTACAGATGGGTAAGAGATCTCAGGGTCGGCCTCTACTACGATACAAAGATGTGTGTAAGCGGGACATGATTGATACAGGCATTGATAATGCACATTGGGAGCAAGTCGCCGCTGAACGTGTTGCATGGAGGGCAAATATCAGAAATGGAATAAAGTCAAAGGAGAAAATTATTGCAGAAAAGTCACACACCAAGCGTTTGAGACGTAAGATGGTGCATGATGGTGGAAATGACCACGTGTTCACATGCACCCACTGTGAACGGACATTTACAGCGCAAATTGGCCTTATCAGTCACACTCGCTACCGCCATAGTTAAAAGTTATTATGCCTTTTTAAAGCACAAACTATCGTCTGTCAAGACGGCAAGGTGCCAATGAACTGTAGACTTTTAGCTTTGTTTGCAGACTTATTCAATTTCTGTCCCACACATTCTTGTACAGTCTGCCAAAGGCTGCGCTGGCATTGGAGATTCTTGCATTCACTTTCAGTTCTGTTCAGTCGCGGTTCCAACATCATAGCTATGGGTCGTCCCCATTATGCTCCATTCCTGTGCCAGTGAATATCACATAAAATGTTCCTTACTGTCCCATGTGAAAAGTGGAAAAGACAGGAGTGACAAACAACTGCCTGCCCAGGCATATTGTGCATAATGCCGCCACCAGAATGTCACCACAAAAGTCCTCCACGAAACATACCATTCATCCCTGATGGAAGCGGCAGTCACTATCCCAACCAGATGTTAGCCTACAAAGTCTCAATATTTCTAGATGCTGTTCCGTTTCTAGATGATTTCTAGCCAGCCACACCAAATTTTCTCCGAAATATAGTTCACGCAACAAAACAACCTCGAATAGATGTTTAAAGAAACCATCTCACTGTACATAATGCCGTTGATAGAATGCCAACACAAACGTCCTCTACGAAAATACAGTTCATCATTGATGGAAAGGCAGAAAACAAGGCAAAAACCGGTCACTTCTGCCTCACACACAGCCACCATGCACGCAGATATTTATAGATGATGTTGTTCAGTTTCTAGATGTCTCTAGCCAGCTACGCCATTTTCTAAGCATGCAGTTCACGCCACAACACCTCGGACAGATGTAAAAATCATTTCACCATACATATTGCCGCCTCCAGAATGCCAAAACAACAGTCCTCCTCCACAAAACACATTTATCATCAAAGGAAGCGGCAGTCAACCAAAAGACCAGCAGCCACACATTTCTTCTTAAGGCACAAAAACCGGTCAATTCTGGGACATAGCCAGCTGCCATTGCTCTGAACATGCAGTTCATGCTCCACACGAAATTCACAGCTCACAGAGTTGCGCTCACCTCAGTAGCAGGGCGATGGAACCAAAAACTACCAGTCCAACATGAGGAAAATGTGAATGCAAACGGTGGCCACAAGCATAAACACTCCCATAACCAGTCCATGATCGGAAGTCTTTCTCATCAGTTGTGGCAGCTTGGGACAGTGCTGTCAAGATAGGTGAATTTGTCCACAACACTTAGTCTATGACCATTCACTTTGATATTCGGCTCAGTGTGATTAATCCATGGAGCTGGCTGGTACATAACTACAGTCTTCTCCAAGTTGATATTGAGCCCAAAGTTGGCACAGGCATATGAGATAGCTGAAACGTGTTGCATGTCTGCCTCTGAGTTGGCATATAGAGTGCAATCGTCAGCAACAGGAGCTCTATGACAGTGTCGCTGGTAATTTTAGCTTTAGTTTTCAGCATTCTGAGATTGAATATCTTTCAATCCGTGTGATAGTTGAATTCTTCTTCTTCTGCGTTCATCCAGAGTTTTTTTTCAGACGTGATTGCGTTGTGCCTGTTTACAGCAGAGCTGCGTTCTTGCGCCGTTAGGCTGACACATCCCGGGGGTTTCTTAGGACGTTTGACTCTCACTGTTGTGGTGTTATCTCCCATCTCAGCTGGCCCATATAGAACAGCCAAGGGCAGACCATGGGCATTCCCCGCCATCCAAGGAGGCTTCCATAATTGCAGAGCCAACATACAGCGCTCTGGTACTGGGCTCACCCAGGGAATCGTCACGTCCTGCAAATGGCCGCTTAGCCTCACTTCCATATATTGGGCCTTCCGTTCACCATAGGCTGTTCTTCCGGAAGCCAGAAGAATGCAGTCTGCAGATGACATCCACACAGTGAGCTTTCGATTTGGACTTTCCACGTAATGGATTTGCTATCCAAGCAATATTCCATTTTGTGCCACTAGGACACTTTTTCCACCTTTTATGAAGCCCACACAGTGAGCTTTTGATTTGGACTTTCCACGTAATGGATTTGCTATCCAAGCAATATTCCATTTCATGCCTAGGGGAGGCTTGTGTAACCGACATGCCTGTGGTATGAAGGTATGAAGTGCGGCAGTCTAAGTACTTCTTCATGCACCTTAAATGTCAACCTGATTGTAGTTTAAGTAAGCTGTAGTTAATTTGAGCTGGTTGTCCATAGAGCTTGTCCTCAAATGAAGCAGGTGTGGGCCAAAATATCTTTCTCTGTTCTGCATATATTAGGCACTCCTGTAGCAAATGTTTAGCTGTCATTTTACCAGTTCCACAATTACATTCATTGGTATCTCCTATCTTCAGTTTATTGAACAAGTGGTATTTCAGCCTGTTATGTCCTGTGCGGAGTATTTTCCTCCATCAAGATCTTTTCTGCTGCAGTTTTCAAAGCCTCTACCTCCGCTTTGAAGTTACTTGAAAATTTTCCAGTTGCCACTGACTGTTTTTTTCATTCCATTTTTTAAATTTAGGAGAATTCCTCCTCCATTTTCTATTGAATTTTTGGCTGATCCATCTGTATATGCATGGGTCCAATTACTGCTTGGGTAATGTTCTTTTATGTAGTTTAGGGTTATTTTTCTTCTTTCGGTTTCATTCTGAGTGTTCTTTTTCTCAATACCAGGGATGTTTTCTATCATCTCAGGCAGTTGCTGCTGTCTCCAAGCTGGGAACTTGTCTGCATTGTAAATGGGTTTGACCGTTGAATTGTTAAGTATAGGATCTGCCCTAATCTTTTGTTTTGCAGTTGCTACAAAATTGCTATGCTTCAGTCTTCCCTTTCCAAAACCATTAAACCTGCTATACACTGGGTGGTCTGTCAATCTTCTAAATTTTTCTGCTTGTTGCTGGGCTCTGCTATCTCTTCTATCCTGCATTGGTTGTAAACAAGTGATCTTTTCTAATTCATTAACAGGTGTTGTCTTCAGGCTTCCAGTTATGATTTGCATTCCTTGATTTTGGACTCTACTTATTTTGTTAAAGTTTGACTTAGCTGTTGTTGCCCAAGCTGTAATGCCATATTCCAGTACTGGCCTCACCCGTCCAGTATATAACTTTTTGAGAACTTTCTCATCTGCTCCCCACGTAGTACCAGCAAGCTTTTTCATGATTGCCATTCTTTGCCTTGCTCTTGTTCGATTTTTCTCAACCTGTGTCATCCATGTCAGGTGACAATCAAAGGTGACTCCCAGATAGTTTGGATTTTCTTCATGGCGTAATATTTTTCCATTCAATACCAGCTTAGGTTGCTGAGTTTTATTTGAGAAGGAGAACACTGTGCATGTTGTTTTCTCCTCACTTATCTTCACTAGCCATGATTTTGACAAGTCCTCTAGCGCTAATAAGGCTTGCTGTATTCTGCTGTTAGCTGTACTAATATATTCTTCAGATGTCCATATGGCTAGGTCATCTGCAAAGGAGGATGTGTGTACTCTGGCTGGAAAATTTTCTGTTATGTCATTTATATATGCTAGGAATAATGTTGGTGAAAGAACTCCTCCTTGGGGGACACCTTGCTCCAACAGCATCATTTTGCTGGTTTGTCCTTGTACTTTTGTCCTGGCAGTTTTGTTCTCAAGCCATTGCCATTTTTCCAAAAAAAAAAATTCCAAATTCGGCCTCGTCTAACCTGCTTCATCGCTGTGGTTATTGTTGAGAGCCGTAGTTGTGTGGATTGTTAGTCCTAATTCCTGCTAGTTTTATTGATTCCGCTTTGTTCGTCGGATAGATTTGTTTTGTGCTGGTCCTGGTTAAGACCGGTCCTTGGTTGGGCCTATTGGGCCTGCATTCTCTCGTTTTTTGGCTTCTTTTCTCTGTTAGCACTGCTAACTGTTTGTAGTTTCTTGTGTTATTCTCCTCGGGGCTAGTCCCGGTCATGTCCAGTCCTCACAAGGACTTGATGTAGGCAAGGGCAGAGCATTTAATTGCAAGTCTCAAGTTGATCCCCCCGGTCAGTGTTACAAACTCGTTTACGCTTGTGAGTTTTGGCGGTTTTCTTCATCGCGTGTGGGTGTGGCGTGGCAACAAGATGACCAGGTCTCCCTGTCTTCCTAGTTCAGGTGCTCTACCGGAAGAGCCAACTCACCTTCCTGCCATTCAACCCGCCAGGTTTTTTTTTTTTTTTTTTTTTTTTTTTTTGTTTTGTTTTTTTAATAACATATATAAACATGAACAAATACAAACAAACATACATATACATATATACAGTGTAGGGAGGTTATACGGTCTTCCCTGTTCTGCATAGGAACTGTCTGACCAGTCGCTGTGTTACCGGGTTGCTGTTTATGTGTAGGCACTCCGTCATTGTCATTGGGTTCCCAATTTTGACGAAGTGATCTCTCAGGTCCCTTCGCTCTCTATTGTACTTGTCGCATACTAATAAGTAGTGTTCGATGGTGTTGTTTTCTCGGCAGACTCTGCAGTTTGGGTTCTCTCTTGTGTCTTTCCAATTGCCTAATCTGATTCTCCACAGTTGTCTGTTTGCCGGTGCTTTCATGTTGGTCTTGACTTGTGGCTTGAATCTTGGTTCACCCAATACTTGGAAGGCATGACGGCCTTTATCGCTGTCTCGCCACTGTTGCCTCCATTCCTTGAGAATGTAGTTTTTGACTATATTCTTCCCTTCTACTTTACCTAGGCCTGTGCAGATTTGTTTAGTGCTGGTTAATCCCCGTTTCGCCGCTCTGTCTGCCTGTTCGTTTCCCGGGATACCCCTGTGTGCTGGTATCCATCCGATGGTGACTTGGCAACCCATGTACCTGAGGTTAGTGGCTGTCGCTAGTATCTCCTCTTTTATGTCAGGTCTGTTGCCTCTCTTGAAGTTCCCGAGCGTTTGTACTGATGACAGGGAGTCTGTTAATATACACAGTCTCAGTGGTGGATTTTCGGCTGCGACCTCTAGACCTTTCAGTATGGCAACCAGTTCGGCCGTGCATACTGCTGTCTGGTCTGTTAGCTTGAACTGTCTCTTCAGCTTCCAGTCTGGGACCACTACCCCTGCTCCTACCTCTCCCTGTTCGTTTTTGGACCCGTCTGTGTATATTATGAGGTTGTCCTTACTGAATTCTTGTATGTATTCCTCGGCCGTGTCTCTTGCATCTGTATCCTCCGTGTCTTTGGTGATGGACTTTGCTAGGCTACAGTCAGTGAATGGGGCTGTTAGTTCCCATGGTGGGATTGTTGGCTTGAACCGTCTTGTCTGTTTCAGGGTCTCTGCTAGCTCAGTTTCTTCCTTCATCTTCTCTGCTGCTTCCCACCCTGCCGGTCTTTGCAGTTTTACAATTGGGATGCCCTCCCTTTTGCTGTTGATGTCGCTGAACGTTTGGTATCCAGGGTGGTTTTTGTCTTGGGCTACCTTAAGCCAGTAGTTATACGTCAGCTGTTTACGCCTCAGACTCAGTGGAAGCACACCCAGTGCTACCTCCATGGCTTCTCTGGATGTACCTTTTCCAGCACCCAAGATGATGTTTAGCGCTTGGGTCTGTATGGTGTCTAGCTTCCTCTTGTTGGCTTCTGAGGCTGAGTCGTACACAATGCTGCCGTATTCTAACTTGCCCCTGATAAATGCTTTATAGAACATCAGCATTGTTTTGGTGTGGGCACCCCAGCCGTTACCTTTTATCACCCGCAGTAGGTTGCTCGCTTTCTTGCATTTTTCTAATGTCTGGCTTATATGCTTTGACCAGTTCATCTGTTCGTCCAGGGTCATTCCTAGGAACACTGTGCTCTTTGTTCTCTTGATGGTTTCCCCTTTTATCTCTATTTTCCAGTCCTTGTCACGGTTTATCTTCTTCTTGCTGCTAAATACCATGCTAACCGTCTTATTGGTATTGATTTTGAAACCCCATTTATCCATCCAAGCTGTTATCTTGTTTATTTGTTTTTGGAGGGGTCCTCTTGTACTCTTTGCCGCCTTGCCGCTCCTCCATATGGCGCAGTCGTCCGCGAATTGAGAAAGTCCTGTTTTCTGGTCTTGAATCTCTTCTGTCAGGTCGTTCACCAGTATTGAAAAGATTGTAGGTGAGATGACCGATCCCTGGGGAATGCCATTCTCCTGCACATATGTGTCGGATACCTCATTCCCTACCCTCACTGAGAAGCTTCTATCTTGGAGGAAGTTTTCAATGTATTTGTAGGTTCTACCAGTTATGCCTACTTTCTTCAGTTTAATTAGTGCGGCTTCACTCCAGCATTGATCGTACGCCTGGGCTAGGTCCAGGAATACAGCCAACGTTTTTTCACCTCTCTTGAAACCTTTCTTTACGTGGTTTTCCAATTTGATGATCTGATCCATCGTGCACCTGTTGGCTCTAAACCCGGATTGTGTATGGCTGTACAGTTCATTCTTCTCCAGGTAGAATGTTATTCTCTTATTTATCACTGTCTCCATAACTTTGCCCAGGTGCGATGTTAGTGAGATGGGGCGGTATGATTCTACTCTTGTTGGCTCTTTCCCTAGTTTCTTGACTGGGATCACCGTGGCTGTTTTCCAATGCCTGGGGATCTTTCCCGTCTGCCATATTACATTAAACAGCTTAGTAATCGTTTTTATGGTGTTATTCGGGAGCTTTTTGAGGATGGTATAATTTAGTATGTCCGCCCCAGCCGCGGTGTCGGATTTTTCATTTAGCGCTGTCATCACCTCATCTGTTGTGATGTCTGCATCCATAAAGTGTTCTTCGAAGTTTTCGTCTGCTGTGTCTTTTAGCTCTTGTGTCATTTCCTCTCGTCTTTGTCTTTCATTGCTTCCTAGTCTTTTGTTAGAGCAGACTTCGTGGAAGTAATCTCCGAACACTTTGGCTTTGTCCTGGTCTGTTACTGCTAGTTTCGTGCTTTTGATGGTTGGGATTTTGCTGGTCTTTTTATTTCCTTGGATAGCTTTTATTTGTTTCCACACCTTACTGGTTGGTGTGTCTGGCCTGAGTGTTTGACAGAATCTTTTCCACTCCTTCTCTTTTGCATGTTTTATTGCTCTGTTTGCTTCGTTTCTGAGTTTCTTGAATTCTTCAAAATTTTCTTCTGTCCTTGCCTTCTGGTATTTCTGCAGCGCTCTTTTCCTATTTTGTTGTGCCGCTGTACACTTATCGTTCCACCAGGCCACTGGGTTGTGCCATCGTTTTTTGGTTGTCTTTGGCTCTTTCTTACCCGGTCTTAGATATTCTGGCATATTTCTGTTAGGGATATGTTTGGTGGCTATCCTCAGTATGTTACTGGTCAGTCTCTCTGTATATTTGTCAATGTCTTCCCGTTCCTGCTGTTCCAGGTCTGTGTTGTTCATGTCTTCTCTGAACTGCTCCCATTTTGCTTTCTTGAAGTGAAAGGTTGGCCTGTTGTTGTTGGCGCTTAACTGGGGTTTTGTTCTGGTGTTGATTATTATGGGTAGGTGGTCTGTGTTCGTGTCCTCTGTCACTTCCCACTGGCTGCTTGCTAGACCTATAGTGGCTATTGTCAGGTCAATGGCTGTGTCTTGGCAGCTTGGTCTGGGATCTATCCTGGTTACCGTCCCATCGTTGAGCACTGCCAGTTGATTGTCTTCGATAAACTTCATGAGTTTTGTACCAGCCCTGTCGTTCTGTGTAGCTCCCCATGTGTGGTGGTGACAGTTGAAGTCTCCCACTATTAGGGCTTCTGACGTAAGTCTGGTTTGGAGGGCTTGGGTGTCTTCATCCTCAATTACCCCTCTGGGACAGTATACGTTGATTATGGATAGGTTTTTAGGGTTCCCTGTGATAGTAGCACTGACACACTCCAAGTTCTTGGTGCGGAATGTTTCTTGTGCCACGATCTGGAACTGTTCGTGCACTAACAGGGCAACCCCGCCCCCTCTAGCTTCTGTCCTGTCCTGTCTAATTGCCGTGAACCCGCGGCACCTATACTGTTGATCTGGTTTCAGGTGGGTTTCCTGCAGGGCATAAATACAGTTCTGGCTCCCCAGTTGATTCATGATGTCTGGGAGGTGGGATTTAATGCCCCTGCAGTTCCACTGAATTATTCTCACGTTTCTGTTATCCATTTTTGGTTCTACTGTTATTGCTGTCTGACCCTGTCTCTGGTTGTCCTCCATTCTTTATATTTCGGAGTCTGTGCTGTTTTCATTGTCATGGTAGCTGGTTGCTTCCTCTACTGGATACAATTGATTTCTCTGCCACTGTGGTACTGTTTTCTCCTTGAGTATTCCACGTTGGTGAGCTATCACAGTATTGAAGATTGATCTGACTTCATTTCGGACTGATTCTATTTCGTTTTTGATTTCCTTCAGCTGGCTGTTCATCCACATCGGGTTTTTCCCTCTTACGCCAGAGGTGAGCAAATCCCACATTTCATTGTGTTCTGTTTCCATTTTTTGTAGTTTGCTTTCCTGGTCATTTACCATCTTTTTGATTTTTTCCAGTTGTTCTTCGATGCTTTGTGCGGTTTTTTCCATCTTTGCTGTGGACTCTTCCATATGTTTGGTGGTAGTTGCGAGTTTTCCTTCTGCTTCCTGTACTCTTTTAAGAGCCTGTCTTAGGTTTTCGTCCTCTGGTCTTGTGACTGGTCCTGCTTCTGTTTGTGTCTGTTGTCTTTTGTCTTGTGGTTTGTCGGCTATTTGTGCTTTCTGGTTAGTTATGTCTGTTTGCATTATCCGCCTTTTGTGTAGCGTTTCAGGGCCGCTTTTGTGGAGGTTCTGCTTCAATTTTACTATCCTAAGTGGTGTCTTGGTTAGCACTGATTCCCTCCAGGCAGCAAGTTCCCTTTTATACGCAGGACACCCCTTGTATCTTGCACCGTGGTTGCCCTTGCAGTTGGCGCATGTTCTTTTTGGGTTGTGTTCTGCGTATTTTGATTCGTTTTTTGCGAGCTGGCAGTCGCTCCTCCAGTGCGGTCCTCCACAGAACTTGCAGGTTGGGACTTTCTGTCTGCAGCTTTGCCGGAAGTGGCAAAATTTCTGGCAGAGTGTGCACTGTGCTAATGGGGGAACGTATGCTTCGATGTGCTTGTATTCCCCGTTTAGTGATAACTGTCTTGGTGGGTCTTGTCCTTCACATTTGATTTTTATCACCGATGTGGGTTTTCCTTGCCCGTTCGTTATTCTCTCTCCGTCTAGTATTTTTGCGTGTTTGTTTTCCTTCTTAAGGTCTTTTAGGATCTTAGTCATGTCCCATTGAGGGTTGATGCCTTTGATCACTATGTCGCTGGTTGGTTTGTGGATGTCAATGTCCACCATTATTCCATGAATCAGTTGGAGATTGTAGGGTTTTTGTGTGTCTTTAATTGTTTTAATGATGGTCTCTATTTCTTCTGTTTTGTTCGGGTGTAGGAATACCTTCCCTTGTTTTGTTTTATATGCTTTCTCGATGCTTCTTGCTCCTAGTGCGTTTTCAAACACCCGTCTTAACTCGGATGCGTTCATCGACGTGATTTTTGCCTGCGCTTCATTGACTTGTGTTACTATTAGGCGAGTCTTCTCTCTTACTTCTTTGGTCATTGGGCTGCTATCTCGGGTTTTGGACGCCTCTCTCCGGCTGTGTAATCGCTCACCGTTTCTGTTTGAGTTGGCTGTAGGTGTTGGGCTAGATGCTACTGGATTCTGGTTGCCTCTGGTAGGACCGCTGCCAGCCTTACCCCTGTTGGTATTTGCTTTAGGGCCGGCAGCGGCCTTCTCCGAGTAAAGCTCTTTGTTTTGCGAGCTACTTCTTGTGTTGTACGCCATTTTTCTTCTGTTTGCTTGAAATTATCGCGGTGATAGTATTTTATATTTATAAAGTAATGTATGTACTCACGTTTCTTGCTTTCCTTGGAAATATTAACACACACACTCACGATAATCCAATAGAACAATGAGGGTACGTGCAACTCCAGCGAAGAAAAACACACGAGCTTCTTGTTTTTACTTTGTGAATAAACGCGTGTCACAATCGTGTATTCCAATACTATGTATAAACAAAGTGCTACTCCGTTGTTCTCAAGGTAGTGGTTGATCCATTTATACATTTTCCCACAAACATGCATTTTTTGCAGTTTTACTTTTGGTCCTTCCTTCCATACTTTATCAAATGCTTTTTCTAAATCTATCCAGACTGCTAGTGTGTGTTTTTTCTCTTGGAAGGCATCCTCTATTTCCTGAGCTATATAGGTTATTTGATCTTCAGTGGATCTGTACTTTCTGAATCCTGCTTGGTGTGGTGTTAAGAGTTTGTTTTCTTCCAGGTGCCATGTTAGCCTGCCATTGATAATGCGTTCCATTAATTTTCCTACACAGCTAAGTAGACTGATAGGTCGATAGCCATTTGGTTCTTCCAGGTCTTTTCCTTTCTTTGGGACTGGTATTAGTATAGCTTCCTTCCATGCCTGTGGGACTATTCCTCTCTTCCAGCTGTAATTTAGGACTGCTAGTAGTTTCTTTTTTCCTTAGTGCCTAGTCCTATTAGCATTTCATTTGTGATTCCATCCTTTCCTGGTGATTTCTTCTTTTTTAGGGTATTCATTGCCTGTTCCATTTCTTCCATCGTTAGATTTGCCATCATATATTCTGCTGCTGTCTCTGTATTACTATGATGTATCTGTTTGATTGCTTTCTTCTGTTCGGTTGTAATATCAATGTAGTTTGCACCGGCATTAGTGTTCCATTAGTGCATTTGCAGCCTTTTTTCCTGTAAGCAAGGCATATTTCCTTGTTTAATTATTTGTTTGTTTCTAGGTCCTTCATTGTTCATGGCTTTCACTAGTTTCCATAGTTTGTTTCCATCCCTGTCAAAGTTCAGGTTTTCTGTTTTTTCCCTCCAACAATCTCTTGTTGTTTGATTTACTGTTCTTTTATATATTTTGCTGAGATGGCTTTGAGAGAGATGTTCGCTTCAGTTGTTTGTTCTCTCTCTGCTGTCTTCCTGGCATCTTCAACTTTGTCCTCCAAAATTTGTAGTTCTTCAGTCCAGTATGGTTTGTAATTTTTCCTCGCTCCTCTAGGAATAGACTCAGTGGCCGCCTGTATTATTGCTCTGTTTAGACTTTCTACCATTTGCTTCATGTTGCCATATCCTGTATTTATGTTTTCACAATATTTGTCTGTTAGTATGTTAAATCTGTCCCAATCTGCTCGTTTGTAATTCCAGCTGGGCAAAGGCTTGTGCTCCTGTGGAACATACTCCATATTCTTACAAGCTTGGTCTGTGGTCACTACCTGCTAATTGGTCAATCGAATTTGTGGAGGATGTCTCCTGTGCAGAACGCTAAGTCTGGAGTAGAAGTGGTAAGCCATCTTCTGGAGTAGAAGCTCGGTGTGTCATCCGCTTTGTTGAGTAGATGGAGATTTGAGTCTATTTCCCAGTCCTCCACTTCATCTCCTCTTTTGTCAGTATCTGGGTATCCCCATATTTCTGAACGGCTATTAAAGTCTCCGACAATAATGCAGTTTGTGTCAGTTATTTTCATGTTTGAGAGTGTACGGTCCTTATCTGCTGGGCTATACAGATTGTAAATTCTTATTTTCACACCCTTTATCATTATATCAACACCTATAATTTCCGTTTGGTTGTCAGAGATCACAGATACTTCGCTGCAAGGTATTGTATTCCGTGTAAGTATTAGAACTCCTCCTTTGTGTCCTTCACGGTCAAAACGTGTGGCCTGGCATCCTCTGATTGAGAATTTGCGATTGACATTGAGGTGTGTCTCTTGAATACATGCCACATATATTCTATCTTTATGAAGATGCTGTGTTAGGGAGACTTTCTTGTTATAAACTCCTTCGGCATTCCACTGTAGTATGTTTAGTGTCCAGGGTGTTTGGTCAATAGCTCTTAACCTACTCCTCTGTGCCTTGACTCCTCAGCACAGGGGAAGGTGACCACCAGTAGTCATGGGTGGACCCCCTTGAGGCCGTCTGATGGGACTTCGCGGGATTAGCACCATAACGATTAATTTTAAATTGTGACATCATGAATCAAGTTACGTTGCACTACTTTGTCAAGCCTGTGGCTCAGTACATCCGATGTTGACAAGCATTTTTAGGGGTGCTTTCTCTAGCCTTTGACTGTCCCCAGTCTACCTACAAGGCAGCAGATTTGTGTGTCGCTTGGTCGGGTCCCTCTCCCTTGACCTGTTCGACATGGGTGACCCTACCAGTAGCTGTGCTACCGTCGGCATAGCTCTTGGGGTCATTGCAACACACAAGCCCCTCTACCTCGTCACGGTGGACACACAGCAGAGGGGGATAGTTGAATTCTATTCCATTGTTTTCGAAGGGATTGGTCAGCATAGTTGAAAACATGTGGCTGAACAGTGTTGGTGCCAGGACACATCCTTGCTTCACTCCAGTGGTGACAGGAAAGGACTCAGACAATTTTCCATTTTCCTGGACTCTTGCCTGTATACCATCATGAAAAAGATGCACTATTTGGTCAAACTGTCATGGACAGCCATATTTCAATGGCACGTCAATAGTCTACCTATACAAACGTATTGCTACCTAAGTAGGTGTATGATTCTTTCTCTTGAAGTGAGGTTTCATTTGCTAGATTTATTCTCATTATCTGTGACTTTCGTCTGAATATTTATATCTAGTGAATAATGTAGATTGTTTATATTCTAACTTTCCTCTTGTCTTCCTAGCCTCTCTTTGATCTCGTTAACTTAATCCGGTGACAAAACACATCCTTGTCTTAAAGATGGAGAAGGTAACAGTCTATAACTAAATGTTCATTGATTATTTCAACTAATATTTGGAAATGGCACATGAAAATCATGTAAAAAAAGCATTAACTAATTAGAAGATGAAGGTTTATCATAAAGTTGTAAATGTTCTGTTGTATATACATATGTTTACATACTTGTTTCCATTTTGTAATTATCTTTTATTTATAATATGCAAAAAGAATTGTAAACATATTTCAATATCTTTGGTTATTTAATCAGCATATTTATCTGTAAAAGTTATGTTTCATTCACAATTATGAGTGTAAAGTTAGCAAAACTACAGATGAGATTATAGACCACCCTATGGTTTAAAAAATATATGAAAATAAATTGTACAGCAATTTTTTTTTAAACTGGCATTTATTGTGTTAAAACCCCACTAACTGTTGCTGGTGTCTTCGATAAGCATTTTTTCAAGACTGCTTTTCATGACAAATAATTCTTTACTGTGCTAGACAGTAAAACTTATGTGTACTGATGTATAGATTGTGGTGTTTCTTTTTAGGCTTTTTCAATATATAAGCATACCTTTATTAACATATTTAATTTACTGTTTAAAATATATTTCAGTGCCTTTTATTGTTTTGCTGCTTTTATTTTTAGTGGAAGCCATGTTTGAAGCACTTGCAGATTGCCAGACGCTGCACCCAGACAGTGACTGTCAATTGTCTGAGGATGAATTTGAAAATGCTGAAGATGGTGGTGGAGATGGTGTGTACATGCTTTCTTTTAATCTTCAGAATTTCACAATTTTAAGTATCTGTGTACAGCAATAAATTTCTTATTTGACAGGTCAGGAATCAAAGCACCATTCATTGTTGAAAACAAAGTTAGTCAATAGTGAAAGATGCTGATGATGACAGAAGTGTTCTGTAAATGATATGGGGGGGGGGGTCGTCACAAATGTATTTTAGCAGCCCAAACATCATGTTTAAAATGGCCAAAGTATTTCAGTTTCCGAGATATGATGCTGTTTATGGTATTTTTTTTCAATTTATGAGCATGTATGTTTCTTCTTGGTCCGTGGTATTCTAAGAATTTTCCTGTAATGAGTCATTTCTTCTTGTGCTGCCACTAGCTGATCAGAAGTCATGTGGAAATGACAGAGCTGATCGATTGGCTAAGGAAGGAGCAAAAGAAGAACAGCCTTTATGTGCCCGTTACATACCACCAAAAGAATGATCAAATCATTCAGAAATCCACCAAAAACCTGCCCAAAATGTCCAAAATACAACACATCTAGGCAAACCTTCTGGCCTAGAGAGACCTCAGTGGAAGATAAAACTATATGGCCTGCTGAGTGAACTAAAAAAAGGCAGTTAAAATTCATATTAGAGACAAGATTGCAATTATAGACATATTTCAAGCGAACGAAAGGAGTCACGTCTTGTGCTACTACTAGCTCATCAGGAGTCATGTCTTGTGCTGCCCTTAGGTTATCAGAAGTCATGTCTTGTGTTGCCACAAGCTCATCAGGAGCCATGTCTTGTGTTGCCACCAGCACATTGGGAATCAATTCTTGTGCTGCCACTAGCTCATCAGGAGTCGTTTTCTTGTGTTGCCACTTGCACATAGGAGACATGTGTTCTTGTGTTGCCACTAGCTCATTAGGAGTCATGTCTTGTGCTGCCACTAGCTCATCAGGAGTCGTGTCTTGTACTGCCACTAGCTCATCAGGATTCATGTCTTGTGCTGCCACTAGCTCATCTTCTTTTGCTGCCTTTAGCTGATCAGAAGTCATGTGGAAATGACAGAGCTGATCGATTGGCTAAGGAAGGAGCAAAAGAAAAACAGCCTGATGTGCCCGTTACATACCACCAAAAGAAAAGAATGATCAAATCAGTCAGAAAGCCACCAAAACCCTGCCCAAGACGACTACCACGTTATGGACAGACCAGACAGGGTCATTATTCTGCACCTCAGAACAGGGAACAATAGATTATGCAACCACATGTATACAAAATTCAAGATTGGTGAATCTGCCATGTGCACATGTGGATTGGCGTCACAGACAACAGAGCACATACTCCAAGACTGCCCAAAATACAACACATCTAGGCAAACCTTCTGGCCTAGAGAGACAACAGTGTAAGATAAACTCTGTGGCCTGCTGAGTGAACTAAAAAAAGGCAGTTAAATTCATACAAGAGACAACATTGCAATTATAGACATTTCAAGCGAACGAAAGGAGGAGTCATGTCTTGTGCTACTACTAACTGATCAGGAGTCATGTCTTATGCTGCCACTAGCTGATCAGGAGTCATGTCTTGTGCTACCACTAGCTTATCAGTAATCATGTCTTCTTGTGCTGCCACTAGCTCATCAGGAGTCATGTCTACTTGTGCTGCCATTAGCTCAGGAGTCATGTCTTGTGCTGCCACTAGCTCATCAGGAGTCGTGTCTACTTGTGCTGCCACTAGCTCATCAGGAGTCATGTCTTGTGCTGCCACTAGCTCATCAGGAGTCATGTCTACTTGTGCTGCCACTAGCTCATCAGGAGTCATGTCTTGTGCTGCCACTAGCTCATCAGGAGTCATGTCTACTTGTGCTGCCATTAGCTCATCAGGAGTCATGTCTACTTGTGCTGCCACTAGCTCATCAGGAGTCATGTCTTTTTGTGCTGCCACTAGCTCATCAGGAGTCATGTCTTTTTGTGCTGTCACTACTTATCAGGAGTCATGTCTTTTTGTGCTGCCACTAGCTCATCAGGAGTCATGTCTTTTTGTGCTGCCACTAGCTCATCAGGAGTCATGTCTTGTGCTGCCACTAGCTCATCAGGAGTCATGTCTTCTTGTGCTGCCACTAGCTCATCAGGAGTCATGTCTTCTTGTGCTGCCACTAGCTTATAAGGAGTCGTGTCTTGTGCTCCCACTAGCTGATCAGGAGTCATGTCTTGTGCTACCACTAACTCATCATGAATCATGTCTACTTGTGCTACCACTAGCTCATCAGGAGTCATGTCTTCTTATGCTGCCCCTAACTCATCAAGAGTCATATGTCTTGTGCTGCCACTATTGAACCCAGCAAAATCTTCACTATCACTTGAAGAATCGTCAAAATCCATTTTGAAATACAAAGCATAAAACCCCCAAAACTTTTAAAATCTGTTCAAATTCAAAGTACAGGCTTGCAAATGTTGGCCACGTTGTCAAGCAATCGGCGAAACCAAGAGTAGACAATCGGAAGTCTCGGAAAGTCGTGAGATCGCGTTTTTAAAACGCTTAGTATTCACGGCGCATTTTCAAAATGCTTAGTATTCACGGGCTTTTTCACTCGTTTTGCCCATCCACGGGTAAAGCCACTTTTGGCCGTTACGCCTGGTAAAGGGTTAATAAACTACAAATATTTATTGACTGATGTATGCACAGAGTAGGACTAAAATGGTATGACAGAATGAATGCACAGCTTAGAGGTAGCTAATCAAATTCCAGTGAGAGGTCAGTATGATCGAATGGATAAGAATATGTGTTCTTAAACATCCGGTGTGCTGATGTCCCTTACAAGAGACAGTTGGACTCAAATGTTGACCTCTCGTCCTTGACTTGGTTACATAAATTACAAGTAACCCTGAAGTCGGAGTTGGTTTGCCTGATGGCGAGGGACACTGTATCCACACGTAAAATTCAGTCCAGCACTAACAGAAATAGTGAGTATGTACAGCGCTTGCGTTTAAAGCGAATTTAATTTAAACCATTTCTCATGTTTTGTGGATTATTCAAAGGCATTTTACTGGTTAAAGCATCAGAAACTTTGGGAAATCATGAGGAAAATGGGCTTTCCATCACATATAGTTAGTTAGTCTTTCCTCTTGAGCCCAAGGCGGCGCATAGGGCTGGCTCCCCATGTTTGGCGGTTCGCTACCACATGTTGTAGATCTTGGATGTTTGTTTGGCCGTTGAATGAGCCCTCTCTGATGGTGGTTCTATGCAGGGTCTCTCTTGGTCTTCCCTGTTTTCTTTTCCCTACTGGTGACCATATGAGGGCTTGGTAGGGGAGTCTTTGTAGTTGCCTGATTCTGTTCTTACACGGCGACGTGTCTCTTTGTAGAAAGATTTTATGATGTTGGTATATTTGGTAGGGAAACCATAGATGTTAAGTAGGTTCCAAAGTGAAGGACGGTGGATACTGTCGATGGCTTTTTGAAGGTCAACAAAGTTGGTGATTAATTTCGACTGGAATTCTAGTCTTCAATAATTATTTTGATGGTGAAAATAAGGTCTATATATGACTGTTTTGGTCTGAAGCCAGCTTTTTCTTCTCTGAGCCTTTCATCTATAGACTTTTTCAATCTCTCAAGTAACATGCTACAAAAAAGTTTTCCTGGTACTGACAATAGGGTGATACCACGCCAATTATTGCAATCAGACATGTCACCTTTTTTTTTGGCAGTTTGAAAATTACACCATCCTTCCACTGTTGTGGTGGGGATTCGTTTTGCCAGATTTCATTGATCAACTGTAACAAATGTTGTAAGGTATTCTCATCGGCTGCTTTGAGCATTTCTCCCATTTCTTCTAGTCTTCGCCAACAGCTTTGTTGTTATTCATTTTTTTAATGGCTGCTTTAATCTCTTCCATGGTGATGACTCACAGGAGGCATCTAGTGTGGGTGTGGTGGTTTCTCCATTCAAGTTGGGAACAGTGTCAGGCTGCAGTCTATTTAATCAGTCCGTTATCAGTTGGGGTATCTTCACGGACATGTCCATAGGTGCTCAGATCCTCCCCCCAGCATATGCATCAGCGTCCGGTGGCTAATAGTGCCAGTTCTGTGTTGGTTGACGAGGCGCTTTGTTTTCCCGATGTACCTCTCGCGTCTAGCTGTGCCGATTCTTACTCCCAAGTCTTTCATCCTGGACAGCGATGTGGAATCACTGACGTCAAAGTCCTCTGTTCTCGCCATATCTTTAAGGTTCGGCCCACTGATCGGGCTGTAAATGCCCATGCACTTCTCTGCTGCTTTACAACAGATTCATCTGTATAGTTGAACACTTCGGGGCTATCTGAGTGTTCATAGATGAGCGCGTTAACCTCAGCATTGACAGCGGCAGGGTTCTGCTCTCTGCACCGTCTGTCGAGTGTGATAATGCAGGAGAAAGTGCACTTAAAAGCTGGAGGCACCGGCACCCATTCCTTGCCGGGGTTGATACTGGTAAGACTGCAGACCTGTCTGACGACATCTTCCGCCCGACCCATCCATGATTTGCCCCTCTTTAGTCTGTCACCCTTTTCTCTGAATATAGCGTCATGCAGAGGGTGCTGCTCATCTGCACTTATTTTTAAGTATGCACGAGCTCTCCAGATCTTGATCCTGTGTTCCATTGTCGGGAAGTCAAGGAGGTATCTCATTGCTACATAGCTGGTGTCTCTCGTGCAGCCCAAAATGATGCGCATGGCTTCGTTTTGTACCTTTTCAAGTCTTCCAATCTGTGTAGGGCTGACAGTGAGGATGGCCAGGGCATACTCGATGCGTGAAAGCACAAGTCCTTGGAACAGAAGTATTAGCAGTCTTTGCTCGATATTGGCAGTCGCCATGACTCTCATTGCTGACAAACCTTTTCGAGCTTTCGTTATGACATAGACATGATCTTTGAAGGACAGGCTACGATCAAGCCTCATGCCAAGATATGTCATTGACTGGGTTCTACTCAAAATGCTCCCATCCATTCTTACTGCCTGTGACAAGATCGCCTCGGGTATTGAGAGTTAACCACACCCGAGGTGTCTCTAGCACTCCCGTGTATTCTAACCCCAGGGGTTGGACAGGTAGATACACTGTTTACTCTGCTGATGACCTCGTATTAGTTAATGATGTCTACAAGCCCCTCCCGATTCTAGACCCCCACTATCTACCTACTCCCTTGGGACAATAAACAATGAGGCATCGTCCGAGACCACACTCAATAATTGTACAAAGAGTAAGTCAACATACACAAAGTTTATTCTACCCTTGAGAATATAGAAATGAATTGAACACCCTGATAGAATAATTCTATTTACAAAAGTAGAGGATAGAGTAGAGACAGAATCAGAGATATGGCTCAAATCATCATCAGGCTGAGAAGTAGATTGGATGCAGATGTCCCATCCAGTCGGTCCGCCACTCACCCGGCTTCCTTCCAGTGAGATGACTAGAACCTTGGAGACCACTCCGTCCCCAGAGCTTGGATCGACAGCAAGAGGAGTTAACCACCTGAACCTCGCTCAACTGGATGAACTGCATTCCATCACTTCCTAATGAGTCACTGTTAAAGGCACTAAACAGTTCTCTATAGACAGCCTGGCTGGGAGACCCTCTCCTTGAGGTGACCCCAGTTACTCTCGACTTCAATAAATGTCTGTAGCCAATGACCAATCTAATGGTCCCTGAATAATATCACGTACCCCTGGTTGGGTAATAGTATAGTTCTGCTGCGAGTTCACAAGAGTCATATGAGAAAAACATTTCACAGTTTGTAGACTCTATAGTTACACCATTTTGAACAAGCACCTATTTCACAGTTCACTGCAACACTGTTCGCTGGGACAATAATTAGTTGTCCTATATACCTGTTAACACTTTAGTCACAATACGTAAGCTGGTGAAGGTCTCATCATGACCTGCCACTAGTGCTGACGTAGGTACTTCACAAGGTTGTGTGTCAATCTCTGCTTTAAGTTTCCGATGTTTAGGCGGATCAACAATAGACTTGGACTTGATGAGCTCCCAGAGCTGAGATTACCCCACCTTGATACATCTCACTGGGTAAACATAGCAACATCATTCCATATACAGTCGATTGTCTCTTACATTTAAGCGTGATTGCTCAGGTTGCTGAACATCTCATTGCTGAAATAGAGCATCTTCAAACTTTTAGAAAAAGAAACACCCCATCATGTCCCACATGTGCAATTTCAGGGCACTGGAATCAACTTGGTGAGAATCATTCAGTCAGGATGATTCACCCTTTCGCTAGATGTGGTTTAGTCAGGCGTGGTAAGTAGTGTCTCCACCATTCGCTATGGTAAGTAGTGTCTCCACCATTCGCTATGGTACACGAAGTGTTTTCAGGCAAACAACAATTGTAGTAGGGTGGTTCCTCAACAGGCAACTCCTGAAAGGAAGAGCGATCGGTGAGAGTATTCGGCCCCAAACATTGGTCCACATGCATCAAATCATTGACTACTCAACCCTCAGTCAAGCTAATTAGTTATTCAACTAACTAGAGCAACATCTCTATGTTGAGAGTAGTAAAGCATGGGTATCTGTCAATGTCAGATGGCCTCACAGAACAGCCCGTCAGAGTAAGTAACAAGAATGACGAGTCTGACCGTACGTCTCACATCTCCCTATTCATCTACCAGTTGTCGCTAAAGTCAATAGCTATCCTAGTTCTAGAGTTAACAGAACTAAACATTAAGGTGAGGCTTCCCTGGACCCCAACCTTACATTATACATTCAATAGTAAACATAATAACGATCTATGTACCATCACTTGGGATATAGTAATAATACATTACCACATAAAGTATGTACACACTTCATTTCGCTGGTGGAACCTCCTGTCCATCCTATAGCGAAACTCTTCTTATTAGACTCTTTTCCTAGAGTCAAGAAGTCTTCTTGGCAAAACATGTTCCACGGGTTCTGCACCAGTTCTGACCTTCCAAGTGGATTAGCCTTGGCCTGGGCCAAACTTCACGGCTGGCCTGGTTCGCCAGTCTCATACTTTCATAACTTGCTCTCAATCCCAATATCCCATTCTTCCCCTGCCTCTTTCAACCTCCTTTTGTCCTTCCATACTTCTATCACATCAGCACTGACTCGTACTTATGCAAGCATGAAAGAACAGGACAGTAAAGACAAGAATTAAGAACGCATGTTTACATCGCGACGGTAACGCATTGGTATCACGTGTCGAACCACTCGGCGTTCGGTATCGCTCCTAGAAGTATCACATAACATGACCTAATATATATACATCATGACACATCACATCTATATATATCATCAATGAAGAACTTACCTTCTCACAGAATTCCACAGTTCCCCAAAATGAATTCACCATTTCGTTAACACACAATAGTTACCTCATTCCCTGTGGTTAAGCATTAAGTGCTCTCTTTACTTAATAACCAAGCACATTAATGTCTGAAGTCTCCCACTAACAACTTACCTGGCGATCCAACCGTTCTTCTAGCCTCAGCTACAGACTGACATAAGTTAGGTTCATATCATACACTAGTAACCGTATCCTATTATAGTACAGCAACATAGTATATGCAACGATTTACCATACATGGTTAATAACAGGTGAACACAATACGCCGCTATCACAGGCTTACATTTCAAGCCGTTACCGAACTACACAGGCTTGTAAACAAACGCGACACGCGCAGATGTATACGCCCTAGTTTCTCAACTACGTTATCGATCCGTTTCTCATTAGCGATGCAAAGTCAACCGCATATTTAATGAGATTAGAACGATTGCGTTTTGTGATCAATTACAAAGTTAAATTAATTAACCAAGTAAATACCTGAATTACTTGAACCAGACTCCAGTCAGCTACCAGAACTGTTCATGGGCAAGCATGCCGTAATGGGTCAACAGTCAGCTGCATCTTGGTTGGGTGTGAGACGCTATACAATCGGCCTAACAGAGCCATGCGTCCTCACGCCTTGAGATGGAGAAAGTGAATGACACTTCCAGCCGCATTGCTCCTACGTGCGTACCAAAGCGCACGAGAAATGAGTGCTTCATGATACCAGTCAACTTCTCGGACAACATTCATTCCCCGGACTAGAATTTCTAGATTCTTCTGCACGAGAATTTGTTGGTGCACCCAGCCACCCTGGTCACTCAAATCCAGGTGCTTCGAGAACCTACTAGACTGAAAATCCCATCAACTTCCCCCAGGCTATTATTAACCGGGAAAGTCCCTGATGACGCGCCGAATAGAGCCGAAACCTAGTAGACAAAAGGCAGATGAAGCGTTGTTTCGTCACACTGCCGGCATGTCTGTTTTCACAATATGGTTGTTTAGGGAGAACCATGTAACCGATGCCTTTGCAGGGTTGACAAGGGCATCGGCATCAGCACACCATGAGGAAATTCGATCTAGTTCGCCCTGCATATCATTGGCAACCGCCTGTCTATCTCGACCCTGTCGATACACGAGGATGTCGTCAACATCCCTCCCGTCCAATGTTGTTCAGTGATCGGCACCGTATACACGTTGAATAATACTGGTGACAGTGGTGAATCCTGCGGCAATCCTGGACATATCATTATCGGCTCAGAAGACCCAACTCCCGCATCTTAGCACCACCTTCCTTTGGAGCAGAACTGCAGCTATCCATCGTACAAGGTGAGGGTGCACTTTCAGTCTGAGGAGGGTTTGCATCAAGTGCTCAAAAGATACTGTTATATGCGTCCTCTAAGTCTATGGCGGCCGCACATGTCTCTTCTCTGACCTGACATCCTTCGTAAACATCTTGAGCAAAGACCGCCGCATTCAGCCGTGACTCTTTGTTGCGTCTGTATCCTCCAAGTGTGGACGGGAAGCAGTTGAGTTGTTCCAAGTCACAAGCAAGTCTGTGTGCTACAATTTTCTCCAGTAACTTGCCAGCAGTGTTCTGCATCGTAATGATTCTGTAGCCGCTTATCTTGGAATGTTCGGTTTTGTTCGGTTTTGACAGCGGCAGCAAGTAGCTGTGTAGCCATTCTTCTTTGATCTGACCCCTCTGGATACTGGTGTTGAATTCTCTGGCCAGTTCTTCCATGTCATCCTTCTGATATCACCAGTAGGTCACCATATCGTTTGCCTTGGCCTGTTTGGCGCAGGATTTGAATAAAGTCATCGTCCTATCGACCTCAGACTTCAGGTTCACCAACTCCACCTGTGGCATGTTAGCCTTTCTGGCCTTTTGCCAGTCTTTGACAGCCTGCCTCTTTCTCAGCCATGCCTTCTCGACCTCTCCATTCCACCATGGTGGCTGCAACCATCTTTCTTGTCTCCTGCAGGAGGAAGTTAGTTTTCTTCTTCTGATCTTGCTTATGGCGTCTTGACCAGTGTTGTCGTACGGGAAGGCATTTGTCTTGTTTCTTTGACTCATGGCCCTGTCTTTCTTGATCAGAATGACACAAGGGTAGTGGTCACTATCGTGGTATCCCAGTGTGCCCCACCGGCATCTTGGTGCGATGGTGGATGATACCAGAGCCAGGTCAATGACGCTGTCAGTCACCTGGTCGAGTGGCTATTCTAGTGACCTTCCCATCATTCAGACAGATTAGGGCAGCAGATGCCAGGGCATCCTCCAGATCTTCTCCCTGTCTATTGGTGATGCAATTCCCCCATTGACTGCCTCTGACATTGAAGTCCCCACAGTAGATATGCCTTTCATCCATATCGAACAAACTGCCATTGTCGCACGTCGACCTTCCCATTTCGCGCATAAACGTTCATGATTACAAGCTGCACTGGCGTCATTATTCTTAATGCCTGCACTTGCAGGGCATCACTGTTCCAGGAAAACATATCGACCTCAGACACTAATATGTTGTTGCGGACCAGAATGGCCTGTCCGAGGTGCCGCCTGTTGAAGAAGCCCTGAAATCCCGCGACATTGACTGTTCCGTCGCCGAGCTGTGTTTCTGGTAAGACTACAATATCGTTTCCGTAGAGTTGTTTTTCAAGAATGGGTCAATGTTGACTAAATGATGCACAGTTCCAGTACAGTACTCGAATGTTTCCGATACCCAATCTGTCACATTTTAAACGCCTTCTGCATGCGCCGCCCTCTTCCCACGCGGTGTCCTCGCCGGTCGTCTGGTCGTCATGTTAGTCTTAATTATAGCCACCGGGCGCCGATGATACGCTGAAGGAAGTCCGGGCACGCGTGCACGAACTCTGTTGCACGATCCGAACTCCATTTCACCGCGAAAAACACACTTAATCCATAAACATTTTGGAAAAAACACGTTCCATTTTACGGGACGAAGAAATGTCCCGCCATCTTGCTTCAAGGGAACTCACTCCAGTCTATTTAATATTTCTTTGAAATGTTCTGCCCATCATTGCTTTTGGTGGTCATCGGATAACAGTAGTTTACCTTGTTTGTCTTTGGTGTAGATGAGTGATTGCATAGTTGTTTCATGATGTGGAATATGACTTTGTTGTTTCCAGTTTTGGCAGCTGATTCAGCATCGGCGGCCAAGTTGTGTATAAAGTTCTGTTTATCTTTTCGTGGCTTGATTTCACCTCTTTATCCAACATGAAGTTCCTGCGAAGTCGGAGAGTATCTGCCTGCATGGCGAGGAACCACCAGTCTGCACACCAATAAGCCAGACATGGGACAACGGATACTCACAGCAAACCTCAGGTCCTGTATGACATCACACTGATGTTGGATAGCAGAATGTCTTCATCTGGCATACAGGACTTCACGCTAGAGTTCACAGCCAGTGAACACAAGCAAGCAAACAACATGGAGTATTTTTGCTTATGGGTTTCATATGAAGATTTGTCTTTTGTAGAAAGAAGTGTTAGTTTTGCTTGCTTTCTTTCTTATATCTTCATCCAGGTTTTATTGCTTAGCCACTTCTTCTGTCTTTGAATGTAGCCTACTGTGTTTGTTGCCGCATTTAGCAGGGTCTCTTTCAGGAAATTCCAATTTTCTTCAATGTTATTTTTAATATCCGCATTGCTCGATATACTTGTTTTGTTAGCGTAGATGTTTTGCACCTTCTGAGTTGAATGCGAGTTGGTGTTCTTTAGTCATTAGGGAGTTTTATTTTCTTGATTCTGGGTGTTTTGTACAGTCTTAAGCTTTATTTTTAGCTTGGCTATGCAGAGATTGTGATCGCTACCAGCAACTGCTCCTCTGTAAGCTCTGACATCTTGTACTGATGAACGGAA
Source organism: Cepaea nemoralis (assembly GCA_014155875.1). Classification (NCBI taxonomy): domain Eukaryota; kingdom Metazoa; phylum Mollusca; class Gastropoda; order Stylommatophora; family Helicidae; genus Cepaea; species Cepaea nemoralis. The sequence goes on along the minus strand of JACEFZ010018233.1, from coordinate 82,741 downwards.
TATGGCACTAATGCAAAAATGGTCTATGTAATACAACTCATAAAAATGCTCTATCTGAACCAACAAGCAGCGGTTAGAATAGATAACACATCAGATTGGTTTGACATCAAGCAAGGAGTCCAAGGAGCAAGGAGTTATTGCTGTGTGCTGTCCCCTATTAGTTTAACCTGTATGCCCTAAGCCTTGGTTGTCGGCTGGTCTAGGATCGAAGCTCCGACAGGCGGGCTGTTAGAGCATTGCTTTGCTGATCCGGCAGCTTCTGTGGCTTGTCTTGTTCCAGATGTAGAGGTGTTACCTTTCCTCTGGAGTGAACTAGGCAGGCCGAGAGAGGGATCATGCTGCATGGGCAACACATGATCTCTATATTTTAGCCCAGGCTTTGTGCTATGGAGAGGCGATAACTCCATCCCTGGTCTTAACTGGTCTTGGAATCAAAGCGAGAGGCAACTGTTACGGGTTATAAGTCCCTGTCAATTGGCGTAGACATAGGGCGCCACGCGTTGCCTCTGACGGTGGGAGACACCTACAGGTGTCACTGATCAGCTACCGCCTGCCTCAAGCTGGGCAGCCCCCAGCCAGTTGGGTGCTGATCCGCCACAGCCTGCCTGCTTCAATGGGTGCTTGGAGCTAAGACATAATCTGAATCGCAGGCTGTAAAACCAATGCATCAGGTACTAATAAAAAGAAAACTAGAAACCTCAAGCTACGGCTTACAACCTGGAACGTGAGAACCATGTGTCCAGGATTTTCCACTGACTTGACCAATATTGACGATGTGAGAAAAATGGCTGTGATTGATGCCGAACTCAATCGTCTTAACATTGATATTGCTGGCCTACAGGAGACTCACCTCGCTGAGGAAGGGTCACTCAGGGAAAACAATTGCACCTTTTTTTGGAAGGGTAGAGGGCAGGCAGAAAAAAGACAACACGGCGTGGGCTTAGGAGTGAAGAATTCGCTATTGGGAATGATTGAAATTCCAGCAGGAGGAAATGAAAGACTATTATCCCTGCGCTTGGCAACCTCTTGTGGTTTTACCACAATTATTACTGCATATGCACCAACACTCGATTCCTCTGGTGATGTGAAGGATTCGTTCCATGAGGAGCCATGATCAAGGCAGTTCCATAATCTGTCTACGTTTATATGCTCGGTGATTTCAATGCTCGTGTGGGCAAGGACTCGAGTTCATGGCTAGTGTGCCTTGGAAAATACAACATCGGTCTCATGAATGAAAGTGGGCAAAGGCTGCTGGAGCATAGCACCAGAAATGACCAAACTCCTTTACAAACTCCTTTTTTAAAACAAAAGAACTGCATAAGGTCACATGGAAACATCCAAGGTCCTGCCACTGGCACCAGCTGGACTTCATCATCACACGGAGACAACATCTGAACCATATATCATTGACTCGAAGTTACTACAGACAGTGCTGACTGTGATACGGATCATTCTTTGGTTGTTGCAAGGGTTAGACTGAGACCAAAGAGAATCTACACAGGTAAACACAAATCTAGCCCCAGGATTAATATTATTAACACTCAAGATCCTGGAAAGTGCTTTCAGTTTCATGAGCAACTTGAAGACGCTTTCACTGATACACCAGAAAATTGTACAGTAAATGAAAAGTGGTTTCAACTTAAGGAAACTCTTTATAAAACTGCCGTAGGGTTTACGGCACGGGATCATAAGAGGCAGGACTGGTTTGCGGCAAACAGCCAGACTCCACGGCCCTTGATTGATAAGAAGAAGATAGCACTCTTAAGAAACAAGGAAAGACCAACGCGTAACACTCGTGAGCTAAGGCAAGCTAGGAAGGATGTGCACAAGGCTGCCAGGCAGTGTGCAAATGATTATTGGATCAAGTTATGTGAGTTCATTCAAATCGCAAATGATAAGGGAAACATCAGAAGCATGTATGAAGGAATTAAAAAAAGAAGTGAACCATTGAAAACCTTGACTGGAGAAATCATCACTGATAAGAAACAGCAGATGGTTAGAGCACTATTTGGAGCTTTACTCAAGTGAGACCAAACTAGCGGATGATGCTCTCAACGCCATAGAGGCTCTACCAACTCTTGACCACCTGGACACACTTCCCACCATAACAGAAGTTAAGTGTGCTATAAATGAACTTGCATCTGGCAAGGCTCCAGGTAAGGATGGGATTCCAATAGAGGTTATCAGGAGTGGGCAAGACACACTCACTCTATGCTGGCGAGAAGGACAAGTCCCACAGGATTTCAAAGATTCAAGCATCATAACACTGTACAAGAACAAGGGCAATCACAGCGACTGCAACAACTATAGAGGTATCTCACTTCTGTGTATTGTTGGAAAAGTATTTGCCAGAATTGTTCTGGCTTTTGACAGAACCGGTCTACCATTGATATGATATTTTCATTGCGACAAATGCAAGACAAATGCCGTGAACAGAATCAACCACTGTTTATTGCCTTCATCGACCTCACAAAGGCATTTGATTTGGTCAGTCGTGAGGGTCTGTTCAAGGCACTAAAGAAGATTGGCTGCCCACCAACTCTTCTGTCCATTGTGGAATCGTTCCACACAGGCATGAAGGGTATAATCAAGTTTGAGTTAATGGTGCAACTTCTGAAGAGTTTGAAATTGAGAGTGGAGTTAAGCAAGGTTGTGTACTAGCTCCCACCCTCTTTGGAATATACTTTTCACTTCTACTGAAATATGCCTTTCGTGATCAGGATGGTGGTATATACATTCACTCACGCTCAGATGGCGGCCTCTACAATGCTCAGAGATTGAAGGCCAAGACCAAAATTAGGAGGGTGTACTGATCAGAGAGTTGCTTTTTGCAGATGATGCTGCAGTTACAACCCACTCTGTGGAAGAATCTGTGACACAGATTATGTCACAAGGTGCACATGGGGTACCATCAATCATTATTGACGACGCCGAAGTAGAGATGGTAGACCATTTTACATATCTAGGATCAGTGATAAATAACAAATTATCCCTAGATCAGGAAATCAACATCTGGATTAGTAAGGCAGCAACAACAATGAACAGGTTAAGAAAAAGAGTCTGGGAGAACAGGAAGCTTACTGCCAAAACAAAAGTCCTTGTCTATCAAGAATTCTTGGTATTAAGTGGCAAGACAAAATCATAAATACTGAAGTATTGGAAAGATCAGGTTGTGTGACGGTTTATTCCATGCTCAGTCTTCGTAGACTTAGAAGGATGGATAATGGTAGAATACCAAAGGACATCTGTTTTGGTGAATTACAGATGGGTAAGAGATCTCAGGGTCAAACCTCTACTATGATACAAAGATGTGTGTAAGCAGGACATGATTGATACAGGCATTGATAATGCACATTGGGAGCAAGTTGCAGCTGAACGTGTTCCATGGAGGGCAAACATCAGAAATGGAATAAAGACAAAGGAGAAAATTATTGCAGATAAGTCACACACAGAGCGTGTGAGACATATGATGGTGCAAATGATGTGTTCACATGCACCCACTGTGAACGAACAATTACAGCGCGAATTGGCCTTATCAGTCACATTCGCTACCGCCATACGTAAAAGTTATTATGCCTTTTTAAAGCACAAACTATCATCTGTCAAGATGGTAAGGTGCCAATGTGTATGCCGAAAATATAATGAGAAATGTCAAAAGATGATACCAAAGATGAACCAAGGAGCAATATGATGCTCTATATATCAGTGGTCATGAAATAACAGAAACGATATGCTGGTGCTTCACTATTACTATCCACTATCACAGAATGGTATTAAAAAAAACTAATGACCTCAACCTAAAAGAAGAACAACTACACAAAAAGAAAATAATATATATATATATATCAATATAACAATAACAAAAGTAAAATAACAACTTAGCAAAAACAAAGATCATGCATACAGATAAAACTACTGTGGAGAAAAATATATATGTTAATGAGAAAAACATGGAGGTGTTGGAATATCTTATGTCATTAATTACCAACAATGGTGACACAATGATGGAAATTTAAAGACGATTATCTTTTGCTCTTCAAGAACTAAAACAGCTGAATAAATTGTGGAGTGGGACAGAAAGACCTACAAAAATTAGATTTTTTAAGAACATGCATGTTTCCCATTGCAACATATACCTGTGAGTCCTGGACACTTACTAAACATGCTGAACAGTGCATAAATGCCTTTGAATATAAATAAATATTGTAGATGGGTTTTAAGAATATTTTGGATACAGAAAAGAACAAATATGTGGGAAAAGATCTGAATATTGAAGGCTGGCTACTAAAGACAATAAAACAAAGAAAATTTAAATATTTTGGTCACCTAAAAAGTCATTTAAGATTTATGAGAACAATAATGGAGGGATATATGCCCGGGAAGAGAGGAAGAGGAAGGCCAAAGAGAAGATGGGTGCAGGATGTGGCAGATGATGTCCAGATGGGTGTATCGGACGCCGGACATTTTGCTTATGACTGAGTTGTCTGGAAGTTTGTTGTGGGAGCTAGGTTCTGCAAAGGACATGATACTGAATGAATGAATATTATAGAATATTATTATATTATATTATACTAGCCGACCCGGCCCGGCTTCGCCCAGGCCCTGGCGGGGATCTATCTATCTGTCTGCTTGTCTGTCTGTCTGACCCGGCCCGGCTTCACCCAGTCCCTGGTGGGGAGCATCTCATTTAATTCATATTAGTAGTCATATAAGCTACCGTTCCCGACTATCTGTCTGTCTGTCTATCTGACCCGGCACGGCTTCGTCCAGCTCCAGGCGGGGAGCGTCTCATTAAATTCATATAACAAAAAATAATTAACTTAAGAATGTCCTTCCACACATCATCCATTATTTTTAATGAAAACTGTGTTTAATCACCTACATGACTGTAGATGACTTCTTTAAACACAAAGAGTTAGACTATAGAGTCACTATTTAAATAGATGCATTATTTTTATGAAAACTTTGAAAATGCCTTAAAGATTATAGCATTATTTATTATAACTCATATGCATGTAAATAACTGTAGACAAAGAGTTTATAAATCTTTGAAAACAATGCAAAAATCTATATATAAAATATATAGCAATGTTATTAAAAGTTATGCCCCTTGAAATGACTTTTCTTAAGTTAAGTCCCCTCGCTATATATATATATATATATATAAATGATAAGATATTAAAATATTAAATATTAGTAAGTAAATAGCTGAGTGTACAGTAACAAACTATGACAGTTGGCTGCACGGGAATGAGAAGACGTGTAGAAAATTTCATCTCAATCGGATGGACCGTTCACGAACGCATAAAGAATGGACATACATACAGACATATATCGTCTTTTATAGATTATATTATGTTATATTATATTATATTATATCTTTCTAAGGCATTTACAACACCGCAGAGGACATTTCTCAGCTTACAGAACAAGGCAGAGCAAACTTGGAGAGGTTAAACCACCTTCTGATGACAGGCCAGGGTGATGAGGACATTGCATCTCGCACAACTCAGTTAAGCCTTGTAAATGGTAAGATTGGTTTTCCTATCCATGTGCATTGATTGTTCATTACTTGTGTATTATGCTGGTTTGCATATGTTCTGTCATTTTTATTTCCTCATACATATACTGAATATGAGTTATGTTTATTGTTTTATATTTTTTATGTCAGTTTTATACCATGTAGTGCTCAATTCATAGCAGTGGCGTGATGTTTATGTTAACCAATATGGCTCTGAACTCAGTCCAGCCTTGTAAAATCAGTATTGAATAAAAGCTCATAAATAAGGTTTTTTTTAAATGTTGCATATCCCTTACAAGATGTTGCAGTCAACACCAGCATTTCCAGCTGCTGTTGATGTACTAGGTAAGTTTTACATTCAGTAGTTTGCCATTGCTTTCTGAACGGCCGGCTCACATACCCCTGTAAGTTAGAGCACGGTGCGAGCCGCTGCCGATTCTCGCAGCTGCTGTTTCCCCCACGTGGATATATGGGATTACAAACAATGTTGTTAACCCCTTGGCCTTAGAGGCCGGCTAAATAAGGTTACAATACTGAAAAAGCTCAGAAGCCTGACCATATGAAAATTTGAAGTGTACTAAAACTGAAACAGAGTCAGTTCTATTTAACCCTTTACAGTGCAGACGCTTGTCCGTTTTTTAGCCCCGAACGGGCAAGATTTTTTCAGGTTCGGTAAAATTTCGGGTCGCGTTAGTAAAAACATCACAAATAAGGTGTTAGTCAACCGATTTTAGTTAAATAAACAACACAATGAAGGGAAAAGCATGCAGAATATGTTACTCACGTGATTGTTGTCGGTAATCCATATATGAACACAAATATTTACGAAATACGGCATGTTGTTTGTGATTTTCCGTCACATCTATAAGGCAATTTACAATCACATTTTCAGAATCATAATCACTTTCTTTAAAGTCCGACTCAGACTGCTAATGCAAAGTAACGCTTTGCACTGATATCTAGCTCCGATTAATAGTCAACTTCGTGCCCTTTAATGTCACTTAAATTGAACCTAGCGAAATCTCGGCTATCACTTGAAGAATCGCCGAAATCTGTTTTGAAAAACAGCGTAAAAACCCCGAAAACTATAAAACAAGTCCGTTCATAATAGTAAATTCATAATAGCGCGTTTGCAAATGGCGGCCACGTTGTCAAGCTGTCCGCGAAAGTAGCCGTCGGAAGTATCGGAAAGCCGAGAGATCGCGTTTTTACAATGCATAATAGTATCAGCCGTTTTGAGACGTTTCACCCTGTTAACGGTATCGGACGGAAATGGCCGTCCTGCCTTGTAAAGGGTTAACAAAGTGTGGAATGAAATGAACATGTAGTGTGGCTTTCAACATAAAATTGATTTTATCTCATCTCATCTCCTCATGTTCCTCTTGAACCTTGAGGTGAAGTATAAACAGCGGGAGAATGCCCATTTATGGGCTTCATGTATTGATATTCCCATGGACTTATCTCACTATATACTCACTATCTTATTCCCTGCATCCATCGTTTACGTGGTCGGCCTCTTCCTGTGCTTCCACCTGGTCTGTACATCATTGCTGGTTGTGGTATACTGTTAGTTGGTAATCTACTTGCATGGCCAAACCATTTTACTTGCTGCCTTCTAATAAAATCTGTCGCAGCTACAACCCCCACTTTTGTCCTGATTTCTTCATTTCTGATCTTATCTCTTCTTGATACATTGAGTATTCTTCTCAGGAATCTCATTTCTGTTGTTGTGATTTTCTTTTCTCTTTTTCTGTCATTGTCCAGGTTTGGCATTGGTAACATAGAATTGGTAGGAAGATTGTGTTATAAAGTGCTTTCTTAGTAGTTATTGATACATGTTTATTCCTTAGTATTGATGCCATTTGTCCAATGATTTGGTTGGCCTTATTGTATCTATTTTCAATCTCGTCTTCTGATTTGCCATCTGGTGATATTATACTTTTCTCTTGAACCTCAAATCAACAAATTCACACGGCCTAGATGGTATCAGTAATAGAATTCTTTGTTGTGCTGCACCAGTCATTAGCGAGTCCTTAACGTTCATATATAACCAGTGCCTGGCCAAAAACTACTTTCCATCTGCATTTAAAATTGCTAAAGTATTTCCGCTAATTAAAAATGGCTCAATCGATCATAGCGTTTTGGGTAATTATAGACCTATTTCCTTACTATCGTCGCTATCAAAACCACTAGAAAAACACATTCATAAAATAACTGTTACACCATTTAATTAACAATGATCTAATAATTAACAGTCAATCTGGGTTTCGACCTAAATATTCTTGCCATAGTGCTCTAACAAAAATGACCGATAACTGGCACTTAAACATCAACAACGGTAGAATTTGTGGAGCGGTGTTTGTAAAAAGCTTTTGATATGGTAGATCACGATATTTTAATTAGAAAACTAAAGCAAATGAAGTAAAGTGTGGGAGTTGGTTCATACTAGTTTCAATACTAACGTGAGACATTTTGTATGTGTCTAGATGTGAGGAAGTGTGAGTGTATGTGGAGGATGTGTGTGAGTGTGGGGATATGTGTGGGTGGGGAAGGGGGTGTGTGGGTGTGGGTATGTGTTTGGATGAGTTGGGGTGTGTGGGTTTTTGTGGGTAGTGGGATGTGTGGGGGTGAAAGTAGGGGTGTTGGAATGAGTGTGGGGGATGTGTGTATGGGTGGAGGATATTGTATGGGACGGATGCGGGGGATTGTGTTTATGTGGGTGATGTGTGGATGGCTTGAGGAAGTATGTGTGGGAGGCGGGGTTGTGTGGGTAGGGGATTGTGTTGGGTGGATTGGGGATGCAAGGGCAGGTGGGGAGAAGTGTATGGTGTGTGGGTTTGAGATATGTGTGCGGTGTGTTGGTGGGGGATGTGTGGGTGGAGGGTATGTTTGTGGTAGTATGGGTGGAGGATAGTGTGTGGTGTGGGGGATGTGTGTGATGGGTGCGGGGAATGTGCGTATGGGTGGGGTATATGTGTGGGTGAGTAGGGGATTGTGGTTGTTGGGGGAAGTATGTGGGGGTGTGTGGGTGGGAGATGTGTGTGTGTGGATGGGGAATGTGTGGGTGGGGGTGTGTGAGTGGCTTAGGGATGTGTAGGTGGGTGAGGGAGTTGTATGTGTCGGGGTGGGATGTGTGAGTGGGTGGAGGATGTATGTGGGTAGGGATATTGTGATCGAGAGATGTTTGGTTGGGGGGGGGTGTGTGGGTGCATAGTGGAGGATGTGTGAGTGAGTGTCTGTTGGTGGACGGGTAGGGAATGCGTGTGTGGGTGGGGAGAGGTGTGTGGTGTGTTGGTTGGGGATATTGTGTGGGTGGGGGACTTTTGTGGTGTGTGAGTGGGGGTATGTGGGGTGGATGGGTAAGGGTATCTGTGTGGGTGGGAATATTGTGTGGTATCTGGGTGGGGGATATGTGTGTGGTGTGTAAGTAGGGATGTGTTGGTGAGGGATGTGTGTGTGGTGTGTGGGTTGGGAATAGTGCGTGGTAGGGGGTGTATGTGATGTGCAGGTGGGGGATTGTGTGGTGGGGGATTAGGTTATGGCATGTGTGGGATTAGGTTATGGCATGTGTGGGTGGGTGGAAGTTGTATGTGTGGGTGGTGGGGTGTGTGTGAGTTGATTGGGAATGTATGGGTGGTTAGGGAGATGTGTGTGTGTGGGGGGGGGGGGGGGTAGGGACATGTTAGTTGGTGGGGATGTGTGTGTATGGTTTGGGGATGTGTGTGTATGGTTTGGGGATGTGTGAGTGGATGTGTGGGTTGGTGGGGGATTGTGTGCATGGGTGGGGAATATGTTGTCGATGGAGATGTGGCTGGGGGATGGGTGGTTTGAGGTGTGGGTGGGGAGAGGATGTGTGGGTTAGGATGTGTATGTCGATGGGTGTGGGTTGGTGGGGGAATGTTTGTGGGTGGCGAGTGTGTTTTGGTTGGGGGATCAGGTGAGGGCAGTGTGTGTGGGGAATGGGTCGGTTGGTGGGGTATGTGTGTGTCCCTTGGTGCGCGTGTGTGGGTAGGTGGGGGTGTTGTGTGGGTGGGGTGATGTATGGATAGGTGGGAGATGGGCCTCATAACATGGTAATTAGCCTTGTTTATGTTTACAACATTCATTTCACAATGTTTATTTTTCTTCCTATGTAAATGTATAATGCTCTTGATGAATGAAAGACGAGTGATTGGAAGGGCCGAATGTAAGACGGGCCTGCGCGCCCAATTTGTGACCCTAATAAAGTTGATTTGATTTGATTTGATTTATACTTCCTAGGTACTTGAAACTCTTTACTTATTTCAAGAGATGTCCATTTAGGTGAATTGTTGTTTTTTCTTCTTTAGTTATAGTCGTTACCTATGTTTTACTTGTGCTAATTTTTATGTTATGTTCCCTAGACTTTACGTTTAAACTACTCATGTGGTCTTGTAATTCAGCTTCTGATTTTGCTATTAGTGCTTGGTTGTCCACAAACAGGAATTTTCTAATGGTGTAATTTGCAGATGGTTCTTCTTATGTGTTCTTGTCATGCAGTGTTCTTGCAGTTTCTGTTTGGCTGATTTTAAACAGTATCAATTTTAGGCTGGGTTGACCCAGGAATCAAGATCATTTTTGTTTTAAATTTCGAAACCGCTTTGCATAGACCACCGGTATGCTATCTTGGCTCCGCTCCCTCTGAAGACTTGTTATCCATCCATCCATCATGTGCCATGCCGGTAAGTGTGGGCGGTCATGTTCTGCCATCTCACTTGATCAGAGTCGTGGATCAGCTCTGTGTTCCTGTCTCGACCATGCCACGTGGCCAAGCCATCCAGGTATTTACTTCTCGTCTCCCCCTTGGTCTCTTCCCTTCGATCTTGCCAGTTGTCACCAAGTTCTCCAAGTCATTTCTTCTCATAACATGCCCAAATAATTTTGACTGTCAACGTCTAATGACTCTAATCAGTTTACGATCTTCATTTGATTCTTGAAGGACTTGCTCATTGATTTTTCTGTCCGTCCATGGTATTCTTTGCATTTTCCTCAGAAACCACATTTCCACAGCCATCAGCTGTTTTTCAGCTTGACTGCTTATTGTCCACGCTTCACATCCATACAAAAGTATAGGTGCTATGTAGCACCTCAACACTCTTTCTCGTTTCAGTTGATATCTTTTTATTGGTCAGTATGTTTTTCATCTTGCAAAAGGCTACCTTCGCAATGGCAATTCTTGTTCTAATCTCTTCAAGGCATCTCCCATCAGATGGTATGACTGCCGAGATAACAGTATCGATTCACTTGTTTTAGACTGCCCATCTACTCGTATATCACATTGTGATATTTCCTTCTTCCCAGTGACAACCATAATCTGTGTCTTCTTAATATTCAGTTCTAACCCTAGTTGTTCACTGTGTGCAAATTTTGCAGGTCCTGTTCATTGTCTGCAATCAAGACTATCATCTGCATATCTAATGTTATTGATGTATCGTCCCCCAATGTTGATTCCTGCCGTGTCTTCTATATTTCTGAATATATTTTCACTGTACAGGGAAAAAAAGAGAACACTTGTTAATGTTTGGTTTAATTTTGTGGCTAAAGTTTATTTACCAGTTGAGGTAGCCATTCTTATTCCAACCCTCCTTATTTGCCTCCTATGGCATGCATGGTAGGTTACTGCAGTACTTTTCTTTGCTTATGGGCCCCAGAAACACACAGACCAATAGAGTTTACTGTCTTCAAAATTCTTCAGAATGTGTAAGTTGAACTTGATGTTATCTATATGACCAATTCTTTATGAATTGGGTTGTGTATGGTTCCTGTCTCAGATTACATGTCTGTAGTTTTTATTCTTCGTTCATCCTGAGTTTTTTTCCATGACGTGATTGCGTTATGCCTGTTTACAGTAGAGTCGCGTTCTTGTGCCGTTAGGCCAACTTCTGCGGGCATTTGTTGACCGGGTTAACCTTCCCGGGGGTTTCGTAAGACGTTTGACTCTCACTGTTGTGGTGTTATTCCCCCATCCCAGCTGGCCCATTTAGAACAGCCGAAGACATAACGGTCAGCCCTCAAGGGAAGGCAGGGGCAGACCATGGTCATTCGCCGCCATCCAAGGGGACTTCCATAATTGCAGAGCCGACAAATAGCGCTCTGGTACTGGGCTCACCCAAGGAATCGTCACGTCCTGCACTTGGCTGCTTAGCCTCACTTCCGTATATTAGGCCCTCTGTTCACCACAGGCTGTTGCTCCGGAAAACAGAAGAATGCTGTCTGCTTGATAACATGGACACAGTGAGCTTTCGATTCGGACTTTCCTCGTAATGGATTTGCTATCCAAGCAATATTCAATTTCGTGCCACTAGGACACTTCTTTTACCTTTGATGATGCCCACGTAGTGAGCTTTTGATTCGGACTTTCCTCGTAATGGATTTGCTATCCAGGCAATATTCCATTTCGTGCCACTAGCACGCTTTTTCTGTCTTTGATGACGCCCACACAATGAGCTTTTGATTTGGACTTTCCTCGTAATGGATTTGCTAGCCAAGCAATATTCTATTTCATGCCTATGGGATGCTTTTGTAACCGACATACCTGTGGTATGAAGTGTGACAGTCTAACAGATTTGATTAACAGTGTGACAGACTTCTTTTTGCACCTTTAGATGTCAACTGAATGTAGTTAAAGTAATCTGCCGTCAACTTGAGCTTGTTGATATCTCCATAGAGCTTGTCCTCAAATGAAGCAGGTGTGGGCCCAAATATCTTTCTCTGTCCTTCATATATTGGACACTCCTGCAGCAAATGTTTAGCTGTCATTTTACCAGTTCCACAATTACATTCAACGGTATCTCCTATCTTTAGTTTATTGAACAAGTGATATTTCAGTCTGTTATGTCCTGTGCGGAGTCTAAAGATTGCTACTTGTTCTCTTCGGTCGAGTTTGTAATATGCATCATCTTTCTGGCTGTGTCTCCCGGCAAACTGTCCACTGATTGTTCGCTTAACACATCACGTGGCTTGCCCCTCGCTCTTTCATTGGTTACTATCTTCAGCCGTCTACCGGTGTATCTTTTCCTCTGGCTATCCGTCATTAATCCCCACTCTTACTGTATAATTTATCTATGTTACTATCACTTGATATTCTTCAACTCCTGCTCATGGCATATGCCCCCCGCAATTTCAAAAATGTTCTAACATTTTTGGGTTGTGCCTTATCTCTACACTTGACATGAGTCACCTTAGTCGGACACGCCTGTCACTTGGTCGCACATATCTGTCTACTCCCTCATGCCTTAGAGCTTGCTTATCAGTTTCATTTCACTTCAGTCTTGTGCTAAGTGGATCTTCTGTTATACATCACAAAATATTATATATATATGTTGGACACGATTTATCCGTCTCTTTCCTGATAATAGGTGTCTTCAGTTATGATTCGCATTCCTTGATTTTGGACTCTACTTATTTTGTTAAAGTTTGACTTAGCTGCTGTTGCCTAAGCTGCAATGCCATATTCCAGTACTGGCCTCACTTGTCCAGTATATAACTTCTTGAGAACTTTCTCATCTCCTCCCCACGTTGTACCAGCAAGCTTTTTCATGATTACCATTCTTTGCCTTGCTCTTGTTCGATTTTTCTCAACCTGTGTCTTCCATGTCAGGCGATGATCAAAGGTGACTCCTAGATAGTTTGGATTTTCTTCATGGCACAATATTTTTCCATTCAATACCAGCTTAGGTTGCTGAGTTTTATTTGAGAGGGAGAACACTGCATGTTGTTTTCTCCTCACTTATCTTCACTAGCCATGATTTTGACCAGTCCTCTAGCGCTAATAAGGCTTGCTGTATTCTGCTGTTAGCTGTACTAATATATTCTTCAGATATCCATATGGCTAGGTCATCTGCAAAGGAGGATGTGTGTACTCTGGCTGGAAAATTTTCTGTGATGTCATTTATATATGCTAGGAATAATGTTGGTGAAAGAACTCCTCCTTGGGGGACACCTTGCTCCAACAGCATTATTTTGCTGGTTTGTCCTTGTACTTTTGTCCTGGAAGTTCTGTTCTCAAGGTAGTGGCTGATCCGTTTATACATTTTCCCACAAACATGCATTTTTTGCAGTTTTACTTTCAGTCCTTCCTTCCATACTTTATCAAATGCTTTTTTAAAATCTATCCAGACCGCTTGTGTGTGTTTTGTCTCTTGGAAGGCATCCTCTATTTCCTGAGCTATATAGGTTATTTGATCTTCAGTGGATCTGTACTTTCTTAATCCTGCTTGGTGTGGTGTTAAAGAGTTTGTTTTCTTCCAGATGCCATGTTAGCCTGCCATTGATAATGCGTTCCATTAATTTTCCTACACAGCTAAGTAGACTGATAAGTCGATAGCCATTTGGTTCTTCCAGGTCTTTTCCTTTCTTTGGGACTGGTATTAGTATAGCTTCCTTCCATGCCTGTGGAACTATTCCTCTCTTCCAGCTGTAATTTAGGACTGCTAGTAGTTTCTTTTTTGCCTTAGTGCCTAGTCCTATTAGCATTTCATTTGTGATACCATCCTTTCCTGGTGATTTCTTCTTTTTTAGGGTATTCATTGCCTGTTCCATTTCTTCCATTGTTAGATTTGCCATCATATTCTGCTGCTGTCTCTGTATTACTATGATGTCTTTGATTGCTTTCTTCTGTTCGGTTGTAATATCAGTGTGGTTTGCACTGGCATAGTGTTCCATTAGTGCATTTGCAGCTTTTTTCCCTGTAAGCAAGGCACTTCCTTGTTTAATTGTTATTTGTTTGTTTCTAGATCCTTCATTGTTCATGGCTTTCACTAGTTTCCATAGTTTGTTTCCATCCCTGTCAAAATTCAGGTTTTCTGTTTTTTCCCTCCAACAATCTCTTATTGTTTGATTTACTGTTCTTTTATATTTTGCTGAGATGGCTTTGAGAGAGATGTTCGTCGCTTCAGTTGTTTGTTCTCTCTCTGCTGTCTTCCTGGCATCTTCAACTTTGTCCTCCAAAATTTGTAGTTCTTCAGTCCAGTATGGTTTGTAATTTTTCCTCGCTCCTCTAGGAATAGACTCAGTGGCCGCCTGTATTATTGCTCTGTTTAGACTTTCCGCAATTTGCTTCATGTTGCCATATCGTGTATTTGTTTTCACAATATTTGTCTGTTTGACAAATCTGTCCCAATCTGCTTGTTTGTAATTCCAGCGGGGCAAAGGCTTTTGCTCCTGTGGAACATACTCCATATTCATTACAAGCTTGATTGGTCTGTGGTCACTACCTGCTAATTGGTCTAGCACATGGCGATCGATTTTGTGGAAGATGTCTCCTGTGCAGAAAGCTAAGTCTGGAGTAGAAGTGGTAAAACATCTTCTGGAGTAGAAGCTCGGTGTGTCATCCGCTTTGTTGAGTAGATGGAGATTTGAGTGTATTTCCCAGTCCTCCACTTCATCTCCTCTTTTGTCAGTATCTGGGTATCCCATCTTTCTGAACGGCTATTAAAGTCTCCGACAATAATGCAGTTTGTGTCAGTTATTTTCATGTTTGAGAGTGTAAGGTCCTTATCTGCTGGGCTATACAGATTGTAAATTCTTATTTTTACATTTTTTATCATTATATCAACATCTATAATTTTCGTTTGGTTGTCAGGGATCGCAGATACTTGGCTGCAAGGTATTGTATTTCGTGTAAGTATTAGAACTCCTCCTTTTGTGTCCTTCGCGGTCGAAATGTGTTGCCTGATATCCTCTGACTGAGAGTCTGCGATTGGCGTTGAGGTGTGTCTCTTGAATGCATGCCACATCTATTCTATCTTTATGAAGACGCTTTGTTAGGGAGCATTTTCTTGTTATAAACTCCTTCGGCATTCCACTGTAGTATGTTGAGTGTCTGGGGTGCTTGGTCAATAGCTCTTAACCTATTTCTCTGTGCCTTGACTCCACAGCACAGGGGAAGGTGACCACCAGTAGTCATGGGTGGACCCCCTCGAGGCAGGGGGCCCGGCACTATCACCGCTTGATGGGACTTCACGGGACTAGCACCATAATGATTAATTTTAATTTGTGACATGAATTGAGTTACGTTGCACTGCTTTGTCAAGCCTGTGGCTCAGTACATCCGATTTCGACAAGCATGTTTTGGGGGGGTGTTTTCTCTAGCCTTTGACTGTCCTCAATCTACCTACAAGGCAGCAGGTTTGTGTGTACTTTGGTCTGGTTCCTCTCCCTTGACCTGTCCGACATGGGTGACCCTACCGGTAGCTGTGCTACCGACAGCATAGCTCTTGGGGTCATTGGAACACTCAAGCCCCCCTACCTCGTCACGGTGGACACACAACAGAAGGGGTGATAATTTGAGCATGTCAAATTTGAATCATATTTTACTATCAACTCAGGTGGGTTTTTTTCCTCCTTAAATTGCAGAGTCTGTTATCTTCATGACATGTTTTCAGGTTAACTTTCTTCTGCAGTGGTTATGCAGGGGTCACTATCATGAATCACCATATTGGCTTTGGTTCAGGAAACCATGACAGTAGTAGAAGAACAGCAAAGACTGTTCAGTTACTCATTATAATGTGTCTATTTATATGAAATATGCATGCAAGGTTATTGTTTTCCCTTACAACACGCAATGGTAAAAGAGGTGCAGAAAAAAATTGGGCAAATCAAGATTGGCTGTTGTATTTATATCACATATATAATACCGTTAAATTTCACGTTTCTACCTAAAAGTAGCAGCACACATGTGTCATCAGACCTAAAAGGAAAATAAAGAATAGTATAACCAAAAGTGCTGAAAGTGTTGCAAGAGGTGACTGATGATGGCTGTTTTGGAGCTACCTCACCTTAGCCGTAAAATCCAATCAGCAGTGAGGAAGTCTTTGAAAAGGCAAACAAAAATTTTAAAAAAAAAGATTTATGTTCATATGTTAAGTTTACAACCATAGAAAGTTTTATTTTACATAACTTTAAATGTATTGCCTAATTGGCTACTTCCAGGTCACAATGGTACTGATCAACATGCAGAAGATGACCAGTTCCAAGATGCAGATGATATGGATGAGTGACTGCCATTTGTCTGAACATGTCACTATTTGAATAATAAAATATGTTGTTAAAATAAACCTAGTGACAGGATTTTAGGTTTTTTGTGAAATTATGATACAATACATGAGGCAGCAGACGTGAAGATAGTTTCTTGTCTTGAACATCAGTTTCTAACAGAATTGAAAATCATGGGTTCATCTAGATTCAAATCAATCAATCATGTGCAGTGCCGTAAAGTGTGGGTGGCCATGACGCCATTTCACCAGAGTCGTGGATCAGCTCCCTGTCTCATCCATGCCATGTGGCCAAGCCATCTAGGTATTTACTTCTTGGTTTCTTCCCTTCGATCTTGCCAGTTTTCACCAAGCTCTCTAATCCATTTTTCTCATAACATAACCAAAAAATTTTGACTGTCTACGTCTAATTTCTCTAATCAATTTACGATTTTCTCCTGTAGTACTTAGTCATTGGTTTTTCTATCTATCCATGGTATTCTTTGCATTTTCCCCAGAAATCACATTTCTACAGCCATCAAATGTTTTTCAGCTTGACTGCACATTGTCCAAGTTTCACATCCATACAAACGAACAGTCTCTATGTATCCCCTCAACACTCTTTTTCTCGTTTCGATTGACATCTTTTTATTGGTCAGAATGTTTTTCATCTTGCTAAAGGCTACTTTCGCCATGGCGATTCTTGTTCTAATCTCTTCAAGGCATCTCCCATCAGACGTTATGACTGTTCTGAGATAATTGTATCGATTCACTTGTTGAAGAATATTCCCATTTACTTGTATATTACATTGTGGTACTTCGTTCTTCCTAGTGACGACCATAACCTGTCTTGTTTTACAATTTAATTCTAACCCCATTTGCTCACTGTGTACAACAACCGCATCGACTAATTGTTGCAGATCCTGCGCATTGTCTGCAATGAGTACTGTATCATCTGCATAATGTTATTGATGTTGCGTCTTCCAATGCTGATTCCATTTATATCTTCTACATATCTGAAAATATTTTCACTGTACAGGGAAACAAGATCTGGAGACATTACACATCCCTGCCTAACACCTCTCTTAATAGGCTGATATTTTCCCTCTTCATTATCAATCCTTATGGCAGCTGGTTGTTTCCAATATATGTTTTTTATAAGTCTGATGTCTTTCCCATCAATTTGTAGATCTGCAAGCATATCCACCATGTTGACATGTCTAACTCTATCAAAAGCCTTTGTGTAGCAAAGATGTATATCCTTGTTTACTTCTATAGCATGTTCAATAACTGTTCACAGCATATACACAGCATTTACTGTACCCTTTCCTTCCACAAACCCACATTGTTCTTCCCCTATATCTAGATTACAAACTCAATTTAAGGCAATGTAAGGCAGAAAAAAATGATTTTCGGTCAGATGGGCTATTTTTGGAATGGTTCACTTTTACATTCCTTAGCATGTCTTCTGTCAGATTCGATACTTACTTTTGTTTAAAAAATGTTATTTTAATGCAATATTCATACCATAGCAACGGTATCCGTGCAAAGTGGTAACCACATGTGTTATACACCATTATAATGGTCATGATCTCCCCTAATTGTTCATGAAGCTTCGAGATCGTGTAATTGCAAACTCTCCTATTTACAGCTGTTTCTTTATCAATAAACTTGCAGAAACTTCCATATGTGGAACACAACTCATGACCATAGGCAATGCATGGTTCCCGTTGCTGAAACTGATCACATGGGTATCCAATTGTGTCCAAGATGGCAATTTCATTATGTTTACGCTTCTCGGCCGATTAACAAGCGATATGGAAAATGCCTCGTTCCACGAGATTTTACGTCCAGTCATCTGCTTAATGAAAGAAATCTTTGCCTACAACTCACAAATGCTTGTAAGCACCAAAAAGCCTACTAAAATGTCATGAACAATACAGAAGATTGCTTCCGATCGCCAGCATGGCAGTTGGGCATTGAACCGTTGGGGCCTGTGGCGTGTTTATGCTTGTGGCTACGGTTTACAATCACATTTTCCTCATGTTGGACTAGTAGTACATGATTCTGTCGCTCTGCTACTGAGTGAGTGCGTGGGCGACACCATGAGCTGTGAAATTCGCATGGGATGCTTTTACATCTATCCTGTACAGTGAGCTGCATGTTCAGAACACTGGCTACCGGCGGTTGCTGAATTGACTGTTTTGCCCTTTCGGTTCACGGGTGCATTTTTCGGGAGACTCCTGGGAGTCGGCGCTGACACTGCGGAGTTCGTGCTTTGTGCGACACTTTCGGCGGGTCATCCTGCGGCAAGAGACCGAGCCATGTGAGAAAACCTGAGTCAATGAAGTCTTTCTGGTGACTGCTGAGCCTTTAGTCCATCAACGATGAACTGGTGAGTGTGGATGAATTTTGAGTTGGCATTCTGACGGCGGCATTATGCACAGTGTACCCGTGCAGGCTTGTTGGATTGCCGAGACTTTCTCGATCACCATCAATGGGGAATTGTCTATTCCACTTTTCACATCGGACAGTGGGAAGCGTTTTGTGTGATATTCGCTGGCATGGGAATGGAGACGACCCTGTTGCCGTGAAGTTGGAACCTTGACTAACAGAAAATTCTGAAAGCGGCCCAACTGAATAGCACATGCCACTTCCAAATCCAAATCTTTTGACTGTGAATCTGAATGATTCAGCACCATCGTGTTTTTCTCAAAGTTGTGAAAGTGACTCTGTTATTGCAAAACAAAAAACTGATGCCAGTTTAAAAGAGATACGTATGAATATATGACTTACTCTAGCAGCAAATATGTTTCTGTTGATTACAATGCATACCAAATACTGGAACACAGAGCAGTTGTTGATTGTTCAGAACTTGATGAAATTATCAAAACGTTATGTTGTCCAGTATGTAAAAATACTAGTCTTATTTTTAAAACTGACAGCAACAAAGCCAAACGATTAGCTGTGTTTGCAGATGTTTACTGCTTTTATTGTGAAGAAGTAGTTTGTGGAAGGAGCCGGTCTTCATTGCCACAGGCTTGCTGACGCTGTTCATGAGCTGGGTACCAGGCGTTCGAAGCTCAGCTGCGGCCGATTTATGAAGCAGACCGTGTCGCATTGAGTTATATCGTGCTGGTATGGGAGCCGGTCGTTCAGAAAGCAATGGCAAACTATTGAACGTAACAATTGCCTAGTACATCAACAGCAGCTGAAAAATGCTGGTGTTGACTGCAACGTCCCGTAAGGGATACGCAACATAGGAGTTTGTGGAAGATACCTAGCTGCAAGAAGTAATGATGGGGATAGTTCTTTTGCCATCAACAGCCAGTCTGTATATTCTGCATTAGTTTGTGGGATGGGTGCAACAACATTAAAGAATGTTTGTGAAAATGTGAACTTTCATCACAAAACATTTAATTACAAAGCAAAGAAATTATATTCAAAGTTAGAAGAATTAAGAGATGTGGCAGTGTACAAGGGCTAAACTGAAGAGACAAGGAGCTGCATGCCCTGGGGGGAGGTCCTGCATGTTCAGTGGGATTGTTTTAATTGTCATGTACTGTCAGTAAGTGTTTATCTGTGTAAAATAACTCGTTTAGTATTTTTTTTTAAAACATGAAAATAATGGGTACTTCAATTTTAATTCACCGCAAACAAAGAAGAATCCCTTCGAGCCTCATTTGCATCAGTCCGGCAATCATTTTCCGGTTTAGTGTTCGGTGGACTGCTAGACCGATCGAAGGATGTTTTTAAGTTTTTGGACCCGTAGGGCCCTCACTGTCACGGACAATTTATATATATATATATATGGAAAGATCAGATTGTGTGACGGTTTATTCCATGCTCAGTCTTCGTAGACTTAGATGGATAGGACATCTTAGGAGGATGGATGATGGTAGAATACCAAAGGACATCTTTTTTGGTGAATTACAGATGGGTAAGAGATCTCAGGGTCGGCCTCTACTACGATACAAAGATGTGTGTAAGCGGGATATGATTGATACAGGCATTGATAATGCACAGTGGGAGCAAGTCGCCGCTGAACGTGTTGCATGGAGGGCAAAGATCAGATGGTGCATGATGGTGGAAATGACCAAGTGTTCACATGCATCCACTGTGAACGGACATTTACAGCGCGAATTGGCCTTATCAGTCACATTCGCTAACGCCATACGTAAGAGTTATGCTTTTTTAAAGCACAAACTATCGTCTGCCAAGACTGAAGGTGTCAATGTAATGTGTGTGTATATATATATATATATATATATATATATATATATATATATATATATATATATATATATATATATATATATATTTATATATATATATATATATATATATATATATATATATATATATATATATATATATAATGCAACTGTTGTGGGCGATTGCATAATGTTTTTTCTGTGTCAACGTCTCACACGCACACAGGTATTCAGAATCCTTTATACGCACTCAAGAAGACATCAGTTGTGCGTATGTCATAAACTGTTTATTCAGGAAAACCTGAAAGTCATCACAATGTGCACAAAAGGCGGTGAAAACATATACACAAATGCCGCCTTACAAACACTTATAGCACTCAGCCAATTATACTAGCCCGATACTCAATTACTCGCTATCTTCAACTAGCACTCTCGTAAAAGCTATACACTCGCTCCAGAAACACAAACGTCCTTCCTCTAAACTGTCTTGAGTCCCGTCTGACGTTTTCAAACTGGTCGGTTCGTCTCTTCTACTGGACCCCGTGTCTTTCGTGAACACCCGGGGCTGTCTCAGTAGTGCTGTAGTCCGCCCGTATTGTGTTGGGTCACTCTGTGTAATGCCATTTGGTCAGTTCAGGACAGCGTCCCGTGAACTTATGTCCCCTCATATTACTAGGTCTTGTCCTGTTGGTGTCCTGTCTATGACATCTGTGTCCCCACCTATGTCCTGTCTCTAATCTCTCTACCGTCCTGTAGATGTCCTGTCTTATGACATCTCTGTGCCCTTACCTATGTCCTGTCTATCGTTATCTCTGTAGTCCTTGACTCTATTCTGTCCCTTGTCCTCTCTATGTCCTGTCCCTATTCCCCCAACACTCTGACATTCTCCCCTGCTTCCTGGGTATTGTGTCACCAAATTCATTCCAAGGACTGACACAATGTCGTCTATGCATATAAAATTAGTCTGAACTAATTTGTCAGTGAGTTTTGGGAATTAATCAGTCACTCAATTTGGGTACCACTGTGATTCATAATGGTATGATACACTGTTGAAGTATCCACCCACTGGTCTCTCATCAGCTTCACACACTTGATATGCTGCCAAGAGTCACCTACTCTCCTACATTTTACTACTGGAAGCTGTTAAACGGACCAAGGAATATTGTCTTACAATTATGGTTGCCCAATAAAATGCAAAGCCTTTCACACACCCAAAAAATGGTGCCCCGAAACAATTTGTCTCTTTTAACGGAGACTAATCATGGATATATTATCCATGGCTTCCATAAAATGTTACCTCAACATCTTTGTTCAAGATCTGTGTGCACTGATTTACACCTATCTAGCTCCCGCTTGTTGGTAGATTTTCTCTTGTGGAGTCATAACCTTTATTAATCCCTTGTGTCCCTTGTATAAGTGTAATCTCCCTTTCTTAGTAAGTGGTGTTTGTACGTTATATGTTCGTATTATGTTAGTTTGCGGGTTCTGTTACTACACCTGTGTGTTTTAATTACAAACAAAGGTGTATGTTTATAATCTGTGTACTTTTGGTCTTCAAGTGTCATCAGGTACGTCGTCACTACATCTCATAAATGAAGGTTTATGCTCAATTTTTGAGATGAGTTACCGAACTGTGATTCTTGAAAATATAACCATAGTTGCAATGTAACACTAATGTCAACACGTATAAAAACAATGAACGCTCACATGTGGTGCAACAAGACGAAGACAAATCATTACGAAAAAGCATATGTGCAAAAAAGTGCACCAATATTCACACGTCTTCTTTTAATGCATTCATTCCTCCTTTTATACGCTGTCACTCAGTCATTCAAACTATGCATTGTTAAAAATGTTTATCCTCTTTAAATTAAAAATTGGCACGTTTGCAAGTTAACAAATTTAATTTAATTTACTCTTAATAAGTTGAAAACTTTATAGACATGAATTTTTTCTATTGCCTAGCGCATCAGCAAAGTATAAATGTATTCAATTCTTAACTTAAGGTTTTATTGTAATATTAGTTAAGTAAATGATTTAATTAAGAAATGTAATTCAACAAATAAATAAATATATTGCAAGCTGTGTTAGCTCCCTTATGTCTAAACTTTAGTACTTAGTTAATTATTTAAAGAAATTATAACCGAAATGTCTTAAAACTTATGTAATTTACTACGTGAGAAAATAATATAACTAATGTTTATCAAGGTTGTCTTCTCACAAAATCTAAATATAGTATATTACGTATTGTTTACTTAATTTATGGGGAAAAATTTATATGAATGTGCAACTTCAATAAAATAATTTCAACTATTTACGTGTTAACTAACTAACTATCTAACTAATGTATTCTAACTATTTACACTAACTAATTACGTAGTCGTTCTAGTCGACCAGAGATGTTGTGTTGTTCATCTGTTCGACTGCAAGGTATGAGGGTCTCGTAAGCAAGTCGACAATAATGTTCTTAGAACCATTGATGTGTTTGATGGAGGACGAATAATTCTGTAGAATCAGGGCCCATCGGTAAATACGGTTAATTTGGGTTGTCATTTCTCGATCATCATCAATGGGGAATTGTCAGTCTCGATGAGTAAGTGTGTCCCGGCAAGGTATTTAGTCAATTTACTGACACAGTACATAATTGCGAGAGCCTCAAGCTGAGAAACGCCATAAAGTGATTCTGCTGGGCTAAGTTTCCTACTGACATAAACTATTGGATGGTTTACGTTATCGTAGGCCTGAAGTAACACGCCGAATATTGTTGTGGCACTGGCGTCTGTCCTGAGAGTATACGAAATGTATTTATTAGGCAAACGCAAGATAGGAATGTTAGAAAAGTAATGTTTCAGGTGCGACATTGCATTATTTTTAAAGTAGCACTCTGTGCATCAATTTTTGAATTAGATCTTAACAGATCTGGAAAATAAACACTGGTGATCTGTGCTAAGTTCGGTATGAACTTGTTGTAATAATTCACAAAACCCAATAAGCTTCTAATTTGCTTTTTGGTCGTAGGCATTGTGAGATTTAAGATCTTGGTCACGATTTTATCATCAGTACTTTAGTGGCCTTTGGATATTTTATGGCTTAGGAATTCAATTTTATCAAATGCCATCTCAACTTTTGTCGGTTTTACAGTGAGTCCAAACAATTGTAATCTTATGCCAACAAAATTTTTCACACTTTGCATCTGAGTTAAGTTCAGGGGTATTACATTCCAGTGGAATGAGATGGTAATTTTTGGTTTACATACAATATCATACAGAAATGGTGAAACAAAATATTCTAATACTGATGTTGTAAGCAACATTACTAGGTTCAACAGTAGAAATATGGATGTTGTTGGCTGCAGTTGGTAAGCGCACCGTGTTATCAATAAACTTTTTAGTAACATTAATAATACAAATGCCATGGAGATGGTTGTGTGCCATAATGGTAAGTTTATGTTCTGATTTCTGTCGCTTTTGTTGTTTCCTTTGAAACACATGTCATTGTCTAATGTGTTGCTGTTCATGTTTTCCAGGCTAGTGTCTGCTAGAACAAGACTGTAGGGCATCTGCTTTTCGTTTTAAGTATGGTGACTGGGTTGTCGTGTGTGTGTCTTGTCTATGTCCCTGTTTTTCTGTGACGTTGCTTTACTGACAGTGCAACTTTCTGTGGGCTTAACAGTTTGGTCTTTAACAATTTTGTTTAGAATGTCACAATCATTTCCCTAATGAGGATCTACGTTATATACTGTGTTACACTGTTCTGTCATTTTCTGAGTAGTTGCGTCCCTTGGACTTTTTGACTTTGGTTGCTGTTCTTGATCACTGACATTCTTATCTGTTGTAGTTAATTTTTTTTACTGGAATTCTTTTATAATGCCGTTTTCCTCAGGCCTTAATTTTTTGGTATGTACAATGTTTTACATTTGGTAACCAACCAATAATCAGATATGTACAAGCATTGTCTAAGATTGCGCACGTAAAAGTGCCTGATAGAAAGGTGTACAAATGTGAGCTGTAGCTAGTGGTTATTTCTCCACATTGCCAGAAAATGTTCGGCAATTTATAAACTTGCCTGTATAATCCTCTACCCTTGCAAGCTCTTTCCTTAAACCGATTAAAGAACTCCCGGATTCAATCAAAACCTGACAAAGTGTGTCATTAACCATACCACTGTAGAACATTAATTCTCCTCTGGAGGAAAATACTGCATTGGCGTTTTCCTCTTAAAACGGGACTGTATGGCCGCATTTTAATACACCATCCTCATGAAACTTATGACATGTTTTCCTTTATTATAATTTAGAATATCAATTGCTGCAAGAGCATTATCTTCCATTCTTTCTATTCCTCTACAATCACTTTCGCTCTCAGAAGAAAAATCAATTAGTACTGCATTCACACTATTCAATCTCTGGCGACCAGGACACCTGGCATTATAGTGGCCCCAACGTTTGCAAAAGAAGCATTTCACCGCACGTCTGTAGTTTTCTCTTTTGCTTTGTTGTTTCTTCACCATCATATCCAGGTTAGCAGGGTGACCAGGGTTTGAATCACACATTTGAAATTGAAAATAGAAAGTTTGCAGTATGGACATAGTTGTGCATTTCCTTTCTGTTTCTCTCTTTATCTAAATGGTTTTTGAGCTTTACTGTTTGCTGCAGCTACTATATTATTTTCGTTGTTGCCTAAGGTAAAGATATCCCTATTGAAAGTGAAAAAAGCTGACCTTTTTCTTTCTAATTGTTTTAACGATTCAACATCAGACTGTTGTAAAAATTTAGCAAATGTGGTTGGAATTGATTAAATGATTTTGTCCATTGTCATTAAATCTCTTAGCTGTTCATAGCTTTTATTCACATTTGCAGCGTTCAGCCACTTATTGTAAATATCGTGAACCTGAGAAACGTAATCAATGAATGTTTGGTTTGCTTTAGGTTTTAATTTAGAGAACTGTACCTGATAACCTGTTGCATCTAACACAAAATGATTCGTTGATATATGTAGTCATCATCTTTCCTAAGGCCTTGTGGGATTGATTCAATGACTTTTAAAGGCTCTGATGATAAATTTCGCAAATAGATCATGGCCCAATATTCTTTTAGGCTGAAATATAAACGTCTTGGCAGAATGGTTTAACTATGCCTTTATACTTATTAAATTTGTTTTCTTCTTTCTTACATTTTAATTTGATAGTTGCAATACGCACCAGTGATTCAACTTCTAGTTCTTTCATCTTCAGTTGTGCCTGAATCTCCAGTTTTTACTATTAGCTTCTATTTCTAATTGCTTTTCTTTCAACTTGGTTTCTTCAGATCTTTGTGTTAGTGTTAATTCTGATTCCTTAATTTTGGTAGCATAGGCTAGTTCGAATTCTGCTAATTCTGTCTTATGTAAGCATTCCTGTGCTCTTTCTTCTCTTTCTGCATTAGCTTTTCTATCTCTTTCCTCTTTCTCTACAGCAGCTTTTCTATCTATTTCCTCTCTTTCTACAGCAGCAATTTTATCCGTATGTTCTTTATATTTCTTCCCTGCATATTCTTCTTATTTGTCCCCAGTGTAACCTAACTTTTTGCCTGCCTCAATGCACTCTTTTAAAGTTGACATTATTCTAGGTTTATGTTAATCACTTTCAATGTATAATAATGAGACAATGTATAAAATACAATGATAATAATTTTAGATGTTAATATACAGCAATCACAAAAAAAAATAGAGTGCTGCTTTAATCAGCAATATCGAAAAAGTGGGTACTTATCTGGACTTGGTACACTTGTGTTTTCCCAGTGCCACTCGTAGATGACTTTATGCTCGAGTTCGTCGCGCTGTCTGGATAGTTGATATATAATTTATATTATACTCGTACTTCTGGTGTTTAGAGAAGCAACAATTATTATCACACAAAAATTGTGTCTGTCAAGTCAAAAATTTCAGAGGAAAGATATAATGGGTTATATATATTTGTGAGTTTTGTCGGTCGTCTGTCGTAATGTCGTGTTTTGTTATGTATTGTAGTCTTTAACAGCAGCGGAACATCATCTGAAACGTTAACGTGCAAATATTATACATTTCAAATTTATTGCATTTAATTTATCTACTGTAAATACTTTTTAACTTCTGCCAGCATTCGATTTACTCTCTCTCATCTAGTTTATCATAGGCATTCTTAAATTCATTCAAGCTGTGAGTTAACTCAATCATAGATTGTACACTTCTGACACCAATAATTCGTTCTACGCACAATGAATCTCCATATCTGATCAATTTACTCTCACAATCTTAAGATTAGATTTACGCACACTCAGGCTGTTGGATTCACTCGTCACTCAATCGTTAGATTGACCGCTTCTGACACCAATAATTCGTTACTTGTCAACGTCTCACACAGGTATTCAGAATCCTTCATACGCACTCAAGAAGACATCAGTCGTGCGTATGTCATAAACTGTTTATTCAGGAAAACCTGAAAGTCATCACAATGAGTCCCGCCTGACATTTTTAAACTGGTCGGTTCGTCTCGTGTACTGGACCCCGTGTCTTTCGTGAACACCCGGGGTTGTCTCAACAGTCACGTAGTGCTGTAGTCCGCCCGTGTTGTGTTGGGTCGCTCTGTGTAATGCCATTTGGTCAGTTCAGGACAGCGTCCCGTGAACTTATGTCCCCTCATAATACTAGGTCTTGTCTTGTCCTGTCTTATGACATCTTTGTGCCCTTACCTATGTCCTGTCTATCGTTATCTCTGTCGTTCTTGACTATATTCTGTCCCTTGTCCTCTCTATGTCCTGTCCCTATTCCCCCAACACTCTGACAAACTGGTAAAGGCAAGCTACACTTTTTGCAGTCCCAATGATTTGGAGAGTGCACACTGATCATCTCAACAACTGGGACGCAGAGGTGTTTCCAAGGCACCAGGGCCGGGTTATATACTGGCCAAGACCTATTGACGCGTCCTCGTCGAGCGTCCTGGGCAACAGGTCCCATCGGGATTCTGGCTGAAGTCAATAGGATCGCCGATTCCTCCTGAAGTCGGAGAGTGGCTGCCTGTACGGCGAGGAACCACCAGTCTGCACACCAATAAGCCAGACATGGGACAACGGATACTCACGCAAACCTCAGGTCCTGTATGACATCACACTGATGTTGGACAACAGGATGCCTTCATCCGACATACAGGACTTCGCGTTGGAGCTCAAGCCAACGAACACAAGCTAAGCATCTCAACAACTTACTTTTGCATGGTGGTTTTGTGAGTAGCCGATTCGGCCTCAAACCAATCGGTGAACTAGGGTATGCCTATCCAGCATGTAAAGATAGGATTCGGCAGACTGCGTGGAAGAAATCATTGATTATTCAACGAGCAAGATTGCGTTTACCTGCAAAGCGTTGTGGAACGTAATGAGCATGGCAAGGCACGTAGATCATCCTGGTCACCACTGCACATGTATTTGTCTCCAGTCGTCTTGACTTGTCTTGCCTCTGGATTCAGATGGACCCAGGCAAGAGAGAGAGGTAGGTTTTATTGATTGATTTAGGAACCGGAGAGCACCTGCTGATCATCTCAACAACTTACTTTTGCATGGTGGTTTTGCTGGTAGCCGATTCGGCCTAAAACCAATCGGTGAGCTAAGGTATGCTTACCCAGCATGTAAAGACATGATTCAGCAGACTGCGTGGAAGAAATCATTGATTATTCAACGGGCAAGACGGCGTTTACCTGCAAAGCGTTGTGGAACGTAATGAGCATGGCAAGGCACGTAGAGCGACCTGGTCACCACTGCACATGTATTCGTCTCCAGTCGTCTTGCCTCTGGATTCAGATGGACCCAGGCGAGAGAGTGGTCGGTTTCTTCTTCTTCTGTGATTGCGTTGTGCCTGTTTACAGCAGAGCTGCGTTCTTGCGCCGTTAGGCCGACACATCCGACTTCTGCGGTCAT
Source organism: Cepaea nemoralis (assembly GCA_014155875.1). NCBI lineage: Eukaryota > Metazoa > Mollusca > Gastropoda > Stylommatophora > Helicidae > Cepaea > Cepaea nemoralis. The sequence goes on along the minus strand of JACEFZ010018233.1, from coordinate 54,091 downwards.
TTGTTGACCGGGTTAACCTTCCCGGGGGTTTCTTAGGACGTTTGACTCTCACTGTTGTGGTGATATCCTCCATCCCAGCTGGTCCATATAGAACAGCCAAAGACATCCTGGTCAGCCCTCAAGCGAAGGCAGGAGCAGACCATGGGCATTCCCCGCCATCCAAGGAGGCTTCCATACTTGCAGAGCCGACACACAGCGCTCTGGTACTGGGCTCACCCAAGGAATCGTCACGTCCTGCACATGGCTACTTTGCCTCACTTCCGTATATTGGGCCTTCCGTTCACCATAGGTTGTTCTTCCGGAAACCAGAAGGATGCAGTCTGCAGATGACATCCACACAGTGAGCTTTCGATTCGGACTTTCCACGTAATGGATTTGCGATCCAAGCAATATTCCATTTCATGCCTCTGGGACGCTTTTGTAACGTACATGCCTGTGGTATGAAGTGCGGCAGTCTAAATACTTCTTCATGCACCTTTAAATGTCAACCTGAATGTAGTTAAAGTAAGCTGCAGTCAACTTGAGTTTGTTGATATCTCCATAGAGCTTGTCCTTCAAATGAAGCACGTGTGGGCCAAAATATCTTTCTCTCTTCTGCATATATTGGACACACCTGCAGCAAATGTTTAGCTGTCATTTTACCAGTTCCACAATTGCATTCATCGGTATCTCCTATCTTTAAGTTATTGAACATGTGGTATTTCAGCCAGACCATGGTGATCCATTTGCTCCTCCGAGGTGTACACGTGCTCCCACAAGGCAGCAACCACGTCTGCCTTATCATGCATCAATACTCCACCTAGATTTGCAAAGCCAGCCAATCTTTCCGCCTGTTCATTCCCCAGAACACCAGCATGCCCCGGAGAAAAGATCCAGACGATGCTTGCCACCCGTGACTTCCGAAGCGAAGCAAGCCACTCTGCACGAAGCTTGCCTGTCCTCACCCTACTCAGCATGCTTTCTGAGTCAGTTACAATCACGATGTGTGTGTGTATCGTATTCTCCATCCAGCGGAAAGCTGCACTGACTGCCTCCACCTCCATTCTTACGCTAGATGTTGTGGTATCATATGCCAGGCTCTCCTGCACCAAACGGCGACCATTAGCTTTTGCTAAGAACCCCCAGGCACTTCTCTTGCCTCTCAATACCGAACCATCTGTGTAGGTAATCACATCGCCCGGGCGAGCATTATCCTGAATTAGTTGCTGGATTTCCACTTCCGTGGCCCCTGCTGGCCACTTCCCTGCACTCCCGGCTAAATGTGATTATAACTTTGCACAAGTCTGACTGCTCCGCTGCACTCTGACCCACTCCTCTCCTCGCCTAATGTTCTCCAAGATGCACACCTGTCTGATCGTATCCTCCGCCTGAGCCATCCATGCTTTCCCTCTTATCAGTCGCTGACCCTTAAATAAGTCCAGCGCCTCATGCAACGGGTGATCAGTGTCAGCAAATACTCTGAGTAGAGTGTGGTCGGTGAATTTCGCAACTATTCCTCACTTTAATCCAATTCATCGCGCAAGTCATTCTTCATCCAACTTCATCTATCACCTTCAAGCCCTGTGGTGATTGGCAAGCGGCGAAGAGGCAGGCGTGGGTACGCTGGCAGTCGTAGTCGCAGACCTGCACACAGGCGGCTTAGGCAATATGGTCGTCTGTTACTTACCGGAGCAGCAATGGTATTCGGCTGCCCCCTGAGCGACTGAGCAGCCCCCTTTAGGAAAGCACTGCTCACCTCTATAGCACGAGGAAGAGGCTAGAAAAAGGTGCCCTAAACATTGTCTGCTCCATCATTACCTAACAAGCTAGCCGCGGTTGGTGTGTACTCTATAGATACAACTAAAGTAAAAACAGGTAAATCATACCATATTCCCTTAAAAATTGGAACTTGGAACGTATGCACCCTACTTGATAGAGACGTGCGTCGGGCCCAGAGAGACGAACAGCACTGATTGCTATGTCAATGTTGTACCTGCCCAACTCTCTCCCAATCAGTGCTGTAACTTTTTTTAAAGCGACATCACTTATTTGGAAAGAGTTGGGCAGGTACAGCATCGACATTGCAGCCTTGAGCGAAACACGACTTGCAGAAGAAGGCCAAATCTATGAAGTAGGTGCCGGCTACACATTCTTCTGGAGTGGAAAGAAAAGCGAGGAAACACGCCAGCGCCGTGTGGAATTTGCCATTAAGTCGGCCCTGGTTGGCAAAATATCTGAATTTCCGAAGGCTATAAACGAAGGTATATCAGATATGTTCACAGTAAATACAGGAGTGAGGCAGGGATGTTTGCTCTCTCCCCTGCTATTCAATATATATATATATATATATATATATATATATATATATATATATATATATATATATATATATATATATATATATATATATATATATATTGCATATCCTTTACAGGACGTCGCTGTCAACACCAGCATCTTTCAGCTGTATGTTGATTTCGCAAGATTACGCTCAGTAGTTTCCCATTCCTTTCCGAGCGGCCGGCTCACATACCCCGTAAGTTACCGACGCGATTCGAACCACTGCTGATTCTCACCGTCATCACGTTACCCACGAGAGTATACGAGATTACGGAGAAAAGTCATAACCTCTAAGCCACGAAGCCGGCTATTCAATATCTACATGGTCAGAATTTCCAAAGAAGCAAGTCTCGACAGAACAGATTCAGAAAATTTAGAACTCTTTACTCCAGATCAAACAACTGACCCACAGGGAATAAATGAACTTCTATTTGCAGACGATCAGTGCCTGTTTTACAGCGATGAGGGCAGACTAAAAAATCATATTACTAATCTGAGTTTAACCTGCAGCAGACAGAATATGAGTATAAACACAGCCAAAACCGAAGTAATGCAAGTTAGCAGATCGCCAGGCCCACTAAAGTATACAGATAATAACACAACTCTGAAACAAGTTAAAGAATTCAAATATCTTGGAAGTATGATCAAAGAAGATGGCAGATTGGACAGAGAAATTGAAATCAGATGTCAAAAAGCTAGTGCACTTACATATCAACTATCACCCTTATTGAAACATCCAAACATACCCATGCCCGCAAAACGACAGATAATAAACAGCATATTCACACCAACCCTATGCTACCAATCTCAAACCTGGACTTTATCCAAATTACACCTTCGCAAAATCAACACCTGCGAAATGAGATGCCTGAGGAGAGCTGCCAACTGAACAATCCGAGACAGAGTAAGAAATGCTATTATCACACAGACTGTGGGATCAACACCTTGTGCCACATTTATTGAAAGACAGAAGATCAAGTGGTTTGGCCATGTCGTTAGAATGAAACATCAGCAACTACCATCACTGGCCTTACATCAAAGATCATCTGCGACGAGACCACGAGGACGTCCAAGAAGAAAATGGATTGACGACATCAGAGACATTGTACAACCACACGGAATGACACTATCCAGTGCCGCCCACCGGGCGCTGGAACGCAAATTATTCCTCCCCACGGCGCTTGACGGCAGAAGTGAAAGATGACCATTAAGTTACCCCTGCTGAAAGGAAAGAAGCATGCAACCATCGTGAGTGTCTACGCACCAACCATGACAAAATCCATGTGTGGTGCCGAATGTTGGACAGACCATCTCGACCAAGGTCAGTATGGCTTCTGAAAGGAAAGAGGAACTGTTGACATGATTTTTGCTGCAAGGTAGTTACAAGAGAACTGTAGAAAATATTAGTAGTCTTTAGTGGGCGGGGTGTAAACACTATTATCATACGGTTTAAGATCGTTAAATGAAAACCTTAAAAATGTAAAGATTGCCGGTATTATTGGTTGTAGTGGGTATTGCTTAGTGTAATTCTGTTAAGAGGTTGGTAGCGGTTATTAGTGGTCTCTAAGGGACAGAGTTAACAAACTATCATCATACGGTTTCAGATTGTTAAATTAAATCCTTACAAAGTTAAATATGGCCGGTATTATTGGTTGTGGTGATTATGGCTTAATGTCGTTCGTTTTTAAGGGGTGGATGAGTAGGAGTAGCTTCACAACTGCTTCCGATCATTGTTAAGGGGTGGGCGACTGGTGCATTGGCTAGATAAATACGGCCGGTCCTTATTAAGAGACGGAGAAGATGCTACAGAAAGACTACATGTCGTTGTTAAGGGGTGGTTGAGTGGAAAATAGGTCTCGATAAGTGCCTCCAATCATTGCTAAGGGGTGGGTGAGTGATGGAGTGACAAGATAAATACGTCCATTCCTCGTTAAGAGACAGATGAGGTGCTAGATAAAGGCTCCCATTCGTTGTTAAGGGGTGGATGAGTGGAGGGAAGTATAACCTTTTCCCACCTAATACTAATACTCTACTTCTGTTACAGAAGGCTAGATAAGTACTTCCGATTATTGTTAAGGGGTGGGCGAGTAGTGGTGTGGCTAGATAAATACTTCCGTTCCGTGTTAAGGGATTTGGTGGTCAAGTGAAGGTGTGGTTAAATAAATGTTTTCATTCGTTGTTAAGGGGTGGGAACGTGGAGGGAAGTCTAGATAAGTGCTTCCGATGGTCATCATGGCAGAGGATGTGACACAGTTATTGCCATGGTTGAGTGTATGGACCAATAGTCGGCATGGCTGAGTGTACGACCAGTGGTTGGTGTAGCTGAGTTTATGACCCAGTGGTCAGCGTGGCTTAGTGTATGACTCAGTGGTCGGCATGGCAGTGAGTGTTATTCGTATTTCATGTATGGGTCTCTCGCGCGCTCTCTCTCTCTCTCTCTTCACCCACTTTGTTTCTGCTCTTATGTGACAGTGGTGTGATGTTAGTGCTTGTCTAACTATTGACTGTGTGTGTATATGTATGCGTGACGATCGGCATGATTCAGTCCATCTATCTGGCTAACGGTTTATCTATGTCTATATGGCTGTATATCTCTATGTCTGGATGTGTGCGTGTCTGTGTTTATCTGTATGTATAATTGGTCGTTTGTCTCTGTATTCGTCCAGGGTGACAGTAATGACTAACTTTAATTCTAAGTATTAATGCTAATGACTTCGTGTCTGTGTGTCTGACTGGTCGCTATATAGGTTTACAATGTTAGCACAATGACCCGGCAACATGTAAATATGTCATCATGAGATTGTGTCTATGACTGGTTGTGTATGTGATATTCCGAGAGATTGACATAACTGTCACATGTGTATGTTAGCTAGCAGTATGGTATGTGGTTATCCAGCCGTATATATTGATTGCCACTGAACCCGAAATAATTTCTTATATCCGCTTATGTATCGTCACAACAAGCCTTAAGGAGATGAATTTTCAGATCTCATGCGGTAAGATTCTTAACTGCTTCTGTTGTTGTATATTTAAAAAGGTAAACTATTAATTATTAAAAGTAATATTATATGCAAGTTAATAGTTAAAAATAGTATTTTTTATTTTTGATGTGTAAACTAAAAAGTGCCGGTCTCTTTGGTCGAGGGGTTACAACACTTTTTCCGTAATTCCGTTTATCACGCAGAGTCTCGTAGCGGGCGAGAGCTGGAAGCAGTTCGATCCCCGCTGGTGACTTGCGGGATAACTGAGCCGGCCGCTCACAAAGCAATGGCAAACTACTGAGCGTAATCTTGCCAAGAAATCAACAGACCGCTGAAAGATGCTGCTGTTGACAGCGATGTCCTTTAAAGGATATGTGAAAAGTAAAGATTACAGCAGGGTTAGGAGGTCTACCATCGACAACTTTGATGTATATTTGCGAAGCCGATCGTCGTAAGATCTTGAGTTTTTCCATTATATATCCAATGAAAAATTATCGACTGTCTATTATAATGGCGGTTAGTATTATCTGTAGTGGGGGGGGGGGGGACTTAAACACTATCATCATACCATTGGTAGTGTGGTAGAGATACAAGGCTCTTCATCAGATGTGTGACGATATACAATATAGGATACACCCGGGACACATGGCTAATAGCTACAACCAGACCAAATGGGGAGCTATATACAACCAGTCACATGCATAAGGATACACAAGGGACACATGGGTAATGGTTACAGCTGATTAAAGATGGCGTTGCATACGGTCACAAGTGTGAGGGTACACCCGAGACACGTGATTGAGAGAGGTACAAAAGAAAGAGTTTCATGTCGGTTGTCGAATCCGACAACCACGTGATGACCACAATGTATGTGAGTGATTCCGCTACCTCATCACATAGCATCAGACGTTAAAGCACTATTCTGAACACTAAAGTTAGCCCGCTTCAAATCAGAAATTTATACTTTCATTAATTCTTCTGTCTGTCCATAGGGGTCTTTGCATTTTTCACCAGAAACCCATTTCCAATGCCAGTATATGTTTTTCAATGTGTCTGCTCATTACCACGTTTCACGCCCAGACAAAAGTATATATTCTATGTGTGTGTTTGCATATCCTTTACAGGACTTCCTGTCAACATCAGCATCTTTCAGCTTATTGTTGATTTCTTGGCAAGATTACGCTCAGTAGTTTACCATTGCTTTCCGCGCGACCGGCTCACATACCCCGTAAGTTACCGACGCGATTCGAACCACTGCTGATTATCACCGTCGTCACGTTACCTACGAGAGTATACGAGATTACGGAGTGTCAGAGTCTCACAGTCATAGTACAAGGGAAACAATACACGGAAAGAACCAGCGTCCAAAGAAGGGAGATAAGAACGACCCGAACGGTCGAAGTCTCGAACGTTCGATAACATAGGGGTCGAATTGCCTACTGCGCAATAGACCCAGGCGGAGTTCGCCTAAAGCGTGAAAAGCAACTCTCACGAGGTGTGCGAGACACGCCGTGTCCACCGGACACAAGTCGAGGGCAGACGGCAACTGGACAGCGGACTGAAAGGAGGGTTTAGCTTCTAGGGACAGAACATATAGATATTGGTTTAGAGTCTAGAGATTGTTGTTAATAGACTAATGCTGTGATGTATAAATTATATGATGCTTTGTCGATGTGTATGTAAGATATCATGAAAGAAAGTGCTAGATGACTGTTCATTAGATCTACCTGACATTAAAGTAGATTGATAATGTTTGCACTTGGAGTTATGTTAGATCTTTGGTCGCCTGTCTGAACCCGAGTCTTCTATCCCTAGATCTGAGACGTTGACACGGAGAAAAGTCGCTAACCTCTAGGCCAGGAAACCGGCATATTCCATAGTATATCTTCAAAATTCAAATAAGAAAATATGCTAGCCAAGTTATTAAAAATGTCGGCTAAATACAGAAATATATTAGTTATAATTGGAAAATGTGTTAGCCAAACTAATAAAACTATGGGCCGAAAAAGAAATATCCCAACAAAGCTTATAAAAAGTAGGAAAATGTTAGCCAAACTCATAAAACAAAGAAATATCTCAACCACGTTTATGAAAAGTAGGAAATATGTTAGCCAAACTAATAAAAATGTTAGCCAAAATAGGAAATATCTCAACCAAACTTATAAAAAGTAGGAAATATGTTAGCCAAACAAATAAAAATGTTGGCAAAATTAAAATTAAGAAATATCTCAACCCCCCCCCCCCCCCCCCCCCCCCCCCCCACACCCCCCCCCCCCCCCCCCCCCCCCCCCCCAAGGTAAGAAAATGTGTTAGTCAAATCAAGAAATATGTTGACCGAAGTAATAAAATATTACTATTATTATTAGCTTGGCTATCCTATTTTCCCACTATTTTATAAGCTTGATCAAGGTATTTCTAATATCGGCCAACATTTTTCCTGTTCTGGCTACCACATTTTCTTATTTTTGGTCGACATATTTATAAGTTAGGTTAAGATATTTCTAACTTTGGTGAACATTTTTCTGAGTTCGGCAAACATATTTCTCTCTTTGGTATACATGTTTCTTAATTTGGTGATCAATGTTCTTAATTTGGCATAATACACATTTCTTAGTTTGTCCATCACTTGTTTTCTTAATGCGGCATACATTTTTCTTAATGTGTCCATCGTTTTACACAGTTTATTACTTCAGTGGACACATTTCTTGATTTGACTAACATATTTTCTTACTTCTTATAAGTTTGGTTGAGAAATTTCTTATTTTGGCCTGAAGTTTTGTTAATTGTGCTAACATGTTTTCCTATTTTGGCTAATATATTTCTGTATTTGGCAAAGACATTTTAATAATTTGGCTAACATATTGTCTTCTTTGAGTGTTCATGTGTTACATAGAACCAGTACTTTAGTCTGGGTGGGAATCGTGGTAATGAGCAGACACATTATAAAACATATATTGGCATTAGAAATGGGTTTCTGGTGAAAGATGCAGAGAACCCTAGGGGCAGACAGAAGAATTAATGAAAGTATAAATAGGTCTAATCTGAGACGCGATAACTTCGTTGTTCAGAATAGTACTTTAAAACTTCCTATGCTCTGTTTACGAGATAGCAGAATCACTCGCATACATGGTGATCATCACGAGTTAGGTCACTAGATTCGACAACCAACAGGACACCCTTTCTGTAGTACCTCTCTTAACTACGTGTCTCGGGTGTACCCTCACACATGTGACCGGATGCAACGCCATATTTGATCAGCTTTAACCATTACCCATGTGTCCGGGATGTATCCTTATGCATGAGACCGCTTGTATTAGCTCCCCCACATGGCCCGGCTGTAGCCATTAGTCACATGTCCCGGGTGTATCCTTTAAACACGTGACTGTCACTGACTGTACATCGTCATAATCTGATGAAGAGCCTTGTATCTCAACCACAATACCAATGGTATGATGATAGTGTTTAAGTCCAACTCACTAGTGATAATAATAACTGCCATTATAATATACATACGGTAACTTTTCATTCGATATTTAGTAGAAAAAACCCATAATCTTCTGACGTTGGCTTCGCAAATATACATTGACGATGTCGACGGTAGACCTAACCTGTGCTGATGCCTTATCAGAGATGTGCCCACCTTTACCTATACAAAAATAGAGACCTACGGGTGTGAGTAACTGAAGCTCGGCTCGATAATGCGTTGTAGTCGTCTAAAACTGCCGCCTTAATGTTGCCAGTAACATAACAAGATGTTATGTTTACCTTTGCCACTGGTAATGACATCTAAACTGAACTCTTTAAAGGCCCCTGTATTTCAATAATATATTCATTGACCTGTTCCGGGTGCACTAAAGAAGCAGAAACAATACAATCGTATTGCAGACCAGTGTCGTTGAGGCATGTGGTAACGGATCCATAGATTGTGATTGATTCGACATCCGGGAATATAGAATTTATTTCTTTATGGGCTGTCCTGCAGGAATGTCCGTCGTTGTTCACCATCTTACTCTTCCGGTTTGCGAGACACGCAAATGTATTAAGAGGGGGCTTCCTCAGACACGACTTTGTATGGTGTCCTGTGACATCGCATTTTGTATAATATACTTTTCCCTCCTTCAAGGCAGTCTGGGCTAAAGTTTGGGTGATGTTCTTGGCCTTAACATTTTTCTTATTGGAGTGGTTGTCATTATTATCCTTGGGTTTATGAGATTTATCTTGAAGAGGGGCATTGGCCGTCCGGTTCTTTCCACCTACCTTTGTTTGAGATTTCTCAAATCTCTTCGACAAGACATTGATTGAATCTAATCTCTCCACCCAATGCTGTGTAAGGAATCTTTCATTTCAGGGTCATCTTCTCCCTTAGCTGGTCAATGATGATCATTTCTCAAAGACCTTCGTAGACCTTTCATTTACCCAAGTTTCCCCATTTGAATAAATATATCTTTAATCTCTCTACAAATTGGGCGAAATTCTCTCGGGTTCTTTCTTAGCCGATTTAAATTTGCGCTTATAACTATCGCCATCAACTTCAAATCGTGCGAGCAACGCCTTCCTAAGGATTTCATAATCTGTTGTTCATCTTGAGTAAGACGGCAAAACACCTCATAGGCAGTCCCTCTCAACCCCTGCGATAGTTTCACACACCATCTGTTCTCTTCCAATCCACAGCTGAAACACATGTGTTCGAATCTACCAAAATAGGATTCTATGCAATTCTTGTTTTCATCAAATGGATCTAGTAGAAAGGATATAGCACTGGAGTGAAGACATGACGCCTCTGCACGTATTTCCGTTGCTAGTCCAACCTTAAATCAAGCGCATGCTGATGTTCCCTCTCCATAAGGGCCATTTCAGCTTGCAGCATTTCTTCCTCTAAATCAAGAGCCTGTTGGCGATCTTTATATCTCTGGGCCATTTCAGCGCGCAGCTTTCTCTCCTCCAGGGCCATCTCAGCTTGTAGCCGTTCATGATTCAAAGTCGTCCGACATGTATTTGACCAACTCTAGCCCTACTAAACCGCATTCACTAACTGATTCCATCACTTGGGTGCGGAACTTAACCGCCTCTGCCCTGTATTTTAAAAATAATTTTTCTCACTAAAAAATTTATGTTCACTTTTCCTTTGCTCTCAGGTAAGCTCAGCCCTATAGGAATCTAAAAATATACACCAGAGCACGCACTATTTAAGCATACACATTAGCAGACTAAATAACCCACTCGGGTATGCGGTACTTAACACAAGCGAAAATTTAGTGTTGATGGACAGTAAAAATAACTTCCAACTCCAGACACTGCTATTCCAATCTGAACGGTGTAGACGGTGGGAAATATGAACCACCTGGAACTGAAACCCCAACTAAAATCTTCACTTCAGGGGAAAGTCCTATAATGTGGGTAAGATCTAGTGGGTTCAAATCCTAGTAGAAATCAGTCGATGAAAGAGGTTCCCCTTAGGTTAACAAAATCTCAACAACGAGCAAGCGGTGTGATCAAGGCCCATGGGTTCGAATCCCGGTATAGAACCCACAGAATGTGTGGTGGAAATGTGAATGATTGAAAATCAAAAAGATGTAACCCCCCCCCCCCCCCCCCCCCCAACGAAGGGTGACAGATCAAGTATAATGATTTTAATAGTGTCGTACCACCATTGTGAAGTGGTATAGAAAGATATTGACTCTGGAGATCTAGGGGAATCCCGGATAAAGACAAGTTCGACACTAAAAGTTGTGTCCCTCTGAAGAGAACCAGAAATTGCTCTAAAACCCCCAAGTGAGAAACTAGACAGAAATGGCCACTGATAATATATAAAGTAGAGTTCTCTCAGATAGGCGTTAGGAGCCTGGAAAATTTCCGTAGACAAAGATGTAACTATAAATGAGTAGTTTGCCACGTGAGGTCTCCCAGCCTCACCTTGCTCCTAATATATGTGTTTGTTGCTAATTAAATTTGTTAGTTAGTTAGTTAGTCGACAGATCATCCTCATTGCACATCGAACCATTCAGTCCATAAGTGCTCGGATCCCCTCCTCAGCAAATCCCGCAGCGTGTAGCGGCTAACGACGCCAGTTCTGTGTTGGTTTATCAATCTTCTTTGGCTTCCTGCGTAGTGTTCTTGTTTGGCCACACCTCTTTTAATTTGCTCCTCTCGCAGTCTGGCCATTGTTGCAGATTCACAGTCATCACTTGGTTCTCGCAAAAGTCTTACTTCTCGTAGAGCATTCAGAATGTCGGCCTGGTGCATGGCGCATCCGCCCTCCACCGTAGCCTCACCTGCGAGCTTGTCAACCCGCTCATTTCCTTGTACTCCCGCATGCCCTGGCACGAAAATGAAACTAATCTTTGCCAGTCGAGACCGCTCCAGAGGCAGCAACCATTCTACTTCGGATCCACCCCGTCTCTATCTTCTTGAGCATTCTCTTTGAGTCGCTAAGGAAACATGCCGTATTGAATGTCTGTGTCTCGAGCCATGTTATTGCTTTACTTACTGCCATGACTTCCATAGTCAAGCTACTTGTGGTCTCAACAAAAGCACCAGAGACCTCCTTCACAATTCTCCCTCCGGCCCGCACCATAAAGGCCCATTAGCTACTCACATGTTGGACGACCGGCCCATCTGTGTAAATTACAGCATCACAGTCCAGCGAATTCTCGAAAAACAACGCTTGTACTTCCGCCTCCACAGCAGCCGGATTTTCTTGTCTGCATTTTCTGTCTAGCTGTATGCAAACTGAAAAGGACGTACAGAAATATGTTGGCACTTGTACAAACTCCTCACCAGGTTCTAAGTCCTCCAGTGAACACACCTGTTGAAGAATGTCCTCGGCTTACCCCATCCACGACCGTCCTCTTTTTAACCTGCTGCCCTTCACTTTCCTAATTTCACTATGCAGTGGATGTTGTGTGTTTGTGTTAACTCTGAGGTAGGCCCGTGCTCTGCAGATTTGTAGTCTGTCTTCAATGGTTGGAAAATCAAGAAGGTAGCGCATCGCCCTGCATGCTGTATCTCTTGTACATCCAAGAATAATGCGCATGGCTTCGTTTTGTATTCTTTCAATCCTTTCTATCTGCTTACGGCTGAGAGTCAGGATCGCCATGGCATACTCAAAAACAGACATGGCCAGCCCCTCCTATGGGAGGCATAGATGGCATTGCTTACAGTTTGCTGCCGCCATCAAGCGCATCGCAGCCAAACGCCGCTTGGCCTTTGTTATCACCTGGTCTATGTGCTCATTATAAACAAGGCTTTGATCAAAACGTATCCCCAGGTAAATCATAGCCTGCCTTCTTTCCACAGTCTCTGAACACAGATTAACCGTTGGTGTTGTAGTGTTGACAATATGATTATTCAAAAAGAACCATGTCACTGTTGCCTTTATTGAGTTGACCATTGCCCCAGCTTCAGCACACCAAGTACTTATGCGATTGAGTTCGGTTTGCAGTTCCACAGCAACTGATCTCTATCCTTACCCTGACGATACACTAAAACATTATCGGCATAGACAATGTCCTCCCTGGTCCCGTGATCTGCTCGCTGGTGATTCTCACAGTGTAGGCGTTGAACAGCACTGGAAATAATGGTGATCCCTGTGGTAGGCCAGGATATATTGTTGTTGGTTCTGAAGTCCAACTGCAACATCTAAAAACTACTTTCCGTTGGAAGAGGGCTGCAGCGATCCAACTCAGGAGGAAAGGACTTATCTTGAGTTCAAGAAGCTGAAGCATTAGAAAATCCAGTGGTACTCTGTTGTACGAGTCCTCAAGATCAATCACTGCAGCAAAGGTTTAAATGGATGAGTGGAAATCTTCATAAACATCATGGGCAAAAGCTGCTGCATTGGTCTGGGTTCTCTTTTTGGTACCCTCCCTAGGTAGGTGGGAAAATACCTTTCTTCTCTAGCTGGCTTGATATTTTTCTGACAATTAACTTCTCCAGCAGCTTGCCTGTTGTCTCCTTCTTTGCGTTCATTCGGAGTGTTTATTTTTTTCCAGATGCGATTGCGGTGTGTCTCGTTAGGAATCCTTGGGTCGAAACCCTTAGGTCAACACATTTGGCTTTTAGCGCGCATTTTTGTGCAGGTCAGCATTCCTGAGAGACTCTCACTTTTGTGGTACCTTCCACCTCCCAGCAGGTCAAGTTGGAACTGTCGAAGACTTCACGGTCATATCCCTCAAAGGAAGGCAGGGACAGTCCATAGTATTTCCGCCATCCTGGGTGGCTTCCATAATTGCAGAGCCGACACATAGCGCTCTGGTTCTGGGCTCACCGACTGTGACACCTGGACAGGACGTTCTTCTTCTTTTACCGAGCGACCGACATTTACTAACAAACTCATGGCAAGGACCGTTCAAGGTACTAAGACAGATTTCGACAGTTGACACAAGGTACTATACCAGAGGCAACCATACCACAGAGCAAACGGTACTGCCAGTTGACTACCGTAAACAGGCCTTGCATCTTGCACATGATATACCCTTTGCAGGGCATATGGCATATTCAAAAACCAGATCTAGTTTGTTAACACAGTTTTATTGGCCAAAGTTCTGCAATGACACAAAACAATATTGTAGATCCTGTGACATCTGCCAAAAACTGGTGAAAAAGGGTAAACACCCACAGGCTGAATTACAGGTTACAGATTTAGCCAGTAGACCCTTTGAGAAGATCTCAGTTGACATTGTAGGTCCTCTAAATCACGTTACATCTAGAGGTAACAAATACATAATGACGACAATTGATCTTTGTAGTCGATGGCCAGAAGCGATTCCCCTAAAGAACATAACTGCCAAGGAAGTGATGGAAGTTTTCTTCCATATATTATCAAGAGTAGGGTTCCCTGACACTATTCTATCTGATCGTGGAAATCAATTTATAGCGACAGCAACGCAAGCTTTCACCAAAATGCTAGGTGTTAAGCAAGGCTTTAACAGCCCATATCATCCCCACTCCACTGGGATTATAGAGAAAATTAATGGGGACTTAAAGCATATGCTAGCTAAAGTCACAGAAGAACATCACGAAGACTGGGATACCTATTTGCCTGCTATATTGTTTGCTTATCGTGAAGTTCCGCATGCCAGCACTGGGTTTTCACCATTTGAGCTTGTGTATGGTGCCAAACCACGCGGCCCATTATATATATATAACTCCATGTTAACTGAAACTACACCTGTAAATAGACCCATACCATCATACGAGCATGTAACATCATTGCGTGAAAGAATAATGAGATCCTGTATTATAGCTAAAGAAGCACTTAAGAAATCTGGTGCAATCTACAGACAATAGGCAAACAGAGGAAACAGGACGATAACGCTGACACCTGGACAGGACGTTCTTCTTCTTCTACCGAGCGACCGACATTTACTAACAGACTCATGGCAAGGACCGTTCAAGGTACTAAGACAGATTTCGACAGTTGACTATGAAATTTCAGTCAAAGACAAACATAAAATATTCCATGTCAACATGCTAAAACCATACTATAACAGAGACGAAGACCAAGACGAGACAGCAGCCAGCACCACCATAATTGACCATGAAGACGACGAAGAGACAGACGAAATACCAACACCAGCAGTAGACACGACAACGTGTTTACAAGACATTAAGATCAACCCTCAGTTAACACAAGCAGAGACTGACAGTTGCAGACAATTAATACAGGACTACAAGACCAACTTTTCTAACCAACCAGGACAGACAGACTTAGTACACCACCACATCACCTTGACATCCAGCACACCAATAAAATGCAGACCATACTCCATTCCCATGCATTACACAGAACAACTACATCAAGAAATTATAGATTTAGAAAAGAATCACATCATCAGAAGATCGCAGTCACATTTTTGCTCCTCCAATAGTCCTAGTACACAAAAAGGATAAAACAATAAGACTCTGTGTAGATTACAGACGGTTAAATAAGATTACACAGTTGGATTTAGAACCAATGACCAACTGTGAAGAACTACTGACAGAACTGACAGACTCTAGGTACTTTACGAAACTGGACATGACAAAAGGTTACTGGCAAATACCGGTAGACGAACAGAGCAGACATTTGACAGCATTTGCCACACCTTGGGGACTGTACGAATGGTGCAAATTACCATTCGGACTTGTAAATGCACCCGCAACATTCGTACGCATGACCAGACTATTACTGACAGACATAACGAATATCATCTCGTACATGGACGACATTTGTGTACACACAAAGACAATGACAGATCATATAACGACATTACAGAAGACGTTTTACCGCATTAGACAGCACGGACTGACAGTTAGACCTGCCAAAGTTGACGTAGCCTACCAAGAAATCTCCTTTTTGGGATATAACATCTCTAATGGCTTTGTCACGCCTGACGACAACATCGTGTCAAAGATTCTAAAACTGTCACTTCCGACTACGAAGAAACAAGTCAGAAGTGTGTTAGGACTACTGAATTACTACAGACAGTTCATACCAGATATCGCGGAAATTAACTGAAAGTTTTACTAACATACTAAAAAAAGAACACCCAAATAAGATTGTGAACAACGAATGCCTAAAACTTGCATTTGATAAAGTATTGTCCTATTTTTCCGAGAATACTTCAAAGAATCCTATTCTCAAATTGCCAAATTTGCATATTCCTTTCAGATTGCGCACAGATGCGAGCTCCGTGGCGATTGGGGCGGTATTATTACAGGAACATGACGCCATTCTGCAACCTGTATATTACCTAAGCCGAAAGCTTAAAGCAAGAGAACGGAAATGGATCACACCTCAAAAAGAGGCCCTAGCTCTTGTTTTTGGCATCACAAAATTGTCCAGATTCCTCGTTGGGAGGCACTTTATTGTGGAAACAGATAATAGCCCTTTGACGCTTATTACATCAGGAGCTCCGACCAACCACATGATAGCTCGATGGTCTCTTGTGCTCCAAGATTATAGTTTTGAAGTGCGGTTCATCCCAGGCAAGCTTAATACATTAGCCGATCATTTGTCACGTTGTCGCGATGATACCCAGTAGCCACTCATTGTCTCAGTGCAGTGTGTCAAAACACTCAGACCATCACAGCCAATAATGAAGTTTTTTTCAGGGAAGCTGTGAAGTATGTGATAGGGACCAGATCCCAGTGTAAATAATGCTATATTTTATAATATGATAATTGTGTTGTATAAGTGCGTAGTATGTGGTAGAAAGTGAACATTATTAATTGTAAATACGAACAGAGAACAGTGCCACAAGTGTTCATTACTTACCTCAAGTGAACAATTTAATTTATCCGTGGTACCTGTCAACATGACGTATCCAGCGATATTTTAATCTGAGTGAATCGTACGAGTGATTGAAACAAACTGTGACATTTAAACTACCTTAAAACAGCGTAAGCCAGAAGTTTTCAACGAAACATCGAACACACAGGCTTGCTAGAACTACTTCACATTCCGATTATATCCACACGGAACAAGTGTGTTATTACCAGGTCATCGAACACACCAACTAGGGAAATCAGCCTGACATTCCGAGTATTATTACATCCTTACGGAACATGTGTGTGAAGAACTTTCGTTTACATCAGCTTTGCGTGTGTACTTCCGGGAAGTTAGAAATTTATACCAAATTGTAGCAGACGATAAACAAAAATCCAAAAAGCAATGACGCATGTAAAATATTTGTGAAACACAATTTCAAAATACGCGAATTGTGTATTACGATTTTTGTAGTATTGTAATCTGAGAATCATATCTTGATCAACTTGTTCACAGTAGCGACACTTATTTCGCTATTGTAAAGAAGGATCAAGCGATGACGCTGAGAAATAAATAGATAAATTAAATTTATTGTATGTGATACATGTTTAAATTATTTCCCTTTCAATTAATTGTTGTCTAAGATTACACCAAAGGGCAGTAAATCGAAATAGATGGTAATGTGTTGCCAGCTTGTTAACACTCCAAGAGGACATCAGCTGAGCATGGAGAAAATGGCTAATGTTGTAGACCAACATGAAAAGTCCCTGCCAAAGTAGGTAGGGCTCTATTGTTGAAATCGCCCCATTTTGGGACGATTTACAGTTTAACCTGATGTCTTCGGACGTATTTGAATTTTTTTTAATTTTGGTTGCGAGGTAGTTGCATGGAATACTGGTGCTACCGGTCTGACTGGGTCAAAAATTGCAACATACGTCATCATCCATCGAGAGGATGAAACTTGGGACGTGTTACTGTTTGACACCACTTGAGTTAGAATACATATATCATACATTACCCAGGTATTTCAATTGAATCTATACCAATGCATTAACGACAACTAATGGGAGGATTCTGACAAGGTTAAAAGATTAACACTAAAGTTACAGAGTGCTTACATAAAAAGTCATACCTTTTATGAAGGTGGGGTGGGAAGCATGTCATAATCCCCCATAGTTGTGCCACGGCGTCGCTACGCGCGCCAGGCAAACCACAGGTACCAATCCACAGGTTGGTGGGTGAGCTAGAGTAACCGACAAGGGTCAAGCCAGTGCAAGTGTGATGCACGCAAGTCCCGCTGGACTCGATCCCACAAGGCAAGCGCTCAGGGAGAGAAACGCCAGACGAGGCTTGGGTTTCGGACCGGACAGACGTTGTATGAGAGAGGCTTGTATTCGTTGCTGTGCCTGAATGCCGATTGCTAATAGATCTTGTGAGAAGATGGAAGACTGTGCGGCTGTGGTTTGAGTCTGTGAGTGCATTGTTTCATCGACTGGATGTGTTAGTGTATTCACATCATGTCGAAGTAGAGTGTGTTGCGTATAGAGTGTAAATAAACTATTGAACTTCGTGTTACCGTGTGTCCAGTCAAATCATTCTGTGACTGTGTATGTCTCGCATATGTTAGGTTAAGCGAGCCAGATTCATCATTCAATATAAGAACCTGACACATGGTTAATGGTGTTTATCAAAATTAGTGGAAAATATACTCATCTAATCTTGCTGACAAAATACGGCACCCGGGATGTTGCACCGTTGTCGTTCGTACACACAACTGATAGACTTGCTTGTACAACTGATGTCTCTGATTAGTAGAGCATCAACAATTTAGAAAAATACATGTAATATACAATACATGGTTGTTATCAATTTAAACAATATAGTTTATGCGGTTGGTAATTTGCAAATGTGATATAAATATGATGAATGATGTAAATGATATGAATGTTATGATAGTATAAATGAATCGTCAATGAATTGTAAGATGAATGTCAAATGAATGTCAATGTCGTCTTGTCTTCACTTTCTATCGTCTCTGACTGAGCTGCGCTGTATGACTTTAGCTTACCCTCTAATTTATTTCCCTTGTGCACAAAGAATTTGCTTTTGCACAAGTACATACGTGAATGTGATGAATGTTGACATTATGACTGTATCACACGAAATGTTTCACAAATGATAGTTAAATTCGTAATTTCGATACATTTTGCAATCTGCACACAATCACAGTTTATATTTCATACATTTCCATCAAAAGAATTCACACAAATAATATAATTAACATTTTGTAGAATTTCCGAATTTATGTGGGGAAAATGGTAATTTAAAGTGTTTGAAGGTGGTTCAAGCCCCACTCAAATCGTGTCGTGTAGGTTCAAAAACACTTCTGACACCAAATCGGATCCTACCGATTTGTGTAGGTTCAAATCTAACACTTCTGACACCAAATCGGATCCTGACTGTCAACAACTCAATTGCGACAGGCATGCAAGGATTCCCTTCTTTTGTACCACACGAAAATGACAACTCGTACAGTGTACAAAAGGATACATTTTATTTGGAGCTGATAGGACATGAGCTCCGCGAGCGGAATACCACATCGGTATTAAACATCATAGTATGTTATAAAGATGTAATGAGACGATGATGTTTATGGTAATAATGAATGAAGCTAAGCTTAAGTCCTAAACTATTGATACTGTCGATGAAATGTGTTCCTGCAAGATATTTATTCAATCGTGTAATTCTAAACACAAAGACTAATATATGATAACTATTTTTAATAACGCTTTGTGCAACCAAGAGAGTAAAAGATGGATGAAAGGACGGATGAATGTATTAAAATGTAATGTATGAATATTTGTGCGCCTTTTGGCACGCATGTTTTTTCCCTAATGATTTATCTTCGTCTTCTGTGTAACACATGTGAGCGTGTAGTGATTTTATATGTGTTAAATTAAATGTACATTGCAACTATGAGGATGTTTTCAAGGATCGCAGTTCGGCAACTGATCTCAGAAATTAAGCATACGTCTTCATTTGTGAGATAGAGAAACCTACCTGTGACACTTGAAAACCTGAACTACACGGATTATAAACACACACCCATTAAGCTAGGTTAAACAGATACTGAGAAGAATAGAACACACAAACAGAATACAAACATATAACGTACAAACAGCAATTTTGAAGTAAGGGAGATGACACTTTCACAAGGCACACAACCGATTAGTGGGGGTGATGAATACACAGATGAGTAATCTATCAACAAGCGAGAGCTAGACAGGCAAAAGTCAGCAGACACAGAGCTTGTAAAAGATGTTGAAGTAACATTTCACGGGAGCCATGAATAATATATTCATGATCTGTGTCCGAAAGGAACAGATTGTTTCGGGACATCAATTTCGGATGTTTGAAAAGCGTTGCATATTATGATTTAACCATAATTATAAGACAAATACACTTGGTTCGTAACAGCTTCCAGTAGTGAAGTGTAAGAGAGTAGTGACTCTTAGCAACATGACAACTATGTTAACCTGATCATAAACCAGAGGATAGATAGTTCAACAGTGTGTCATGCCCGTATGAATCGGAGTAGCACCTAAAGTGAGTGTTTGAGGAATTCCCACAACACTCCGACGAATTAGTTCCGACTAATTTTTATATGCAGATACGACATTGTGTCACACCCATTTTGATCAATTTGGTGACACAATACCGGGGGGGGGGGGCATGCGAGAATATCAGAGTGTTAAGGGTGTGAATAGAGGACATAGAGAGGACAAGGGACAGAATAGAGTTAAGACGATTGAGATAACGACATATAGGAGACAGATAGGACATCTACAGTATAGTGATAGGCTAGAGACAGGACCTAAGTCAGGACATAGGATGGTCATAAGACAGGACATCTACAGGACAGTAGATGAAGTGGAAACATGACTTAGGAAGGGACACTGTCTTAGACAGGGTAACGGTAGAACCAGACCGGGTGATAGAAGGGGACGACAGTTCACGGGACACTGCCCTGAATGGACTAGATGTCAGTACACCGACTGACCTCTTCTAGCACGGACAGACTGCAGTAAAAAGAGACTGTTGAGACAGCACGGGGTTCACACAACGGCACGGGGTCCGGCACGACAAGCCAAGCCGCTAAGCTTGAAATCGACAGTTTCAGAGGAGGACACTTGTGATTCTTGAGAGCAAATGCTTAGTGTTGCGAGAATGCTAGTTTGAGAACAGCTATTGTAGGATTGCGAAACTGAGTGTATGCTATCAGAGTATGAAGGAGCGACATTTGTATATTCATGTGAAATTACCGCCTGTATATATCTTGTGATTATATCGGGTTCGCCTGAATTAAATAATAGAAATTCCATTCGCGCAATTGATATTTCTGTGAGTGCGTATGAAGGAGCGGAGTGCCTGTGTGCGAAGTGAGACGTTGACACATTAGAGAATTAGAGTTAGCAGAAACTACTAAATTAAAACAAATTGAGGTGCAACCCCAGTTAAAAATGAAAGAACTGGAAGTTGAATCACACGTACACATTGCAACTACAAAGTTGAAAAGTAAGGAAGAAGAAAACAAATACAATAAGTATAAAGGGATAGTCAAACCATTCTGCCAAAGTGACTCCATTTCTGCATGGTCTGAGAACTTCGAGTTCCAATTAAAATACCAGGAAGTGCCGAGGGAACACTGGGCCATGATTTATATGAAGAACCTCTCAGGGGAGCCTTTGAAAGTAATAGAGTCCACCCCACAAGATCTAAGGAATAATTATGATTATATACACCAATATTAACATCCATAATTTTCAGTTGTATGCAAAATGTAAGATATAATTTGGGTATTAGAACATTGTTTGGACTCACAGTGAAGCCATCAAAAGTAGAGTTGGCACTGGAAGAAATTGAATTTCTAGGCCATAAGATATCTAAAGGCCAATTGAGTACTGATGATAAGATCGTGACGACGACTCTAAACCTCACAATGCCAACAACTAAGAAACAAGTGAGAAGTCTACTAGGGCTAGTGAACTATTACAACAAGTTCAAACCAAATTTGACACAAATTACGAGTGTATTTTCAGATGTGTTAAAAACAAATGCAAAGATCAATGTACAAGATGCTACTTTAAAGAACGCAATGTACAGACAAAATACAGACAAATACCATTGCCCTGGGTACGCCAGTTATATAAACCCTACTGTGCAGAAGAGACATGGACAAGGTCTGTTGGTGAAAGAAGGAGTGAAGCATGTGGTACTTGACTTGAGCCAGTGGAATCACAGTGCAAGAGAGGTCCAGGGTATACAAATGGAGATTGGTGGCTGCCAAGAGCCGGAACTCCCACATCATGCCCGACATCTTGGTTGTGTGTCTAGGGGTTAGAAGCTTTTAGAATTATCACAACAGGCTCGCTTAGTCTCTGTACGACTCGTTCGTGCACACAACACAAGTTCATAACGCGTCCTTAGAGTATATGAACACTTTATTACATCACAGTCCTTACCGTGGTCGCCATCATACCCCACCAGCATCTAGCCTTTCAGTGTCCTGGGCATGACCATCCCACCAACTGTCTAGCAATAGTGTGCACATCATACCGCTAATTGGTGTTTATTTCCTGTGGTTGCTGCACACTCTAGAATCTACAAGTAAATGCCAACTGTTAATAATAGTATCTACTTACATTACACCAGTGCCCACCGTGTCACGGCGTGTTTCTCTCGCCGCCATTCACAGTGTTCAGAAAACGAGGTCAGCTCTCTCGCCCCAGCCGATCAAACATGTACTGGCCATCGGCAGTCGGTTACTTCAGTGTACTCTTCTTTCCTCCTAGTTGTCTGAATCACGAACACTTCCTCATTGTTGTCTGTGACTTCAATAACTACAATCTTCGCAAACATGCCTTCGAAACACAGAACTTCCACAAACACAACCTCCTTGTCTCACGCCCAGCTCAGTCTGAAAATCAAGCAAACTGTTTTGCGGCTTTCGCCTGGGCGCCGTCACGTGACGCATTAGCTCCGCCCACTACTGTTAGCGGTATTCACTTGCGTTTCTGAACTGTGTGTCAACACATCTCTCCAGTTTCCGTGACTGACACACCTGCCGTGTTTCGCACAATCCATCTCATGGCAATATGCCCCTCCCTTTTTTTTAAATGTTGTAAACATTTTTACTACCTTTAGTTAGTTAGTTAGTCGACAGATCATCCTCGTTGCACATCGGACCATTCAGTCCATAAGTGCTCGGATCCCCTCCTCAGCAAATCCCGCAGCGTGTAGCGGCTAACGACGCCAGTTCTGTGTTGGTTTATCAATCTTCTTTGGCTTCCTGCGTAGTGTTCTTGTTTGGCCACCCCTCTTTTAATTTGCTGCTCTCGCAGTCTGGCCATTGTTGTAGATTCACAGTCATCACTTGGTTCTTGCAAAAGTCTCACTTCTCGTAGAGCATTCAGAATGTCAGCCTGGTCCATGGCGCGTCCGCCCTCAACAGTAGCCTCACCTGCGAGCTTGTCAGCCCGCTCATTTCCTTGTACTCCCGCATGCCCTGGCACGAAGATGAAACTAATCTTTGCCAGCCGAGACCGCTTCAGAGGCAGCAACCATTCTCTTCGGATCGACCCCTCCTCTATCCTCTTGATCATGTTCATTGAGTCGCTAAGGAAACAAGCCCTAGTGAATGTCTGTGTCTCGAGCCATGTTATTGCTTTACTTACTGCCATAACTTCCATGGTCAGGCTACTTGTGGTTTCAGTGAAAGCACCAGAGTCCTCCTTCACAATTCTCCCTCCGGCCCGAGCTGTAAAGGCCCATGAGCTTCTCACATGTCGGACGACCGACCCATCTGTGTAGATGACCGCGTCACTGTCTAGCGAATTCTCGAAAATCAACGCTTGTACTTCAGCCTCCACAGCAGCCGGATTTTCTGACTAGCTGTATGCAAACTGAAAAGGACGTACAGAAATATGTTGGCACTTGTACCCACTCCTCACCAGGATCTAAGTCCTCCAGTGAACACACCTGTTAAGAATGTCTTCGGCTTACCCCATCCACGACCTTCCTCTTTTTAACCTGCTGCCCTTCACTTTCCTAATTTCACTATGCAGTGGATGTTGTGTGTTTGTTTTGTGTGTGTGTGTGTGTGTTTGCGTTAATTCTGAGGTAGGCACGTGCCCTGCAAACTTGCATTCTCTCTTCAATGGTTGGAAAATCAAGAAGGTAGCGCATCGCCCTGCATGCTGTATCTCTTGTACATCCAAGAATAATGCGCATAGCTTCATTCTGTATCCTTTCCATCCTTTCTATCTGCTTATGGCTGACAGTCAGGATTGCCATTGCATACTCCAAAACAGACATGACCAGCCCCTCGTACAGAAGACATAGATGGCGCTGCTCACAGTTTGCTGCCGCCATCACCCGCATCGCTGCCAAACCCCGCTTGGCCTTTGTTATCACCTGGTCTATGTGCACATTATAAGCAAGGCTTCGATCAAACCGTATCCCCAGGTAATTCATTGCCTGCGTTCTTTCCACCGTCTCTGAACACAGCATTACAGTTGGTGTTGGATTGTTGACAATATGATTATTCAACGAGAACCAAGTCACTGTTGCCTTTGTTGGGTTGACCATTGCCCCAGCTTCATCACACCAAGTACTTATGCGATTGAGTTCGGTTTGTAGTTCCACAGCAACCTCCTCTCTATCCTTACCCTGACGATACACTAAAACATCATCGGCATATGACAATGTCCTGCCAGGTCCAGTGATCTGCTCACTGGTGATTCTCACTGTGTAGGCGTTGAACAGTACCGGAGATAATGGTGATCCCTGTGGTAGGCCAGGATATATTGTTGTTGGTTCCGAAGTCCAACTGCCACATCTAAAAACTACTTTCCGTTGGAAGAGAGCTGCAGCGATCCAACTAAGGAGGAATGGACTTACGTTTAGTTCAAGAAGCTGAAACATTAAAAAATCCAGTGGTACTCTGTTGTATGCGTCCTCAAGATCAATCGCTGCAGCAACGGTTTTCAGTGCCTGAGTGGAAACCTTCATAGACATCGTGGGCAAAGACTGCTGCATTGGTCCAGGTTTCTCTTTTTGGACGGTACCCACCCAGGGTAGGTGGGAAAACACCTTGCCTCTCTAGTTGGCTTGATATTTTCCTGGCAATTACCTTCTCCAGCAGCTTGCCTATTGTATTCTGCATGGTTATAATTCGATATCCCTGAATTTTCTTGTGGTCTTTGTCAGGCTTCGGCAAGGGAATCAGATAGCTGTGTAACCATTCCTCCTTGATGCTAGCACACCCTATACTGTTGTTGTACCTGTCTGCTAGTTTCTCTAGCTCATTGTCGGTACACCTATTTATGTCATCGTATCTTATGCCATCAGGACCTGGAGCACTGTTTTTTGATCGTCGAAGCACAGCCTTGATTTCTTGCACTGTCACTGTGTCTTCATCCGAAGTGTTCTGGGCCTTGCATCTGTCTGAGGTGACCTCCTTGGCCAGATTCCGGCCTCCCATGTCTGTCTGGTTGCTCTGCTCAAGGTAGCGTTCAAAGAGGGCTTTGCCCTTGTCCTCGTCAGTCCTCTGCCAGATGAGGTCAGCACCTTGGAAGTCAGAAATGCTCTTATTCTTTACTACACCACTCATGCTTTTATGTAGTCGCCAGAACAATTTCAGTGACTTGTCTGTGCTTGTATGTAAATTCATCAATTATCATAATGATGACGGATGAAATGCTAAAATGATAATAACACCATCAAAGGAAATAATAGTTTCCCAAAAACTTTGATGATGGTGAAAATGATACAATTTCTAGTCTTAAATTAATGTGTTGAACCTAGAATCTTTGGTTGATACTTGTGCGCTGTGGATCAACCTTGTATCCCTTCAACAGTGGGTTGTACATAGTCTGGTGTTGTATGGACTTGCATGGTGCTCATCTTATGCTCAAGTGGTGTAGGACTTCTATCTGTAGCTGCATTCTTTCTCTCCATTCAGCTTCAGATGCCCTAATCATTCAGCTTCAGATGCCCTAATACTGTCTGAGAATAATAACATTGGGATGTACGTATCTATGCACATCTGTATATACAATAAGTATTAATACACGTGATAGTAGAAACTAATTTTAAGCTGTTTCCATTGACGTGCCAGTGTCCCGATTAGCAATTCAGAGTGTAATTCTGTTGATTCAGCAAGCACCCTGGCTATGAGGTGATTTACAGGTGATGTGATGTACATTTGCACTGTTTTTCTTTGCTATTTACATCAATGGTTTACATCTTTGCATGACATTTCATTGATATCCACATCAGCATGAAGTAGATGTATCACCTCCACTGCATTTGACATCTTATTATAATATACTATCATGATGGCCTCATTTGGACAGCATGTCATATCACTTTAGCTCCTCTATATGAGAGCTGTAGTTAATGTTATTATTCTGACATCTGGTGGTTTAATCACAGTATGTTCATTCAACCAATACTATCGTAACCAAGCATTCATTCTGTTTAAAAAAAAAATTATATCTACACTAAACTATCTCTAACTATAAAATATATACATCTTATATCTACATATCACAAGGCAAGAGTTTATGATAACCGAAGTTATCTTGTGAGTGGTCTGGCGTGTTGTCATGTTTCTTTGATGTGCATTACTGAACAATGGTTGCATCTGCCTGTGTGACATATGTTGTTATTGTCTTAAATTTATCAATCTGTTGCGTGTACGTTTTCCTTTCCTCATCTGTCAATCCCATACATTTCCAATATCTATTCCAGTTTCTTATCTTAATGGCTCGTGTCCGCTTATCCATTTGGTCTTGAGGAACTTTTTGGTGTTGCCATTGTTTTACTAGCGCGTCTATGTCAGCATATCGTGCCTTTGGCATCCATGGGGGATTTTCGTTTTCCCAGTTTGGTTTTATCTCGTCACTGTCAACTACATGTCCCTGCTCATCATCCTCGTCAGAAGATGTGTCACTCAATTTTCCCGATTGAGTTCCAGCATAACATGTGGGTTGACATAGACTATAGTCTGCAAGTTTATGAATTTTTGTTCTGGTTGTACTATCTAAGTATGGAGTTAATTCCTGTTGGACACTTGGTGTACTTTCAGTAAACGAGGGGCTTAGTTCTTGATAATTTGTGATGAGAAAGTCTACTTTAGTTTTCTCACTCTCGGTTAGATCTGGTCTGAATGACAGTGTATCCCATGTGATAACTTCTTGGGTGGATTGTGTTGGTATATTTATATTAATTTGAGATGACTGTTGGTCTTCCATGTTTTCTTCGTCTGTTTGGTACGTATTTGTTAATAAGTCTGATATCTTATCGTCTATTTTAACCTGTTGGTCTTTAGTAGGGTGGTCCCCTATGATTCTGTTTTCTTTTTCCCATTTTTCTATGTCTTGTCTTGTACATTATTTTATATTTTCAATAGTTCCTAACATTAGGTCTGCTGTCGATTGTGGTAGGACTTCTGCTGCTATTTGTCCTTGGTAATATGGGCAGTCAATTTATATCCTTGCTGTATTGTATTGTTCTAGAGAACCGCCAAATGTTTTACAAGTCACTTTGTTGCCTGTATAGTCCTCGTCGTTTATCAGTTGATTATTTACACCCACCATTGAGGTAGCTGTGTCTCTGACCATACTTACAGCTTGTCCATTCACGAATGCTGTTTGGAACTTCGGAGTTGTTTCATCATCCTGAGCTGAGTGAGCTTCTTGTATGTATCTCCCATTATTGCTACTGTCATATTGTCTAGTATTTATGTCTGGTGTATGTGTGCTTTGTGGTTCATCCTCGTCGCTGCTAGACGTTACATAGGCCAGGTTTGCGTTCATCAGCTGCTTCAACTTACAAGTCTTGGCTAGGTGTCCAAAGCTATGGCAGAGATAACATTTTACATTGCTTCTATAGTCTGAGACCTTGTCTAGTCTTTTTACTGATAAGTTCTTTATGTGTGAGTCATAACTTGGATTCCTGTCACACATCTCCTGTGATCCGTTCTGTCTGTTGCAGTAATTGCAATCTATCATTCTACCTCTACTTGGTGTGTTGTATGGTCTCTGCTGGATTGGTCTGTATTGGTATGGTCGACTACCTCTGTCTTGGTCATTGTATTGGTGGTATCTATTTGATGGATAACTACTCTTTTGATTTGACAATCTGTCTGCCACCCCTATTATTAGTTCAGGTTGGGCCCCTTCTGCAAAAACTTCTTTATGTGCGTTGTAGTACGCTTCTCCTCTGGACTCCATCTCAGCTACGGACGCACATTTATGTTCTATCAGGAACGTTGCCATGTTATCAGGCACTGCTGAGACTAATTTGTCTCTAAGCATTAGATCTCTTAATTTGCCAAAGTCAGTACCTACCCCTGCCGATTTCAACCATTTATCAACTAGTGATGTGGTTTCAGCTGTGAAGTCTAAGAAGGTCTGGTTTGCCTTCGGGGTTAGAGCCTTGTAAGCTGTGCGAAGTCCTGCCTGATCTAAGGAAAAAATGTGCTAGGACTCGCTCTTTTATGTACTGATAATCTGTTCGACGATTCTCAGGTATCATCTCTACAACTTTGAGAGGCTCCAGGGCGAGGTGCTTATGAAATAAGATCGCTCACTCTTCAATCGGAACCTTATAGTGGTTCATGAGGACTTCGAAATTAGTCACCCATGCTGATACCGAGTCACCTCTGAGAAGTTTCTAATGATACCCTGATATCTCTTGATGGGGTCCAGGGTTTTGACTGCTAATTTATTCCTGGCAATTTCAGCTTCCTTTTCCATTTCTAACATTTTCACATTAATGTTACCCTCAATATCTTTGTCTTTCATGATTTGATCGGCTGCCAGTTTGTCTTTTTCAAACTGTAGTCTTTTTGCTTCGAGATCTAATCTTTCTTTTTCTACAGCTAGGTCTTTATCTAGTTGTTTTTCTTGTGCTTCTCTGGCCTCTCTAGCTGCGGCCCTGTCTTCTCTTTGTTGTGCTTGAAATTCTGAGACTTTTTTTGCTGCCCATGTAATAAGTTCTGGGACTTTATAGCCACATTTCTCCCCAAGTGCAATAAAGTCTGCTAATGTAGACATGTTGCGGTTGAGTACCTGTCTACTATATATGTGTCAATAACCCGTAGCTGAAACAATGTACAATAATTGCAGACACTATCAGTATCAGTGTCTTCAGATAATAGTATCTGTGACAACAATGGTAAAGAGTCTCAATAGCAAGAATATATCTGCGTCAGTGTCCCTGCTGATCTTGCTCTGGCGAAGCCGACTGTGATGACCTTGCTATAACAATGTTTAACAAGAATGATAACAATACTGGACAACTTTCAAAGAGCTACGTAAGAGCTTAGAGCTAATTAATAGATAAATAGAGCTGAGAAGAGAAAGTAACATAGCGATCTAGGAAACCAGACAGAAGGGACACAAGCACAAGTGAGAACTATAAATAGTTCTCTAACGGGACACACTTGTGTCAACAAGGAGGGTATCCGGTGTAAGTGAGCTGGGGTTACCCAAGAGACTGGGAAACCCGCATCACGAGAAGTGACCATGCAACAGTGGTTACGTTTACCAAGTGACCAGCGTGCTGGAACTCCAAGCACGCAAAGCAGCGAATACACGTAGAGCCAATTGCTCGTGGCTGAACACGCCACTGAGAGATTCATCAGACTTGGACTCGACGGCGTAGGCGACGGACTGTATATCCGCTGTGAATACTTTGTTGCTAAGAAGGACAGTATCAATAGTTTAGGACTTAAGCTTAGCTTCATTCATTATTACCATAAACATCATCGTCTCATTACATCTTTATAACATACTATGATGTTTAATACCGATGTGGTATTCCGCTCGCGGAGCTCATGTACTATCAGCTCCAAATAAAATGTATCCTTTTGTACACCGTACGAGTTGTCATTTTCGTGTGGTACAAAAGAAGGGAATCCTTGCATGCCTGTCGCAATTGAGTTGTTGACAGTCAGGATCCGATTTGGTGTCAGAAGTGTTAGATTTGAACCTACACAAATCGGTAGGATCCGATTTGGTGTCAGAAGTGTTTTTGAACCTACACGACACGATTTGAGTGGGGCTTGAACCACCTTCAAACACTTTAAATTACCATTTTCCCCACATAAATTCGGAAATTCTACAAAATGTTAATTATATTATTTGTGTGAATTCTTTTGATGGAAATGTATGAAATATAAACTGTGATTGTGTGCAGATTGCAAAATGTATCGAAATTACGAATTTAATTATCATTTGTGAAACATTTCGTGTGATACAGTCATAATGTCAACATTCATCACATTCACGTATGTACTTGTGCAAAAGCAAATTCTTTGTGCACAAGGGAAATAAATTAGAGGGTAAGCTAAAGTCATACAGCGCATCTCAGTCAGAGACGATAGAAAGTGAAGACAAGACGACATTGACATTCATTTGACATTCATCTTACAATTCATTGACGATTCATTTATACTATCATAACATTCATATCATTTACATCATTCATCATATTTATATCACATTTGCAAATTACCAACCGCATAAACTATATTGTTTAAATGGATAACAACCAAGTATTGTATATTACATGCATTTTTCTAAATTGTTGATGCTCTACTAATCAGAGACATCAGTTGTACAAGCAAGTCTATCAGTTGTGTGTACGAACGACAACGGTGCAACATCCCGGGTGCCGTATTTTGTCAGCAAGATTAGATGAGTATATTTTCCACTAATTTTGATAAACACCATTAACCATGTGTCAGGTTCTTATATTGAATGATGAATCTGGCTCGCTTAACCTAACATATGCGAGACATACACAGTCACAGAATGATTTGACTGGACACACGGTAACACGAAGTTCAATAGTTTATTTACACTCTATACGCAACACACTCTACTTCGACATGATGTGAATACACTAACACATCCAGTCGATGAAACAATGCACTCACAGACTCAAACCACAGCCACACAGTCTTCCATCTTCTCACAAGATCTATTAGCAATCGGCATTCAGGCACAGCAACGAATACAAGCCTCTCTCATACAACATCTGTCCGGTCCGAAACCCAAGCCTCGTCTGGCGTTTCTCTCCCTGAGCGCTTGCCTTGTGGGATCGAGTCCAGCGGGACTTGCGTGCATCACACTTGCACTGGCTTGACCCTTGTCGGTTACTCTAGCTCACCCACCAACCTGTGGATTGGTACCTGTGGTTTGCCTGGCGCGCGTAGCGATGCCGTGGCACAACTATGGGGGATTATGACATGCTTCCCACCCCACCTTCATTAGTGTTAATCTTTTAACCTTGTCAGAATCCTCCCATTAGTTGTCGTTAATGCATTGGTATAGATTCAATTGAAATACCTGGGTAATGTATGATATATGTATTCTAACTCAAGTGGTGTCAAACAGTAACACGTCCCAAGTTTCATCCTCTCGATGGATGATGACGTATGTTGCAATTTTTGACCCAGTCAGACCGGTAGCACCAGTATTCCATGCAACTACCTCGCAACCAAAATTTAAAAAAATTCAAATACGTCCGAAGACATCAGGTTAAACTGTAAATCGTCCCAAAATGGGGCGATTTCAACAATAGAGCCCTACCTACTTTGGCAGGGACTTTTCATGTTGGTCTACAACATTAGCCATTTTCTCCATGCTCAGCTGATGTCCTCTTGGAGTGTTAACAAGCTGGCAACACAACGGCTATTTTTATACCTTACACATTACCATCTATTTCGATTTACTGCCCTTTGGTGTAATCTTAGACAACAATTAATTGAAAGGGAAATAATTTAAACATGTATCACATACAATAAATTTAATTTATCTATTTATTTCTCAGCGTCATCGCTTGATCCTTCTTTACAATAGCGAAATAAGTGTCGCTACTGTGAACAAGTTGATCAAGATATGATTCTCAGATTACAATACTACAAAAATCGTAATACACAATTCGCGTATTTTGAAATTGTGTTTCACAAATATTTTACATGCGTCATTGCTTTTTGGATTTTTGTTTATCGTCTGCTACAATTTGGTATAAATTTCTAACTTCCCGGAAGTACACACGCAAAGCTGATGTAAACGAAAGTTCTTCACACACATGTTCCGTAAGGATGTAATAATACTCGGAATGTCAGGTTGATTTCCCTAGTTGGTGTGTTCGATGACCTGGTAATAACACACTTGTTCCGTATGGATATAATCGGAATGTGAAGTAGTTCTAGCAAGCCTGTGTGTTCGATGTTTCGTTGAAAACTTCTGGCTTACGCTGTTTTAAGGTAGTTTAAATGTCACAGTTTGTTTCAATCACTCATACGATTCACTCAGATTAAAATATCGCTGGATACGTCATGTTGACAGGTACCACGGATAAATTAAATTGTTCACTTGAGGTAAGTAATGAACACTCGTGGCACTGTTCTCTGTTCGTATTTACAATTAATAATGTTCACTTTCTACCACATACTACGCACTTATACAACACAATTATCATATTATAAAATATAGCATTATTTACACTGGGATCTGGTCCCTATCACATACTTCACAGCTTCCCTGAAAAAAACTTCATTATTGGCTGTGATGGTCTGAGTGTTTTGACACACTGCACTGAGACAATGAGTGGCTACTGGGTATCATCGCGACAACGTGACAAAAGATCGGCCTGGGATGAACGGCACTTCAAAACTATAATCTTGGAGAACAAGAGACCATCGAGCTATCATGTGGTTGGTCGGAGCTCCTGATGTAATAAGCGTCAAAGGGCTATTATCTGTTTCCACAATAAAGTGCCTCCCAAGGAGGAATTTGGACAATTTTGTGATGCCAAAAACAAGAGCTAGGGCCTCTTTTTGAGGTGTGGACCATTTCCGTTCTCTTACTTTAAGCTTTCGGCTTAGGTAATATACAGGGTGCAGAATGGCGTCATGTTCCTGTAATAATACCGCCCCAATCGCCACGGAGCTCGCATCTGTGCGCAATCTGAAAGGAATATGCAAATTTGGCAATTTGAGAATAGGATTCTTTGAAGTATTCTCGGAAAAATAGGACAATACTTTATCAAATGCAAGTTTTAGGCATTCGTTGTTCACAATCTTATTTGGGTGTTCTTTTTTTAGCATGTTAGTAAAACTTTCAGTTAATTTCCGCGATATCTGGTATGAACTGTCTGTAGTAATTCAGTAGTCCTAACACACTTCTGACTTGTTTCTTCGTAGTCGGAAGTGACAGTTTTAGAATCTTTGACACGATGTTGTCGTCAGGCGTGACAAAGCCATTAGAGATGTTATATCCCAAAAAGGAGATTTCTTGGTAGGCTATGTCAACTTTGGCAGGTTTAACTGTCAGTCCGTGCTGTCTAATGCGGTCAAACGTCTTCTGTAATGTCGTTATATGATCTGTCATTGTCTTTGTGTGTACACAAATGTCGTCCATGTACGAGATGATATTCGTTATGTCTGTCAGTAATAGTCTGGTCATGCGTACGAATGTTGCGGGTGCATTTACAAGTCCGAATGGTAATTTGCACCATTCGTACAGTCCCCAAGGTGTGGCAAATGCTGTCAAATGTCTGCTCTGTTCGTCTACCGGTATTTGCCAGTAACCTTTTGTCATGTCCAGTTTCGTAAAGTACCTAGAGTCTGTCAGTTCTGTCAGTAGTTCTTCACAGTTGGTCATTGGTTCTAAATCCAACTGTGTAATCTTATTTAACCGTCTGTAATCTACACAGAGTCTTATTGTTTTATCCTTTTTGTGTACTAGGACTATTGGAGAGCAAAAATGTGACTGCGATCTTCTGATGATGTGATTCTTTTCTAAATCTATAATTTCTTGATGTAGTTGTTCTGTGTAATGCATGGGAATGGAGTATGGTCTGCATTTTATTGGTGTGCTGGATGTCAAGGTGATGTGGTGGTGTACTAAGTCTGTCTGTCCTGGTTGGTTAGAAAAGTTGGTCTTGTAGTCCTGTATTAATTGTCTGCAACTGTCAGTCTCTGCTTGTGTTAACTGAGGGTTGATCTTAATGTCTTGTAAACACGTTGTCGTGTCTAGTGCTGGTGTTGGTATTTCGTCTGTCTCTTCGTCGTCTTCATGGTCAATTATGGTGGTGCTGGCTGCTGTCTCGTCTTGGTCTTCGTCTCTGTTATAGTATGGTTTTAGCATGTTGACATGGAATATTTTATGTTTGTCTTTGACTGAAATTTCATAGTCAACTGTCGAAATCTGTCTTAGTACCTTGAACGGTCCTTGCCATGAGTCTGTTAGTAAATGTCGGTCGCTCGGTAGAAGAAGAAGAACGTCCTGTCCAGGTGTCAGCGTTATCGTCCTGTTTCCTCTGTTTGCGTATTGTCTGCAGATTGCACCAGATTTCTTAAGTGCTTCTTTAGCTATAATACAGGATCTTATTATTCTTTCACGCAATGATGTTACATGCTCGTATGATGGTATGGGTCTATTTACAGGTGTAGTTTCAGTTAACATGGAGTTATATATATATAATGGGCCGCGTGGTTTGGCACCATACACAAGCTCAAATGGTGAAAACCCAGTGCTGGCATGCGGAACTTCACGATAAGCAAACAATATAGCAGGCAAATAGGTATCCCAGTCTTCGGGATGTTCTTCTGTGACTTTAGCTAGCATATGCTTTAAGTCCCCATTAATTTTCTCTATAATCCCAGTGGAGTGGGGATGATATGGGCCTGTTAAAGCATTGCTTAACACCTAGCATTTTGGTGAAAGCTTGCGTTGCTGTCGCTATAAATTGACTTCCACGATCAGATAGAATAGTGTCAGGGAACCCTACTCTTGAAAATATATGGAAGAAAACTTCCATCACTTCCTTGGCAGTTATGTTCTTTAGGGGAATCGCTTCTGGCCATCGACTACAAAGATCAATTGTCGTCATTATGTATTTGTTACCTCTAGATGTAACGTGATTTAGAGGGCCTACAATGTCAACTGAGATCTTCTCAAAGGGTCTACTGGCTAAATCTGTAACCTGTAATTCAGCCTGTGGGTGTTTACCCTTTTTCACCAGTTTTTGACAGATGTCACAGGATCTACAATATTGTTTTGTGTCATTGCAGAACTTTGGCCAATAAAACTGTGTTAACAATCTAGATCTGGTTTTTGAATATGCCATATGCCCTGCGAAAGGTATATCATGTGCAAGATGTAAAGCCTGTTTACGGTATTCAGTTGGAAGAACCGTTTGCTCTGTGATGTTGTTGTCTCTGGTATAATACCTTGTGAGTATGCAATCTTTCAGAGCAAAATGCCATCTTGCATTTTTGGTCAACCTTGGCTTTTGGCCTATAAGATTAAAATATTTATACAATGATGGATCAGCCTTTTGGGCCTTTATAAAGTTCTGCCTCATGGTTGTAGGAGGAAGTAACACTGGGCTTAGCATCTGTAGTGCCTCAGTTTGATCAGTTTGATTCTGCACTTTCGCAGCAGATCTAGTCACTGCGTTAACGCTTATCGGTAACATGACATGGTGGTGAATGAATTACATCAATGGATTCATGTGATGATATTACAGCATTGGTTAAATTGCATTCATTCAATGATATTACATTCTCACTACTGCAGTTAGATGGAGATGGTAATACATCATCATTAACACACTTGGCATTCGATGTTATGGTGTTATGAGGCATACCATTCACTTCCGGAAGGTTTCCCACAATAACATCACAACATGGGTTTGATAATGCTGCACATTTTACCCTTCCTGTGATGAATGGGGTGTTAATGTATGCTCATGCAAGTGGATACTTCTCAATGTTTCCAGAGAAGGTTCTGCATGTTATATGCTTGCCTGTATAGTCTGTAGGCAATATGAAACGTCTTTTTACACTGATAAGAGTGCTGCCTCTGTACCGAAGGACTGTAGCCGATTTGCCATTAACATATCCCTGGTGGATGTTAATCTTGCCCTTGGAATCAATCACCAAGTTAGCTTCTTCGTTGGTGATCGGTATCGAGTGGCCACATGTCAAAATGCCATCTTCGTGAAATTGGTTACAGGTGGTACATTTTTCTACTTTAAACATGTCAATAGTCTGTGCTGAGTTCACAGGGTGATCTTCAACCTCTTCATCTTCTGAGGAAGAGCTATCGAACATGGCTGCATTAGCTTTCTTGGTCATCTGTTTGCCTAAACAAGAATGGCGCCAGTGACCATACGCCTTACAGAGGAAGCATTTAGTTAGGCGTTTGTAGCTTCTTCGCTCTTTGTCTTGCTTATTTACGTAGTTTTGCAAGTACTTTAAATATTCTGGGTTCTTATCACACATCTCTGTCTGGTTGTGTTCAAATTTGCAAAATCGACATTGCTGGTATTTCTCAGTATTAGGCTTGAATGATCGTTGCCTATTGTAGGGATCTGATCTTGGTTTGTCATGTGTAGCAGCTGCCACAAAACTTAAGTCATTCAACCCACTGGCGAAACAATGCTTATTGGCTGTAAAATAGCCAGAACCTCGCTTCTCTATCTGTTCTACACTCTCACACTGACACTCTAGCAGAAATTTGGAAAATGGAGGTGGAAGAGATGAGATGATTTTATCTCTGAGGATGAGATCTTTTAGTTTATGAAAGTTCTCATTAATCTTGGCCGCAGACAGCCATTTACAGAAAATATCCTGTACTACAGAGATGTAGTCAGAGAACGTTTGTGTAGGTTTTTGGAGATAACTTACTCAATTGTTCTCTGTAGCCTGCTTCATCTAACAGGAAGTGTGACATTATTTTTGACTTTATGTACTGATAATCTTTTCTGAGCTCTTTAGGGATGGTCTCGATGACTTTCAAAGGCTCCCCCGATAAACTTTTCATGTATATTATGTTCCATTCCGTTTCTGGAATTTGGTAATGGTCCATTAATGTTTCAAAGTTCTGGGTAAAGGCTGCTATGCAGTCTCCCGAGGTATAGTTTCTAACAATCCCTTGGTACTTTTTGTACTGGTTTTCTTTTTCCAGTCTTTCTGATTTACGAGATTCTTTTTCTACAGCAGTTTCGGCTTCAAGCTGTTTGATTTTCAGTTGGAGTTCAAGCTCTTCTCG
The DNA here is from genome assembly GCA_014155875.1 of Cepaea nemoralis. Lineage (NCBI taxonomy): Eukaryota > Metazoa > Mollusca > Gastropoda > Stylommatophora > Helicidae > Cepaea > Cepaea nemoralis. Next base: position 17,405 of record JACEFZ010018233.1, on the reverse strand, counting down.
TTTACTTTGAGCTGAGATTTCTGCTTTTTTCAATTCAGCATCTATTTCTGCCTGCTTAGTTTTTGCAGCCAACTCCAATTCTGCCTGCTTAGTTTTTGCTTCTAGTTCCGCCTGTTTGGCAGCTCTTTCAGCCGCTCTTTCATCGCGGTCCCTAGCTTTTTCCTGTGCTAGGAGATGTTCTGAATATTTTGTTTCACTCCATTTTGTTAACCCATCACCAGTTAACTTTAACTTTAAACCCATCTCAATGAAATCATTTAAAGTCGACATGATGGAATGCTTCAATGAAAATAAATTTACACACACGCAATGTTGTTATAAAGTGTTAGTAAATTGAACAATTTATACAATATTTTTAAATTTACAGCGCGTGCCTAAACTTGCATACAAAAGTATATGAAAAAGATAATACTTAAGTGCTCTGGAGAATGGTGAACACAGGACCAGAGACTGTAGGGTCGTTATCGTTCGAACAAATGACCTCTACGGGTAACAGTGTCAGGTGACACACGACAACCTGTTTACTTTTGGAGGAAAAAATTTTAGAATCTGTGTGTTTGTGAGGTGTATGCTTGTCACTAAGTTTTGGTTTAGGTTTGTATGTCGTCAAGTGTTATTGTTGGTCGTAATGTCGTCTGTTCAACAATTTCCACAAGTATCTTTCTTTCCTGAACCTTCTGTTTCCACAGGCTACACAACTACTTTCACGAAGACAAGTTAGCCCTGTTTAAACGTTCAGTAACTATGATGGTACATCACTTACAAACAGACCAACTTTAGTAAGGACATAGGACATCATATTTAACATTCCACGTGGACAAATTACATACGATCACAATTTTAAGTTTAATTACTCCAACACGGACGAAAAACGTATGCTCACTTATGATTTTCTTAAGACTAGACAACAGCTATCACGTTTCTACGTTTGGCTGAAATAAATAAACAAGAACGAGCTATAGACATCTACACATCCATTTCCTATCGTAACAAGTTATTAATGATCACGTATATGGTTTAAATTCGACAAGGACGAGCTCCCACGTTCACACATGTCAGGTTCTTATATTGAATGATGAATCTGGCTCGCTTAACCTAACAAATGCGAGACATACACAGTCACAGAATGATTTGACTGGACACACGGTAACACGAAGTTCAATAGTTTATTTACACTCTATACGCAACACACTAACACATCCAGTCGATGAAACAATGCACTCACAGACTCAAACCACAGCCGCACAGTCTTCCATCTTCTCACAAGATCTATTAGCAATCGGCATTCAGGCACAGCAACGAATACAAGCCTCTCTCATACAACGTCTGTCCGGTCCGAAACCCAAGCCTCGTCTGGCGTTTCTCTCCCTGAGCGCTTGCCTTGTGGGATCGAGTCCAGCGGGACTTGCGTGCATCACACTTGCACTGGCTTGACCCTTGTCGGTTACTCTAGCTCACCCACCAACCTGTGGATTGGTACCTGTGGTTTGCCTGGCGCACGTAGCGACGCCGCGGCACACCTATGGGGCATTATGACACCATACATCTTCTTTTTCAGTGAAGATTGTAAATATCTAACACATATTAACTGTAAAATTATATTGTAAGGTTATATTGATATCAGTGGTGTAATAACATAAAGCCATATAATGTCATCTTTAAATGACTGCATCCAGGCTGGTAAAGAACTAGGCCATACTGGAGAGAAATTAGAGAAATGGGCAGAACAAAGATACAGAGAAGAAACATAAAGAAAAGCTGCTCTAGAGAGAGATGAAAGAGCATTGGAAAGACAGCATCAGAAAGAGATGAGAGAGATAGAGGAAGCCACCAAACAAAAACAGTTAGAATTAGACCAAGCCACCAAACAAAAACAGTTAGAATTAGAGCAAACTACAAAACAAAGAGAATTAGAAGTAAAACAAAAGCAGATAGAGATGGATGACGCCACAAAGCAAAAGCAAATAGACGCAGAGTCACAAACTAAGGTAAAGATGAAAGAGATGGAAATTGACTCAAACATCCAGATAGCCTCTACTAAACAGAAGAGTCAGGAAGAGCAAAATAAATTCTCTAAATATAAAGGGATTATCAAGCCCTATAGCCAAGGGGATTCAATATCAGCATGGACTGAGAATATAGAGTTCCAGCTAAGAATTCAGAAAATACCATTAGAAGACTGGGCTATGATCTATATGAAAAATCTCAGTGGGGAGCCCTTAAAAGTTATCGAGTCGATACCAACAGAACTAAGCAATAACTATTAATATATCCATGATAGGATTATGCAGCATTTTCTACTCGATGCTCCTGGATATCAGATCCAGTACCCCGGGAAGGTTAACCTGGTCAACAAATGCCCGCATAAGTCGGATGTGTCGGCCTAACGGCGCAAGAACGCAGCTCTGCTGTAAACAGGCACAACGCAGTCACGTCCGAAAAAAAAATCCGGATGAACGAAGAAGAAGAAGAAGATCCAGTACTCACAAATTAAACCAAAGCCAACCGAAACGTTCTTAGACTATGTATCAAATGTTCAAAGTATATTCAGTAAATGGCTTAAGGCGGCAAAAGTAGGGAAGAATTTTGATAGATTACAGGACTTAATGGTGATGGATAAAGTCATATCCACAGTTCCTACTCCCTTTGCTAAGTTCCTTCAACAAGCAGACATTGAATCTATTGAACAACTTGAAAAACGTGGTTCATCTTATTTTTCTTCAAACCGCAATATATTTAAAACATCATTACATGATACTGATATCACTGCTTTCGCTAAGAACTTACCAAGCAGGTCTTACAACCAAAAAGGGTATCAGTAGAAAGACAAACCTTATCAGAAGCCACCACAGTGTGGATACTGCAAGTTATTCCATCCGCAGTACACGATGTGTGATAAAAGTCCCGCATACCCTGCGCATCTTGAAATGATGATGAAAAAGCAGGAAAACAAACGAAACTCATACAAACGTGCGGTTAAATGCTTCTTCTGTTCTTCTTTTGGCCACTATTCTTCTAAATGTTTGGGCAGGCAAAGAATGAAGGCTAGCAATGCTGTGCTCATAGATACATCATCTGACGATGATAGTGTGGTTGATTCTGAGCTAGAAAATGTATTACCATTCAATGAGTGTGAGAGTGTGGCTGTAGTTACTGATATGTTAGACTTTAATAAATGTGACACGTGTCACCAGTTTCATGCAGACGGGAAACTCAAATGTGGTCATCTTGTACCATATTCCAACGAAGATGCTAATTCAGCTTTAGCCTCCAGAGGTAACCTAAAGTTCCACGATGCACTGGTCAACGAACAACCATGCCAATGTTTACTTGATAGCGGAAGCACTTTACTCGGGGTAAGGAGAGAGCTAGTTAACCCAGAGGATTATACGGGAGAGTTTGTCAAATGCTGCACTTTCTCTGGTAACATTGAGAAATACCCGCTGGCAAAAGTCCGTATAAACACCCGTTCCTTTCCGGCACATTTACGTGCGCGATTTTGCAGAATCCCTGTACTGACTTGATTTTGGGTTGCTTGCCATCATTAAAACACTGTACTGATGACGATATATTAGCCTGGAAACAAACAAACACGGCTAATGCTTGTAACTAGGTCAGAGACCCAAACACATTATACTGACCTACAAAATGAAATGTTACAGTTGTTAACACCCAGCGGTGCTAGTGACAATACCACTCGACAAAAGCTTATCGAGGCACAACGCACCGATCAAACTATTGCACCTTATTTTAAATTGTTAGGTGAGCGAGCGAAAGTAACTAAAAATGTATCTTGGTATTTCAAAATGCATAATGGAATTCTCATGCGTTATTATACAACCAATAACCATGAAATTCAGCAGACGGTGTTACCTGTAAAATACCGACAAAATGTGCTAAAGATTGCGCATGAGTCACCGTTTGCTGAACATTTGTCTTATAACAAAACGAGAGCCAAAATTTTATCACGTTTCTATTGGCCTAAATTTGGTAACGATATTAAATCTTTTTGTCGGTCATGTACTATTTGTCAACATGTAGTGAGAAAGGGAAAGCATGTAACAGCCAAGGCCCAAGGTTTAATATTGGCTTCTCGAAAGAGACCGTTCAAAAGTTATGCCAATAAGGGTGCCAAGACCCTACACCTTGAACCCAATCAAGAGGTGCTGCTTTTACTACCAGATAAACGTAACTTGTTATTATCGTCATGGCAAGGGCCATTCAGAGTGGTACGAAAGATATCAGATGTCGATTATGAAATATCGATAAACCGAAAATTAAAGATATTTCATATCAACATGCTGAAACCTTATTTCTCACGACAAGAACTGTTGACAGACGAACAGAATGCACCTACACCAAGCAACCGGACGACAGGACGTACATAACACAACTACACTAGGTAGGGCGACAGGTGACGACGACATCGCAAACACACCTAGTCAGGAAACAGAACACACAGGTAGTACAACAACAGTACTTAATCAGACAGATGTCGATGAAATGGAATTACCAGTCCCGACAGTAGACACGTCTGGGACAATCGATAGCATACGGTTAGAACGGAAACTAACAGACGAGCAACGACGACAAATCATAGAGTTAGTAACAGAATACAGGGACATTTTTTCCGACATCCCAGGTAAGACGGACAGGATAGAACACTCCATTATTCTGACTGATAACACCCCTATCAAATGCCGACCTTATTCCATCCCATTAAATTACAGGGAAAGTCTCGACAAGGAACTTTTAAAGTCTTGAGTCGAGTGGAATAATCCAAAAATTACAGTCAGAATACTCTTTTCCTATCGTCCTTGTCAAGAAAAAGGACTCGACTATCCGCCTCTGCATCGATTATCGCCGGTTAAATAACGTGACCAAGGTCGATGCAGAGCCTATTCCATCATGTGAAGATCTTATCCTTGACATGTCAACATCACGTATCTTTTCTAAACTTGACCTTACGAAGGGATACTGGCAAGTTCCGATGCATTCATTGTCTATCCCGTTAAGAGCATTCTCAACACCTCTAGGTCTGTATGAGTGTCGATTCCTTCCTTTTGGCCTTCGTAATGCTCCAGCCACTTTTGTCCGACTCACCAGGGACCTTTTACACGGAGTTACGAATACATCAACCTATATTGATGACATATGTATCCATACTGCAGACTGGACATCACACTTACAGAAACTGCGACATGTCTTCGATAGATTGCGATTATTCGGTCTTACAGTAAAGCCAACCAAAGTGGAGTTGGGAATGGAAGAAATTGATTTCCTAGGCCATACTATCAGCAGAGGCCAACTTAGGACAGATGACAGAATTGTCACGAAAATTTCTCAATTTGACTATGCCAACGACCAAGAAATAGGTCCGAAGTTTGCTGGGTTTGGTTAATTACTACAGCAAATTTATACCCAATGTGGCTGAAATCACAAGCGTTTTTTCTAATGTTTTGAGAGCATCTGTGAAATTAAATGTACAGGATGCACAGTTAATTGGTGCCTTATCAAAATTGAAACGTATGTTTAGCGTTCCACCTAATTTTGCGCTTGCCTAACCAAAATCGTACGTATTTTCTCCGTACAGAAGCAAGTGCTATTTCCATCTCTGGTGTCGTAGGCCAGTTCTATGAGGGAATTTTCCACCCAATAATGTATGTAAGCCGGAAAATCACCCCTGCTGAATCAAGATACACAGCCTCTGAGTTGGAAGCTTTAAGCGTCATCTATTGTATCAGGAAGCTTCATAGATTCTTAGCGGGTACGGAGTTTGTCATTGAAACCGATAATTCACCGCTGACTGTAATGCAGTCTGGAGTCCATCGCAATAACAGGATCCATAGGTGGTCCTTAATACTGCAAAATTATGCTTTCACTATTAGGCATTCGAAGGGAAGCATGAACTCTCTGGCTGACACATTGAGCCGACCTTCTCCCATTGAGATACCTGAAATACGAGAAAAGAGCTATCTGACATCACCAGAAACATTGACACTGTAATTACCTAGTGCCCTATGTGGTGATTATGAACACTGTAGTTCGTTACTATCGCCAGTCGTCTAAACTTGTATAATATTAACTGTGTCGGTATAAGTGAAATGAAAAGACACGTTATTAGTTGTCTACACCACCACCATATATATGCAACCCGTGAGTGGATCGAAGTATGAACGTTACCCAGGATGAGAGCGTAAATCAGACTTTGTCTAGCTGAACTCTGTTTTTCGAGGACATTCTACAGAGGACGCTGCTCCGACATCACACCTGGATGTAATTAGTTAGTGTAGTTAAATAGAAATTAAATGTGATATGTATATAACATGTTTTTATGACAGTTGCGTATAACTTCATATTTTTGTAGTGATAATAGAATATATAATGTAGATTTGCCTATAGAACTTTATTTATAACATGTCAGAGTTAAAATTCACCTATATGTAGTTAGAAACTCATTTAGTTAATATCTACATCATACTTTCAATTATGAAACATTACTTTAGTTTACCACCATTTAAACACATTTATTTAGGTATTTAGTTAATTAAAACATTACTTACAAATTAATCCCATCATTTAGAAATTTATATCATTCAATGTACTAAATAACACTTTAAGGTAACTAACCCACTTTTCCCCAATTTGATTATTTAGTTAGATTAGTTCCCTTAGATTAATTTAGAACAGTACACCAACTTACAATAGATTAGATATGTCACTCATTACCACAGGATTGGTAGCAAACAATCCTCGCAACCATGTATATTTTTGTATAGATATGACGAGTGCAGAAATACAGCACAGTCATTTGGCTTGAAAACCTGTTTAATTTCAGCCAACTATTTATTGTATATATTTATTGTTCATCTATTCTTTTTTCTTGAACCATATTTTAATGACTGAATTAAGTATTTTAAAACCATTGTCGAATGAAAGATGAACGAAATATGTGTGAATGAGAGAGAGAGAGAGAGAGAGAGAGAGAGAGAGAGAGAGAGAGAGAGAGAGAGAGAGAGAGAGAGAGAGAGAGAGAGAGAGAGAGAGAGAGAGCAAATGAAATAAGGAGAGTGAGAGATTTAGCGGTATTTTGTTTTTGCCGCACAGTGCGACTTGTTGTAATTCGTCTGTGTTAGTCTGTGTGGACAGTGTGTTGTTGAGACTATTTTTATCTGTGTAGTTTGCTATACTTCAGTGATAGAGATAGGAAATATATTTTGAGCATCTTGAACCGGGACTGTAGTCATAAATCAGGTTAACACACTCGTTTGTGGCTACAACAAACCGCTTTACGGCGCTCGAAAGAGTACATACACGTAAATTATAAACGCATACACATGTTATTAAGTTAAATACACTGTAGTTTAATAGAAAACACGCAACCAAACAGGAAAACTAACACATAAACTTGCATACATCATTATCTACAAAGAACGATAACTACTCTACCAGGGGACACAATAACATCTCGAAAACCTTACTTTAACACTGAAATATTTCTTCACAAGCGGAAGCTAAAAAGGTGAAGAGTAGCACATAAAGCCTGTATACTAGTTGGAGCAAATATTATATGGGAGCATGAATATTCATTATTCATGTAATGCACTCGTAACAGAGGCAAGTTGTATGGGTTGTCAATTTTGGACAATTAGAGGACAGGTCTTATGGCATTGGTTTCCGGTTCACACAATTCCCAGAAATATAATGAAAGTCTATAGCCAACTGTACTAGTGTGGTGGGCTACTCAATTAGCCAAGTGAAGTAATACAACAGTGTGACGAGGGAAAGGAGAGATCTTGTCCTATCCCCAGAAGAGAAGTAGTGTTACGCAGTCTTTGACAAAATTAGACATCCATTTTTTGTGAGATTACGACTTGTGTTACACCCACAACTTAAAAGTTTGTAACACAACACGGGAGGGAAGGAGAGCCTGTCAAAGAGCTACGTAAGAGCTTAGAGCTAATTAATAGATAAATAGAGCTGAGAAGAGAAAGTAACATAGCGATCTAGGAAACCAGACAGAAGTGACACAAGCACAAGTGAGAACTATAAATAGTTCTCTAACGGGACGCATGGATACCAGCACACAGAGGCGTAACCGGCAATGAGACCGCAGACAGAGCTGCAAAACGCGGAACAATCAGTCAAAATATAGTGGACACAGGTCTCAGCGTAACGGAAGCAAAGAATATTATCAAACAACACATTATTAAACAGTGGAAACAACAATGGAGAGACAGCGATAGTGGAAGACATGCATATAATAACCTAAAAGAACCCAGCATGAAGAGCCAAGTCAAAAACAATACGAAAATACCCACATATAAAAAACTGTGGCGGATGAGAGTAGGATATTGGAAAGATAAAATAAACGACACAGCCTGCGCAGAATGCATGGTAGATAGCACTATAGAACACTACTTAGTATCGTGCACAATATACGACCAGGAACGGCAGGAACTAAAAGAATACTTTCGAACAAGAGATAGAATGATGACCATGAAAGAATGCCTACAAACAGATGGAGACAAGGAACTACAAAAACTGGTCACCCAATTCATAGCTAGAACAAAAAAAGATATGTAAACAAAAAAGGTAAACAGGGAGGGAGATAACCAAGAAATATTTTAACAAAATAGCAAAACGCAGTCAAGAGTTACCGGAAACACACTAGGTAAAAATAGCACACCAACAACAATGGATAACAGAAGTAATAGGAGTAGGAAATAACAGCTAAAAATGGACAGACTCGATAGTAGACAGATATGTACATATGTATATAGGCAGATATAGACTAATATTAATATTATTATTAGTTATATATAATAATAATATATAATTTTAAAAAAAAAAAAAATAAAAAAAAAAAAAAAAAACTCATAGGATGTATCTGGATATATACATAAGTGCATATGACATTCAACAAATCAATCAAACAGTGACATTAATAGAGAACCAATAAATAGGAAAATAAATAAACCAGAGTAGGGAAAGGCACGTTCAGTGGCAGTGAAACAAACATCGAGGATGTCGGCGACGAAGGAAGGATTGGAGGACAATGGAACGGAACGAGAGGGTGCCGGTGACGAAGAGTAGAAAGGGAAGTCAAAGGAATGAACAAAATCTGACGGATGGCATTCGTAGCTCTCAAGCACAAAGGAAGTCAAATATCATACCGCAATATGAACCACCAGGGAAATAACCTATGCCACAGAGGCTGGTTCACAAGGTGGAAAGTTTCTTTTTTTTTCGGAAAATGGACATCGGACATCGGACACACTTGTGTCAACAAGGAGGTTATCCGGTGTAAGTGAGCTGGGGTTACCCAAGAGACTGGGAAACCCGCATCACGAGAAGTGACCATGCAACAGTGGTTATGTTAACCAAGTGACCAGCGTGTTGGAACTCCAAGCACGCAAAGCAGCGAATACACGTAGAGCCAATTGCTCGTGGCTGAACATGCCACTGAGAGATTCATCAGACTTGGACTCGACGGCGTAGGCGACGGACTGCATATCCGCTGTGAATACTTTGTTGCTAAGAAGGACAGTATCAATAGTTTAGGACTTAAGCTTAGCTTCATTCATTATTACCATAAACGTCATCGTCTCATTACATCTTTATAACATACTATGATGTTTAATACTGATGTGGTATTCCGCTCGCGGAGCTCATGTACTATCAGCTCCAAATAAAATGTATCCTTTTGTACACCGTACGAGTTGTTATTTTCGTGTGGCACAAAAGAAGGGAATCCTGTTATTTTCGTGTGGTACAAAAGAAGGGAATCCTTGCATGCCTGTCACAATTGAGTTGTTGACAACAACAATAACACCTATCAGAAGTTTTAGCTAAATGACATAACACCTGTGGACAGAATAATCACAAATAATAGGTACATTAATGACATTAAAGAACAACAAATATTGGACTAGGTTACAAAACAAGACAAAGTTCTCGCTAGCAGTCGAAAATTTACTTGAATTTTAAGTCAATTTCGAATGCTAACCGAACGGAACGTACTTTTGGGTGATGATGACAAAACCACAAAAGTAGCCCACCAACCTCCCACTAATGATGAGAGTGAGCAAACATATTGATGGAAGGGTGCCTGCTGACTCTGGCATACTAAGCAGGACACATATACAAATCAAGCGAAAATAGCTTAACCTGTATAAATTCAGCTCCGGTGTCCTTGGTGGCTTGGTCCAGATGCTTGGCTCCACTTCAGGCACTTCAGGATTCTTCACAAGATGGTATGGATCAGTTTCACTGCATTTCGGGCTGAACAGGAATCAGTAGAAGTTTCGTCTTCAAAAATGGTGATCCTCAAAAATGGTGATCCTGTGTCAAACAGCGCTTCCCATACTACTCATGGCACTGAAAAGTTGGATCTGAAAAATATTCTTCAATCTAACAAAGAAATTAGTTCATTGGAGCACTATAGTGCGTGAAGCACATGAACACGGCTCTAGAATGATGATTTATGTGGCTGAGTGCCATACTCTGTTTTCTTGAAGAAATATCTGGAATGTTGAATTAAAGTTCTTTGTTGTGTTCTTTGCAACTGTACACAGTAGTAACATATACTTTATCAATTGATGTTAGGCTGAGACGTGAGCTTAATTTGTTGTCATCGATGGTCGCCATTTTGTTGACCTTGAACAATGTCACTCTTTGTCTTCCACACGTAGTGTTCACTTCTTATTTATTTATTACTTGCAAATCAGTGTATTCTTCGTTTCTTTCGCACTGTTTACTATTCAACACTGTACTGATGACACATTCTTCCTTTATCGTATCTGGGTTCACTCAAACGGACGGAAGACACCAAGTGCCAAGATCCGGAACTCCCACATCATGCCCGACATCTTGGTTGTGTGTCTAGGGTTTAGAAGCTTTTAGAATTATCACAACAGGCTTGCTTAGTCTCTGTACGACTCTTTCGTGCACACAACACAAGTTCAGCGTCCTTAGAGTATATGAACACTTTATTACATCATAGTCCTTACCGTGTTCGCCATCATACCCCACCAGCATCTAGCGTTTCAGTGTCCTGTGCATGACCACCCTACCAACTGTCTAGCAATAGTGTGCACATCATACCGCTAATCGGTGTTTATTTCCTGTGGTTGCTGCACACTCTAGAATCTACAAGTAACTGCCAACTGTTAATAATAGTATCTACTTACATTACACCAGTGCCCACCGTGTCACGGCGTGTTTCTCTCGCCGCCATTCACAGTTTTCAGAAAACGAGGTCAGCTCTCTCGCCCCAGCCGATCAAACATGTACTGGCCATCGGCAGTCGGTTACTTCAGTGTACTCTTCTTCCCTCCTAGTTGTCTGAATCACGAACACTTCCTCATTGTTGTCTGTGACTTCAATAACTACAATCTTCGCAAACATGCCTTCGAAACACAGAACTTCCACAAGCACAACCTCCTTGTCTCACGCCCAGCTCAGTCTGAAATCAAGCAAACTGTTTTGCGGCTTTCGCCTGGGCGCCGTCACGTGACGCATTAGCTCTGCCCACTACTGTTAGCGGTATTCACTTGCGTTTCTGAACTGTGTGTCAACACATCTCTCCAGTTTCAGTGACTGACACACTTGCCGTGTTTCGCGCAATCCATCTCATGGCAGTGGCCTAAGTTGGAACATCATAAATGTATATGCCACTGTGGACTGTTTTGTCAGAAAGGAACACTGGGACTGGCTTAAGGAACTGGAGGAATTACCAGGTGATAGGCTACTCATATGTGGAGACTTCAATGCAAGGTACAGAGATTGGGACAGTAGTGGAGAAAATCGACAGGGAATTTTCCTTGCGGATGCCATGGTGGACTCCAATGTGGTCTGCATAAATGATGGTAGGCCGACTAGAATGGCAATGAGGCCTGGCGATGCAGACACAGCTATTGACTTGGCACTTGTCTCCCAGTCATCAGTCCTTGATGTAAAGTGGACTGTTTTGAATGACCATGGGAGTGATTACATGCCATGCTCAGTCCTGATCTTCAATCCAGGAAAGTTAAAGCTGGGAGAGCGCGCAAGACCTTCCAGTATAAGAGGACCGATTGCCTTCTTGGACGCCTCAGGCAATGGGCATGCAACAGGACTGTAAAAACTCCCTTTTTGCAGCCCCCATGGTGGACCCCAGAAGTAGACCATGCTTGGAAAGCAAAGAGAGCTGCAGTGAAGCAGCTGAAGAAAGTGCGACAGACACTTCGAAGCTCACGAGAGGAAGTGGACACAGCGGAAAATGTCAAGAAAGACAAGGTGGAGGTTTTCAAGCGCTGTGCTGCAGAGGCCAAAAAGGCACAATGGGAATGTTTCATGAAGGAGATTGGAGGTAATAAAACACTGCGAAAATTATGGAAACCGCACAGGCAAATGCAGAGAAAAGATCGGCCTATGACAGTGGGAACAATTTATAGAGATGATGGTGTGCGCGTGACAACATACAAAGAGAAGGGGGAGGCATTTCTCCAGAGATTTTTTAGAGCAGACCAATCATAACGATGCGGACACCAGGGATGCAGTTAGAGAGGAGTTATCTGGCACCACGAAGAATATGCAGTATGAAGACATCATACAGGTGGGAGATGTTAAACACATTTTGAAAAAGGCAAAAGACACGGCACCAGGGCCCGATGGGGTCAGGTATGGCCACATGAAGGGTTTGAACGATGCAGACCTGGAGGCAATGACCGACTGCTTTAACCAGAGCATTAGGACAGCATCAGTACCGCAGGATTGGGTGCACAGCTATCTCATCTCTCTCCCAAAACCATTCAAGGAAAAGTCAAAGATTAGCGGCTTTAGAATCATCACCCTTCAAAATACATTTGGGAAGGTTCTAGAGAAGATAGTCGCTGTCAAGCTGCAAGAGATTTTGGAAAGCGGGAAGCTTCTTCCAAGAGGCCTGGGGAGCTACAGGCCAGGAAAAAATACCTGGTCAAATGCAGCCACTTTTGCCCTTGACGTTTATGAGGGGTTCCAGAGTAGACAAGAAACGATGGCGGCAGCGCTTGATCTCGAGGATGCGTACAATAGAGTTCGATATGATATTTTGATGACCGCACTGATGGAGAAGGGGGTCAATCCCTGGTTAGGTGAACTGGATAGCAGCCGTCCTGCACTCTCGTCGGGTTGCTCTCCGTCTGGGTGCATGGACCTCAGAGCCACATATTTTAACCCCGGGACTGCCACAGGGATCTGCAGTCTCACCGGTGCTCTTTAATATGTATACGAGCAAGATTGCAAACCTAGAATCACCAGGGGTTGGAAGAATACTAACATTTGCAGATGATATTCTTGCATATAGGCAGGGGAGAGATAGGGAGCAAACAGCCCAGGAGCTACAGGTGACAGTAGACAAAGTGATTGACTGGTGCACTGAAAAGGCGGCTGTTTTGTGGTGCTCTCTGGACAACAGGATTGTGAGAGCGGATGTCCCAAGCCTCGCGATAGATGGTAGAAATGTCAGCAGAGAGAACAAACTGAAGTATCTGGGGATCACATTTGACAGGAGCCTATCCTTCAAGGACCATGTGGAGACGGTTGTGACAAGATCTCAAAAGGGACTCAGTGCACTTAAAACTATGGCTGCAATGGACACAGAGCAGAGAATGCTTTTCACACTATACCAGCACTTGATCCTCTCAGTAATTGATTATGGATTAGGTCTGCTCACTGTCTCAGAGAGTCAGCTGGTGAAGTTAGAGCGCATACAGAACGAAGCTATGCGGGTCATTCTGGGATGCACTAGAGACACCCCAGTAGTGTGTATGCGTTACATCCTTGGTCTGCCGAGTGTTGCTGGTAGGCTCAAGGTGATGCAGGCGAAGGCATACCTCAGAGTAGCTACAGACACAGACCCCCCACTGCATGAGGCGCTGGACGCAGTTAAGGGTCAGCGACTGATAAGAGGGAAATCATGGATGGCTCAGGCAGAGGATATGATCAGACAGGTGTGCCCCTTGGAGAACATTAGGCGTGGAGAGGAGTGGGTTAGAGTGCCAGCGGAGCAGTCAGAATTGTGCAGAGTTATAATCACATTAAGCCGGGAGTGCAGGGAGTGGCCAGCAGGGGCCACGGAAGTGGAAATCCAGCAACTAATTCAGGACAATGCTCACTCGGGTGATGTGATTATCTACACAGATGGTTCGGTGTCAAGAGGTGAGAAAAGTGGCTGGGGGTTCATAACCAAAGCCAATGGTCGACGTTTGGGGCAGGAGAGCCTGGCATATGATACCACAACATCCAGCTTAAGAATGGATGTGGAGGCGGTCACTGCGGCTCTCCGCTGGATGGAGAATACGACACACACACACACACACACACACACACACACACACACCGTGATTGTAACTGACTCAGAAAGCATGCTGACGAGGGTGAGGACGGGCAGGCTTCGTGCGGAGTGGCTTGCTTCGCTTCGGAGGTCACGGGTGACAAGCATCGCCTGGATCTTTTCTCCGGGGCATGCCGGTGTGCTGGGAAATGAACAGGCGGACAGATTGGCTGGCTCTGCAGAACTTGGTGGAGTATTGATACATGACAAGGCAGACGTGGTTGCGGCCTTGTGGGAGCACGTGCACACCTCGGAGGAGCAAATGGATTACCATGGTCTGGCAAGAATGAGACAGCGAGGAGTGACGAGGGGATCTGGCCGACGCTCAACGCTCAGAGGAAAGGCGAGACGGACATATAATCAGATTGCTACTGGTATTATTAGTGTTGGAACTCTTCGCTGGCTGCTGAGGATGGGGACGGAGCAGCTTATGGGAATGCCCCGAAGGCTGTGATGTCGATTCCTAAATCAATCAATCAATCAATCACTACTAAACACAATTGCAAGGGCTTCTATTTGAGAGATCCCATACTTTGATTCCGCTGGAGTTACCTTTCGACTGACGTAAACAATTGGATGAAAAATCCCGTCGTAGGCCTGCAACAGCACTCCAGATATGGATGTAGTGCTCGCGTCTATTCTGAGGGTATAAGTTAAGTCCTTATTAGGCAACCTCAAAATAGGGATGTTACTAAAACAATACTTTAGTTTTGACATTGCGTTCTTTAAAGTAGCATCTTGTACATTGATCTTTGGATTTGCTTTTAACAAATCTGAAAATACACTCTTAATTTGTGCCAAATTTGGTATGAACTTGTTGTAATAGTTCACTAGCCCTAGTAGACTTCTCACTTGTTTCTTAGTTGTTGGTATTGTGAGGTTTAGAATCTTTGTCACGATCTTATCATCAGTACTCAAGTGGCCTTTAGATATCTTATGGCCTAGAAATTCAATTTCTTCCAGTGCCAACTCTACTTTTGTTGGCTTCGCTGTGAGTCCAAACAATGTTCTAATACCCAAATTATATCTTACATTTTGCATACAACTGAAAATTATGGATGTTAATTTATAGTAGAATGAAATGAAAATTTTTCTTTCATTCTCAATGTTATTCAAAAATTAATGATGGAAAATTATACTCTCTTTCAACATTCGCAAGCAACATTCGCAAGCAACATTAATATGATAATCAATATATTCATGATTGGTGTTGGTTGCAGTTGGTAAGCACACCATGCTGTCCATATAACCTTTAGCAACATTAATGATATAATTACAATGGAACTGATTGTGCGCCATATCACCAGATTTGTGTTTTGCTTTCCCTCATGTTTATTATGTCCCTTGGAACACAGGTCACTGTGCAGCGTGTTACTGTTCGTGTGTTTCAGATTGTGTTGTCTGCTAGCACAAGACTGTTGGATATGTGAATTTCGTTTTGAGTCTAGTGTCTTGGTTGTATGTTGTGTATACTGTCTGTTTGTGTCTGTGCTGTCTTGTGATGTTCATACTGGTAGTGCAACTTTTTGTCAATTTTCTAGTCTGGTTTTTAACATTTGTTTATAGCGTCACAATAATTTGCATAACAGAAATTTGTGTTATGTACCGTTATGATGTTTTGTTGTGTTCTGAACAGTTGCGTCCTTGACTTTGTACATTTTTGTTGCTGTTCTTGCTACTTAATTCTTTATTTCTGGTGGTTATTTCATTGTTGGTTTTCTTTTCATATACCTTTTCTCCCATGCATTAATTTCTTTACGCCTGCAGTATTTTACGTCCGGTAAACACCCTATAATTAGGTCTGTACACGGGTATTGCAGGATTGCGCACTTATATGTGCCTGTAAGAAATGGTGTACAAATCCGAGCTGTGGCCAGTGGGTAATTATCCACATTGCCTGAAAATGTTCGGCAATTCACATACTCGTCTGTATAATCTTCTCAACGTTGGCAACTCCTTTCTTAAACCAATTCATGTACATCCGGAATCAAGCAAGACTCGACAGGGTCTATCGTTAACAACCCCTGTGGAAGGTTAATTTTCCCATGTCGGAAATTACTGCATTGGCATTCTCATTAGCAATAGGGATTGTATGCCCGCATTTCAAAATACCATCCTCATGGAACTTATGACAAGTTGGACATCTATCATAATTTAAATATCTATTGCCTGCTAGCGCATTGTCTTCACATTCATCGTCTCTTGTTCATCACACTCGCTTTCTGGCGATGAGTCAATGAGCACAGCATTCACACTCCTTAATCTTCTGCGACCTTCACAATGTTTACTATAGTGCCCGAAATATTTACAAAAATAGCACTTAATAGCACGCCGGTACGTTTCTCTTTTACCCTGCTGCTTGTTCACCATCATGTCTAGATGGGCTGCATACCCCGGGTTTGAATCACACATTTGAAATTGAAAGTGGGAGAAGTTACAGTATGGACACTGTGGTGAATTGGATCTTTGTTTCTCTCTGTATTTAAATGGTTTCTGTGGCTTAGTATTGCCGCTGCCACTATGTTATTTACATCACCGATCGAACTAAATACGTTTCTGTAGAGGAAAAACACGCTGACCCTTTCTTTTCTAATTCTTGTAATGATTCAACATCAGATTGTTGAAGAAATTTTGCAAAAGGTTCTGGCATGGATAAAATAATTTTGTCCATAATCATTAGATTTCTTAACTTTTCATAGTTCTTGTTTATCTTTGCAGCGTTCAGCCACATATTATGTACGCCTTGTACGTGAGAGACGTAATCAATGAACGTTTTGCTTTGTTTTTGGTTTTAGTTTGGAAAAATTGCACCTGATACCAGGTGCATCTAATAAAAAAATGCTGCATGATACGTTGGTGTATATTATCGTAGTTATTCTCTTAGATCCTGTGGGATGGACTCTATTACTTTCAAAGGCTCCCCTGAGAGGTTTTTCATATAAATCATGGCCCAATGTTCTCTCGGAACTTCCTGGATTTAATTGGAACTCAAGTTTTCAGACCATGCAAAAAAATGAGACGTCACTTTGGCCAGAATGGTTTCACCCTA
>JACEFZ010018232.1:0-227848 GCA_014155875.1 Cepaea nemoralis | reverse complement strand
CCATTTTTTCTAATTGGATTTTTTACGTGCCAACATACACACGGGCTTCCGATCTCATAACCCAGAGACCAGGGGAGGGGAAATTATGTAAGGTCCAATGGATTTTTAATAAATCCTGTCTCACCGGGGCCTGATGAACCCGGGACCTCCAGCACTCGAGACCACGCATCTCATTTAAATCATATAAGTAGTCATATAAGCTCCCGTTCCCGACTATCTGACCCGGCATTGCCCAGCTCCTGGTGTGGAGCATCTCATTTAATTCATATAAGCTCCCATCTGTCTATCTGTCTGACCCACCCCGGCTTCGCCCAGCCCCTGATGGGGAGCATCTCATTTAATTCATATAAGTAGTCATATACGTTCACGTTCCCGACTATCTGTCTGTCCATCCCTCCCTCTCTGTCTGGTCTGCCCAATCATTTTGGTTGCAGTTAAAACAACCTTAGATTAAAACGACAAGACCACTTACAAAAAGCATTAGACAGAGCACTTGAAGAGATCTTTTACATCTGTCCCTCACAATTACTTGGGTCATAAAGTGAGGCGTGCGGCAGCACAGCAGAAGGAACGAAAAGAGGAGTGTATGAGGAGAAGGACGGGGAGGAGAGATAGGCGGAGAGAGGAGGAGGGCAAACCCGAGGAGGCGGAGGAGAGGAAGGATAGAGAGGGAGGCAGGATGAGGTAGGAGAGAGAAGAGAGGATGAAGAGAGCAGGAGGTACGAAGAGGGAGGAGGAGGAGATTTGAGGGGAGGAAGATGGGAGGATGGCAGGAGGAAGAAGAAGAAGATGCTAGGATGAGGTAGGCCGGAGTTGAGGAGGAGGAGTAGAGGAGAGGGTTGAACGAAAACCAGAAGAGGAGGAAGGGAGGACGGGAGAGTAAGTAGACAGGAGTAGAGTAGCGAGGAAGTAGAGGAGAAAGAATAAGGAAGAGAACGCAGAGGAAGGAGGAGTAAGTAGAGGAGAGTAAGGTAGTCAAGTAGTAGAAGGAGGCGAGAAGGAGAGGGAGAATGTGCTGAGAATGGTGAGAATATGAGAGAGGAGGGATTTGATGGATGGGAGTAGAGAAGGAGGTAAGAGGTTAGAGGGAGGAGAGAGGAGAGGGAGAGAGAATGGGACAAAAAACGAAAAAGGAGGAAGCGGGATGAATATCTGATGAGGGGGAGGGAGAGAGTGATTAGAGGAGGAGTGAGGCGAGGAGGGTGCAGGAGAGGAGCAGGGGAGGCCAAATGGGTCGGGCAGAGGTAAGAGGGAGGAGGATGGGAGAAGGATGATGGAGAGGAGAGGAGGAGTAGGGAGTGAGGGAGAGGGAGGATGGGAGGAGGAGAGGTGAGGAGGAAGGACGAGAGAGAGGAGTGAGGATTAGATTATAATGCATATAAGCTCCGTTCCCGACTCCGACTATCTGTCTCTCTGTCTATCTATCTGACACCAGCGTGGCTTGCCATCCAGCTCCTGCGGTGGGAGGGTCTCACGTGCCTCATTAAATTCATACAACAGTACTTAAAGAGAATGTCTCTCCATACACCATCCATTACTATTTTAACCGAAAACTGTTGTTTTAATAATCATCCTACATCTGACTATAGCATAACTTCTGTTCAGCATAAAAGGATGAGTTACAATGTTATGCATTCTTTTTATGAAAACTTTGAAATGCCTTAAGATATATCATTATATTATAGACTCATCTGCCTGTAAATTAACTATAGACAAAGAGTTGTTGTTTAGACATCTTTGACAAACGATGCACAATATGACTAGAAAGTATATCGAAATGTTATTAAAAGTTATGAGAGCCGTGAAATAACTTTTCTAGAGTTAAGTCCCCTTGCTATATAGAAATTATAATGAAATGAATATTAAATAATATATCAAGTAAGTAGCCGACTTTTTTACACTATATGACAAGTTTGCAGCGCGGGAAGGAATGAGAGGAAAACGTGTAGACAATTCATCTCAATTGGATGACCATTCGCGAACGCATACAAGGACATATATCATACAGACTCTATACTATATATATATACTATATATCTATATATATATATATATATATAACTATATCTAGATATATATATCTATATATGCGGTCTCTCTGGCTGTGTTACAACCTTTCTCTCGGTAATCCCGTTTAGTCACTCAGAGTCTCGTAGCGGAGCGAGAGCTGAGGCGGCTCGACCCTGGCTTCGACGCTCGTGAACTGCGTGGATAATGAGCCAGACCGCTCAGAAAGCAAATGGCAAACTACTGAGCATAATCTGCCCAAGAGATCAACATCATTACAGCTGAAAGATAGCTGGTGTTGACCAGCTATGTCTGTAAAGGATATGCTAAAAGAGTGCGACAGCTAAGGCATGGTTGTGTAAAGGTATATTATATATATATTATATATATATAATATTATATATATAGATATATATATATATATATATTGGATTATGAAAAGACCCCTGAGAGCATTTATAGTGAATCTCTTTGAATATTGATACGCAGGAGACGGCAACAGATAGCAGGGCTTAGCATGAGAAGATTGAGGGCATATGTTCCCTGTTGGAATCAAAAATAGAAGAATTCAGACAAGTCCATAAGTGAACGTATGACCTCCTAAGCATGCCTTCGAGTATGTGCAGCCATGTTGATTCGTCATTATTCTTGTGTCCTGTACAAGGCCTTCAAATTTCTCGACTCAATTCTTGAAGTCAAAGTCTCTCCGAGCATGGCCAATGTCTTATCTCCTCCTTCACTACCTCATTCTTCTTCTGTCCATCTCCTCTACACCCATCCCCTTCACCTGTGCGATACCCCCCCCCCCCCCCCCCCCCCCCAACCACCCCCCCCCCCCCCCACACCCCCCCCCCCCCCCCCCCCCCCCCCCCCCCCAACCCCCCCCCCCCACCCCCCCCCCCCAACCCCCCCCCCCCCCCCCCCCCAATCACCTTTCACTGGTCCGACTCCTTTTCTGTTGCACTACTTCAACTTCTTCACTCTTCCATTATCATATTCTCTGTCTCTGTTCTAACATTCGTCTCTCTTACTGATCGGTCTTTTCCTTTCACTCTTCTCTCCCCTTCTTCGAAAAACTACTTTTGATACATCATTACAGTTGCTCTCTCCCTTGTGATTCTTTGGTAAAATATAGACAGTCAAAGCAACCTATCTATCTGTCTGACCTGGCATCGCCCAGTCCTTGGTGGGAAGCATCTCATTTAATTCATATAAGTAGTCATATAAGCTCCCGTTCCCGTCTATCTGTCCCGGCCCAGCTTCGCCCAGCCCCTAGCGGGGAGCATCTCATTTAATTAATATAAGTAGTCATATAAGCTACCGTTCCCGTTATCTTTCTGTCTCTCTGACCTGGCCCGGCTTCACCAAGTCCCGGGCGGGGATCTATCTATCTGTCTGCCTACCTACCTACACCCCTCCCCCCCCCCCCCCCCCCCCCCCCCCCCCCCCCCCCCCCCCCCCCCCCCCCCCCCCCCCCCCCCCCCCCCATATCTCTATCTATGTTCGGCCCGTTCCCGTTAAAAATAGATAGAATAGAAGAATATATAGATTCTTCTTCGTTCATCCGGAGTTTTTTTTCGGATGTGATTGCGTTGTGCCTGTTTACAGCAGAGCTGCGTTCTTGCGCCGTTAGGCCGACACATCCGACTTCTGCGGGCATTTGTTGACCGGGTTAACCTTCCCGGGGGTTTCTTAGGACGTTTGACTCTCACTGTTGTGGTGTTATCCCCCGTCCCAGCTGGTCCATATAGAACAGCCAAAGATCCTGGTCAGCCCTCAAGGGAAGGCAGGGGCAGACCATGGGCATTCCCCGCCATCCAAGGAGGCTTCCATACTTGCAGAGCCGATACATAGCGCTCTGGTACTGGGCTCACCCAAGGAATCGTCACGTCCTGCACATGGCTGCTTAGCCTCACTTCCGTATATTGGGCCTTCCGTTCACCATAGGCTGTTCTTCCGGAAACCAGAAGTATGCAGTCTGCAGATGACATCCACACAGTGAGCTTTCGATTCGGACTTTCCATGTAATGGATTTGCTAGCCAAGCAATATTCCATTTCGTGCCACTAGGACACTTTTCCACCTTTTATGAAGCCCACACAGTGGGCTTTTGATTCAGACTTTCCACGTAATGGATTTGCTATCCAAGCAATATTCCATTTCGTGCCACTAGGACACTTTTCCACCTTTTATGAAGCCCACACAATGGGCTTTTGATTTGGACTTTCCACGTAATGGATTTGCTATCCAAGCAATATTCCATTTCATGCCTCTGGGTCTTCATGCACCTTTAAATGTCAACCTGTATATAGTTAAAGTAATCTGCGGTCAACTTTAGCTTGTTGATATCTCCATAGAGCTTGTCCTCAAATGAAGCAGGTGTGGGCCAAAATATCTTTCTCTGTTCTGCATACGTTGGGCAATCCTGCAGCAAATGTTTTGCTGTCATTTTTCCAGTTCTACAATTACATTCATCGGTATCTCCTATCTTTAGTTTATTGAACAAGTGGTATTTCAGCCTGTTATGTCCTGTGCGGAGTCTGAAGATTGCTACTTGTTCTCTTCGGTCGAGTTTGTAATATGCATCATCCTTCTGATGGCCTGGATGCTCTGATTCCCATTTGGTTCTATAAGTGCTTTTTATCAACCTCTTTGCCTCATTATAGGTTATGTCTATGTCAGGCTGTGGTAGTCGTCCGCCCTCTTTTGCCAGTCTGTCAGCCTCTTCGTTTCCAGGTATACTGCAATGTGATGGGATCCACTGTATTACAACTTTTTTGGATTTCTGGCATAGACCATGGAGTGCTGCTCTTAGGTCAGTTAGTTCTGTGCTGTTATTGCTCTTCAGTATTGAGACAGCTGACTTTGCATCTGTGAAGATAGCTATTTGCTTCTCTTTATTTTCCTCCATCAGGAGCATTTCTGCTGCAGTTTTCAGAGCCTCTACCTCCGCTTTGAAGTTACTTGAAAATTTTCCAGTTGCCATTGAATGTGTTTTTTTCGCTCCATTTTTTAAATTTAGGAGAATTCCTCCTCCTCCATTCTCTATTGAATTTTTGGCTGATCCATCTGTATATGCATGGGTCCAATTCCTGCTTGGGTAATGTTCTTTTATGTAGTTTAGGGTTATTTCTCTTCTTTCGGTTTCATGCTGAGTGTTCTTTTTCTCAATACCAGGAATGTTTTCTATCATCTCAGGCAGTTGCTGCTGTCTCCAAGCTGGGAACTTGTGTGCATTGTGTATGGGCTTGACTGTTGATATGTTAAGAATAGGATCTGACCTAATCCTTCGTTTTGCAGTTTCTACAAAGTTGCTACGCTTCAGTCTTCCCTTTCCAAAACCATTAAATCTGTTGTACATAGGGTGGTCTGTCAATCTTCTAAATTTTTCTGCTTGTTGCTGGGCTCTGCTATCTCTTCTATCCTGCATTGGTTGTAAACAAGTGATCTTTTCTAATTCATTAATAGGCGTTGTCTTCAGGCTTCCAGTTATGATTCGCATTCCTTGATTTTGGACTCTACTTATTTTGTTAAAGTTTGACTTAGCTGCTGTTGCCCAAGCTGCAATGCCATATTCCAGTACTGGCCTCACCCGTCCAGTATATAACTTCTTGAGAACTTTCTCATCTGCTCCCCATGTTGTACCAGCAAGCTTTTTCATGATTGCCATTCTTTGCCTTGCTCTTGTTCGATTTTTCTCAACCTGTGTCTTCCATGTCAGGCGACGATCAAAGGTGACTCCTAGATAGTTTGGATTTTCTTCATGGCGCAATATTTTTCCATTCAATACCAGCTTAGGTTGCTGAGTTTTAGTTGAGAGGGAGAACACTGTGCATGTTGTTTTCTCCTCACTTATCTTCACTAGCCATGATTTTGACCAGTCCTCTAGCGCTAATAGGGCTTGCTGTATTCTGCTGTTAGCTGTACTAATATATTCTTCAGATGTCCATATGGCTAGGTCATCTGCAAAGGATGATGTGTGTACTCTGGCTGGAAAATTTTCCGTGATGTCGTTTATATATGCTAGGAATAATGTTGGTGAAAGAACTCCTCCTTGGGGGACACCTTGCTCCAACAGCATCATTTTGCTGGTTTGTCCTTGTACTTTTGTCCTGGCAGTTCTGTTCTCAAGGTAGTGGCTGATCCATTTGTACATTTTCCCGCAAACATGCATTTTTTGCAGTTTTACTTTCAGTCCTTCCTTCCATACTTTATCAAATGCTTTTTCTAAATCTATCCAGACTGCTAGTGTGTGCTTTTTCTCTTGGAAGGCATCCTCTATTTCCTGAGCTATATAGGTTATTTGATCTTCAGTAGATCTGTACTTTCTGAATCCTGCTTGGTGAGGTGTTAAGAGTTGGTTTTCTTCCAGATGCCATGTTAGCCTGCCATTGATAATGCGTTCCATTAATTTTCCTACACAGCTAAGAAGACTGATAGGTCGATAGCCATTTGGTTCTTCCAGGTCTTTTCCTTTCTTTGGGACTGGTATTAGTATAGCTTCCTTCCATGCCTGTGGGACTATTCCCCTCTTCCAGCTGTAATTTAGGACTGCTAGTAGTTTCTTTTTTGCCTTAGTGCCTAGTCCTATTAGCATTTCATTTGTGATTCCATCCTTTCCTGGTGATGTCTTCTTTTTTAGGGTATTCATTGCCTGTTCCATTTCTTCCATTGTTAGATTTGCCATCATATATTCTGCTGCTGTCTCTGTATATGTATGATGTATCTGTTTATCTTTGATTGCTTTCTTCTGTTCGGCTGTAATATCAATGTGGTTTGCACTGGCATAGTGTTCCATTAGTGCATTTGCAGCCTTTTTTCCTGTAAGCAAGGCATTTCCTTGTTTAATTGTTATTTGTTTGTTTCTAGGTCCTTCATTGTTCATGGCTTTCACTAGTTTCCATAGTTTGTTTCCATCCCTGTCAAAATTCAGGTTTTCTGTTTTTTTCCTCCAACAATCTCTTGTTGTTTGATTTACTGTTCTTTTATATTTTGCTGAGATGGCTTTGAGAGAGATGTTCGCTTCAGTTGTTTGTTCTCTCTCTGCGGTCTTCCTAGCATCTTCAACTTTGTCCTCCAAAAATTGTAGTTCTTCAGTCCAGTATGGTTTGTAATTTTTCCTTGCTCCTCTTGGAATAGACTCAGTGGCCGCCTGTATTATTGCTCTGTTTAGACTTTCCACCATTTGCTTCATGTTGCCATATCGTGTATTTACGTTTTCACAATATTTGTCTGTTAGTATGGCAAATCTGTCCCAATCTGCTCGTTTGTAATTCCAACGGGGCAAAGGCTTTTGCTCCTGTGGAACATACTCCATATTTATTACAAGCTTGATTGGTCTGTGGTCACTACCTGCTAATTGGTCCAGCACATGGCGATCGATTTTGTGGAGGATGTCTCCTGTGCAGAAAGCTAAGTCTGGAGTAGAAGTGGTAATCCATCTTCTGGAGTAGAAGCTCGGTGTGTCATCCGCTTTGTTAAGTAGATGGAGATTTGAGTCTATTTCCCAGTCCTCCACTTCATCTCCTCTTTTGTCAGTATCTGGGTATCCCCATCTTTCTGAACGGCTATTAAAGTCTCCGACAACAATGCAATTTGTGTCAGTTATTTCCATGTTTGAGAGTGTAAGATCCTTATCTGCCGGGCTATATAGATTGTAAATTCTTATTTTCACGTCCTTTATCATTATATCAACACCTATAATTTCCGTTTGGTTGTCAGAGATCACAGATACTTCGCTGCAAGGTATTGTATTTCGTGTAAGTATTACAACTCCTCCTTTGTGTCCTTCGCGGTCGAAACGTGTGGCCTGATATCCCTCGACTGAAAATGTGCGATTGGCGTTGAGGTGTGTCTCTTGAATGCATGCCACATCTATTCTATCTTTATGAAGACGCTGTGTTAGGGAGGCTTTCTTGTTATAAACTCCTTCTGCATTCCATTGTAGTATGTTGAGTGTCCGGGGTGTTTGGTCAATAGCTCTTAACCTACTCCTCTGTGCCTTGACTCCACAGCACAGGGGAAGGTGACCACCAGTAGTCATGGGTGGACCCCCTCGAGGCAGGGGGCCCGGCACTATCACCGCCTGATGGGACTTCACGGGATTAGCACCATAACGATTAATTTTCATCTGTGGCATCATGAAATGATAAAGTTACGTTGCACTTCTTTGTCAAGCCTGTGGCTCAGTACATCCGATTTCGACAAGCATTTGTTCGGGATGCTTCCCCTAGCCTTTGACTGTCCCCAGTCTACCTACAAAGCAGCAGGTTTGTGCGTCACTTCGTCTGGTCCCTCTCCCTTGACCTGTCCGACATGGGTGACCCTACCAGTAGCTGTGCTACCGTCGGCATAGCTCTTGGGGTCATTGGAACGCTCAAGCCACTCTACCTCGTCAAGGTGGACGCACGGCAGAGGGGGAATATATAGATTGATAGTAGAAAATATGATTGGAAGAGATCTATCTAAAGAAAACTTACCAAGATATCACGAACAGCCAATAAATGGTGGGCGGTGGGTTGACTGCAGAGTACTGCAAAGGATATGCAACTAACTTTCTCTAAAAAAATTAACTTTTTTTTAACGAACAAAAATCTTTATTTTCAAAGGGTTAAGAATTGGGCACGCAGGCCCGCCCTACATTCTGCCCTTCTTCTCTATTTCCTCTCATACATTCTTTCATTCAACGTCTCTTATGAAGCAATTCTTTGACAACAAAAGAACAATAAGCATTAAAACGCATGAAAAGTAACTCGTTGAGGCAATAACATGGGCATCATAAATACCCAACTTGGGTGTAAACGCGCCATACAAGATGAGTTAGAAAATTTTCACTATTTAAATAGATGCATTATTTTTATAAACACTTTGAAAATGCCTTAAAGATTATATCATTATTTATTACAACTCATATGTCTGTAAATAACTGTAGACAAAGAGTGTATAAGTCTTTGAAAACAATGCAACAATCTATATATAAAATATATAGCTATGGTATTAAAAGTTATGCCCCTTGAAATAACTTTTCTTAAGTTAAGTCCCCTCGCTATATATAAATGATAATGCAAATTTAAATATTAAATTTTAGTAAGTAAATAGCAGATTGTACACTAACGAACTATGACAGTTGGCTGCACGGGAATGAAAAGAAAACATGTAGAAAATTTCATCTCAATCAGATGGACCGGTATCGAACGCATCAAATACATCCCTACATACATACATCCTGTTATATATATATATATATATATATATATATATATATATATATATATATATATTATATATATATATATATATAGTGTCTAATTTCCCGGTAATTAATGTATGTATAGTCAATGTATTTAAGCATTTGGGTACTTTAATAACAGCAGATGGACACGTATTAAGGAAGTTAAATGTAGAATAGTCCAATCAAAGGCGGCATTTCACAAGATGAAGAATATTCTCTGCAATTTATCTTTATAAATGGAGGTTGAGTTCTTAGCAATATTGAGTCAATCCTGATGTGTGGAAGTGAATCATGGACAATTAGCAGACAAGTGGGAGATCATGTGGAAGCTGCAGAGATATGATTATATATATGAATTATCTAAACACTATGGATGGACAGAAAGAACAATGAATATAGTCAGTCTGAAGACCAGTGTTGCAGTAATTCTCTGATAGAAGTTAACTCACAAAGAGAAGTGTCTACTCTCATCAGAAGAAGAGTCCGCATTCTTTGGGCATGTCATGAGAAGGGGAAAACTGGAGTATATCATCACAACAGGACAGTTTGAGGGAAGGAGAGGCAGGGGGAGCCCAAGAGAGAAGATGCTGGACAGTTTGACATCATGGCATGGAGGAATATCAGTATCAGAAATGATTGGCAGCACACCAGACAGAAGTCTGACAGACATGATCACAAATGCCACACAACATGGACTATGAGAAGAAGTTAATGTATAAGTACAGAAACTATATACAATTATTGAACTTTTCTATCCTAATATATTTTGATCTTTCCAGCAAGCTGTAGATGATCTCCGTGTGAATCGCAAAGAACTCTTGCAGTACGAGATTGAGTGCCTGATTGCCATCGAGTTTTATCTGCACATTCCTGACAGTGAGATTTACCCACATTATCAGCGTCTGCTGTACAGGTCATAAAATCGGTCAACATTTTCTGATGTGTGCATTTTTAAAATCTATAAAACCGTACATTTTTCTTTATGTTGTTAATGTTGCTTGCTTTATACTCATTGTTCTTTTGGTACTTTTTGTGACTATAAACCAGTTGTATACTGTGAAGTCAATGTCTCTTTCATGCAGTGCATATATACTTGTGTCATACAGCCTGTAGCAAAAACATTGAACAACATTGTAAACGGGAAGAGACTACAACAAATAACAATTGTAAATGGGAAGAGACTTAAACAAATAAGCTTCTCTGATTCCGCACGCGTACTAACAAATGTTGGCAGACGTGAAACAGAAATCAAAAAGAGAATAGGAATGGCCAAAAGTATTTTCAACATTGAAAAAATATAAAAATGTAGAGATAAATTGATATTAAAAGTGAGAATTGTCAAATATGATATATACGAGGGTTGTCCAGTAAGTATCTAGACTGATGTAATCTCAATAACTATGAGAGATCAACTGAGATTACCTGTACTATTTTTCACCGTAGTCATCTGCTACTGCAACATATTTTCTTCCATCAGGCTACAGGCTTCTGTATTCTGACAGCATAAAATTCTTTTAGTTGGAACTATCTGATGCTGTTCACTAATCTTTGGTTAAAAGTAGGTTGTTTTGGCATCCATTGACAGGACACGTTATTAAAAGTGAGATAATCTCTGATGATTATATCCACAGAACTTTTCCTTATACCAGTGGCCATCGCATCTTTACGTACAGTTATCTCATCTGAAACAACCTTTCGGCACTGTGTAAGGTTTCATTTGTAATATTTTTCGGTTGACCCACATTCGGCTCATCCTCGATGGATTCTTGATCTTCATGAAAGTGTTAACACCATTCAAACATTAATGAACATGCTACAGTCTATTTTCCGAACACATATGAAGTTGCTGTTGAATTTCAGTGGATTTTGAACCTTCTTTCACTAAACATTTCTTCATAACCCGCTGTTCCTGAACAGGCGTCAACTGACCCAATGCCATTTTGAAAACAAAGCATGAGAAAACTGCTGATACCTGCCCATCCCATCACCCAGTGTCAGATGTATACTGTTCACTTTGTAGTAGTTACTAAACTGAATAATCTTCATCTTTGGATTATTCTGGCAAAATCTGGGTACTTACTGGACCACACTTGTATTCAACGCTATTTATGATGCACAAACCTGGACAATGAACAAGCCATTGGAAAGTTGAATTGATGTGAATATACAGAACAGAGTGTATTTCACGTAAACAAACACAAAAAATACAGAGGTTCTGGAGAGGCTGATAATGAAAAGAGAGTTGATGAAAGAAATAAAAAAAGAGACAAGTGAAATACTTCAGCCACATTGAAAGACATAGCACTCTTGTAAAAACCATACAGGAGGGAAGAGTTTAAGACAGGCAAGCAAGAGATAGATAGCAATATAAAAGGGAAGGTAACATCTAGAGTTGGACAAACAACAGTCTGTTAGTGTCTAAAGCAAAGGTGAGTGTTGGAGGTAGATGAAGTATTGTGGAGACTGATCACAAATAGTTATTTTAAAATAATAGCCTTGTGAGTCAGGAAGGGCTAAAGTAATAACTGTCTGGGACTAATGAAGTGAAAAGAGGGGATTGATTTAAAGGTACCTTCCACACTCTACCAGCTGATGAAGTTTCAACTATAAAAGTTGACGTAGAAGTTCAGTAAAAAAGGTGAAATTCAGTTATTTCTGTATCTGCTCTATTCTCTTAATTCTAATATCCCACACATATTCATCATTCTTACATTATTATTTTGGCTGAAAGAGACAGGGCACTTCTTGGTATGTCCTGAGGGCAATGGCATCGCTCCTAGTTAACCAATCACTTCCTCACAGAGAGAGAGTAGTGGACCTTGGTTCCACCCCTAGTAGTAAGCACAAGTAAAAACATTTCCACGCTCTGAGGCATATTTGGTATATGGTGCTGCTCTCATATTACTATAGACCAATCAGCTCTCATGAGTGGGTGATATAGGTCAGTGTCCCAATGGCTGTCTTTACTTCTCAGAACATTTCCTGGTACTCGCTTTAGGCTGAGGTGGCCTGAAAGCCCAGGTCATTAAAAAAAATTTGCTTTGATGCAAATTTGAACCCATGACAACCTGACCTGCAGGCCAGCATGCTAGCCATTGGGCTACCACATATATCTAAGGTTTGTTTTGCCAGATGTAAATGTCACCTCTCATTGTCAGGTTGCTTCTCTTGATTAAATATAACATTTGTGTTGGTTTAATGGTAGTTTTAAACAGAAGGTCTTCATGCTTTGTTTATACCTAACACAAATGTTCAGTAATCCATGTTTCAGAAATATTTATTTCTAAAGCTATTACTTGTAGACTTCTAAGTCTCTTTGACATTTGTGGATGATGTCCTCATCAATTGTTTTGATGACTGAGTATGGTCTGTGATTTGAGTATGGTCTGTGGTGCTGACAATATCAGTCAGCTGGAGAAACTGCAAAGTGAGGTAGAGTTATTTTGGTCTGCACAAAGAACACGCCCATTGTGTTCATGCAAAATACTTGCTGTGCGGTCGTGTATAGATAGATACAATGGTGATCCTGGCAAAAAGGTAACTTAGGATCGCACTGGACAAGGAGAACATTTGCATGAGGCGTTGCGTGATACCAGGGTACACAAGTTGAAGAGTAGCAGTCCATTAATGGCATAGGCCACTGCTAGCAAGTTTACAAATATTCTGCAAGAGCATAATGAATTTAACTTCTAGCTTGAGTTCTAGTCTGCAGCTATTTCCGTGTTCTATATTGTTCTGAACTGCTTAAGTGACAAGACAAAATCACAAATACTGACGTATTGAAAAGATCAGGTTGTGACACAATTTATTCCATGCTCAGTCTTCATAGACTTAGATGAATAGAACATCTTAGGAGGATGGATTATGGTAGATCTTTTTTGGTGAATTACAGGTGGGTAAGAGATCTCAGGATTGGCCTCTACAACGATACAAAGACGTGTGTAAGCGGGGCATGATTGATACAGGTATTGATAATGCACATTGGGAGCAAGTCGCCGCTGAACATGTTGCATGGAGGGCAAACATCAGAAATGGAATAAAGACAAAGGAGAAAATTATTGCAGATAAGACACACCGAGCATGTGAGACATAAGAAGGTGCGTGATGGTGGAAATGACCACGTGTTCACGTGCACCCAATGTGAACGAACATTTACAGCGGGAATTGGCCTTAACAGTCACATTCGCTACCACCATGGGTAAGTTATTATGCCTTTTTGAAGCACAAACTATAATCTGTCAAGATGGCAAGGTGCAAATTATAATATATATATATAAATAATATATACATACATATACACACACACATAAACATACATATATACATACACACACATATAAACATATATATATATGTCATATATCTGGCATCTGTGCCTCTTTCAAGGGAAGTGCATCACACCCAGTTATACGCCTCAATGGTCTGTGTCTTGATTTCGTCATGCACGTGTGTAGTGTTTGCTTCCTCTAGACAAGCAGATTCCATCCAAAGTGACAGAATTCATCAAATGTAACGGGCTCTATCTCCCCCGTGAGTAGGTTTACTTTTCTAGTAATTTGGGCAGTTGTTACCCCATGGCCTACTTGTTACACTTTCTAATTGCCTTGAGATCTTGCATATGCTTACACACAGAACCCCTTGTTTTCCTCCCTTATGTGAGAAGGCGAAGTGTATGATCTCACTACCCAAGTGATATCATTAGAAACCAGTTGTTCTTAGGGAAAATTCCCAGCCCTATGCCAAGATCAAATCCAGTACCTTCTGAGACTGAGCAGAGCAGCATAACCTCTCAGCTCCCCCTGAGCAGGGTACTCATTTGTCCTGAAATTTGGGTACTGCTGTCAAAGGCAGAGGTAACATATCCCTGGGTGGTTGTGCAAGCCAACTGGAAATTACTAGATTATCTTCCCAAGTTTCATAAATCAAAGCAGACCAGAGTGACATTGGCAGAAATCAGAATGCAGTCAAAGAGAAGAAAAAGATGAGATTAATATCCTAGGAGTGAGCGAGATGAGCTGAATGAGATCTGGTTTAAAAAAAAAAACTAAACAAAGAAGTCAATGATGCTATCAAACATATGAACAAAGGGAAATCACATGGGCCAAATGGAATCATGATACATGAATTAGAGGTATTGAGAGAATTCAAAATGGAAATATTTAATGAACTGTTGAATATTTACAACAATGGATAGATACCTAATAATAGTGCTGAAAGATATAATTATAGCTATACCCAGGAGACCAGGTACAATTGAATGCAAAGAATTTTGTACAATCAACCTCATAAACGCCGTCACCATACTTCAGCTTAGAATTATCATGAATACAGGTAGAAATTAGAACAAACAGTATGGATTTGTGGAGAAAGGAATAAATAATAAATATATTCCATAATAGAGAGAGAGAGAGAGATCAATTACACAAAAAGATCTATACTTGTGCTTTATCGATTACACCAAAGTATTTGATAAAGTGAAACATGACAAAATGATCATAACGGAGTGTGATCTCAGAATAATAAAAAATAATTACTGTAGAGCAGCATCAATTAAAATAGAAAATAAAGTTGGCAATTATGAATAGTTAAAGCATGGATCAAGAGAAGAATGTGTTCTGCACGGGAACTTTTATCACTCTACAGCAAAATAATGAGAGAAATCTAAAAGAGGCCAGGAATTCGAGTTTGAGGTTATAATATTTTTAAAAATCTGCATTTTGCAGATGACTGTATTAATAGCTGAAACAGCAAAAGATCCGAAACAACTACTGGACATTATAATAACTAAGAGTACAAAAAGGATTTTAATTGAAAATTAAGAAAACGGAAACAAAGGTTATATTACAGAAAAAGATTATACAAAAATGTGATGTTACAATTAAAGGAAAATTATCAACAAAAGCAAAAGATGCATCTCAGAGAATTAAAAGTATCTGATCCAATAAATCACTTTCATTAATTGTTTGCCATCGTCAGAGAAGGCTAGACCTATAATACACTACCCTAGGTTCAAGGTGCGGTGTATACCACCACACTTTTCTTATGTAACATCCACACAGTGTTGACATCTCCCTTTGATGAAAAAGCACAAAAATCGACAAAAAAAAGCACACAATTTTTTGGGAAAGCACCAAATAAAGCACCAACTGTTTTTATTACAAATGTAACGAGGTAGCACAGTATAATTTATTATTATCACTGAATATTACAATGAAGTTTATTCCAGATCTGCCAAATCCCAGTCAGAGAACTCCTTTTCAGTTTCTGTAGCTATTTACTGATGTGTTTGCTCCTGCGATGATGATGGTGATGATTGAAAGAAACATGTATATGCCTCCTGTGCATCAAATTTTTGTAGAAATATCCTTAGGTAGTTTATAATCATGACAGCATTTGCCATATCTCTTTCAATTCCATATCTAATAGTCAAAACAGCTGTCAAACTCTAGATTCTCAGTCTGTTCCGCAATCTTGATTTTATAACTCCCATCTGACTGAAAATATGCTCCACGTACGCATTAGAATGAGGTAAAATGAGCACAGTTAAAGATAAATCTGTAAGACCTTGGAAAGGTTTTTCACCAGTGGCATCCCTGTATGAGGCTATTTCTGCCCACAGTCCAAGTGTGTCAAAGGTCTGTGTCCACTGCATGTGATGAAGTTTTCTCCGCTGGAAATTGATGCGAGTGGGAGTAGCTGCATCTTCTACAAACATTTTAGCAAGATCCAATATACAGGGCTTCATTGACCGTAGACATTCACTTTCACTAAGAAATGATATGGACTGCAACACTCGAACGTTATCCGGCAAACAAACGCAGCTGTGTCAACAGCTCTATTAAAAACTATGCACCTTCCAAAAATTTCTTTCTCATCAGGAAACTTGTAACCTGCTATTTCTTTCTCAAACTCATAACCCAGATTGGGATTAGGATCTAAATAATCTTGAATAGCATCACTTTGTTATTTTTTTCCCAGGAATAGCAATCTTTGAACTGATAGAATCAGTGAGTTGGACAAGATCGCTTAGTAGTTTTGATGGATCCTGTATATCTGCTTCGAATTTATTCACACTTTGAACTTTGAGAATGTGCTTGAGAAATATGAGAAACGCATAGTTTTTCATGTCGCTAAACATAGAATGTAGAAGTTCTGCTGTATAACAGCACTTGAGTCTAGCTATATCAAAATGAGTTCTGAGCTCGACCCACTGCTGCAATATTCTGACAATAGATTGAATGGACATCCATCATGCCTGGCTTAATTGAACAACCTTCAGCGGATGCTGTCCATCATTTATTGAAACAAAATGCTCCCTGTACTTTGCTTGACGAAGACTTGAGTGAGAAAACCAGTTATATGTTCCTCTAATCATGAACTCTATGTTCCTGGGCAGACAAGCAGCTGCAGCCTGTGACACTGCCAGCTGAAGGGAATGACATACACTTTATTACCAGGTGCAGAACTTTGTATTTTAATTTTGTATACACTCCATTGTTTTCACCTGTCATGACAGATGCATTGTCAGTGCTGAGTGCAACTAGTCTTTGCAACTCAAGCCCATTCTTTTTTAAACAATCTTTTAACGCATTGCATATTGCCTGCGTGTTACAGTCACTCACTTCAACTAAGTCTAAGTAAGTAACCACAAACTGCTTTCTTGTCTCTGAATAGTACCTAATGGCTACTTCAAGTAGCTTAGTTTCAGAAATGTCACTGCTCTCATCAATCAATAAACTGTATTTACTTCTGCAAACATCAGCTATCAAGTCTGTTGTGAATTATGGTGCAAGTACATTTGAAATAGCTGCTCTGCACTTAGTTCTCCTAAGCTTAAAGTTCTTGCAACCTTTGCTGTCACCAAATTGTACCCTGCAGAGTTCGCTTAAATGGTCAACAACGCACAGCGAACAATGGCCAGCTATGAACAAATACATGCATCCTTCTGTTTCTTTGACATCTTTCAGTTTGTCACATGCAATTGTTTTCGACGAATTGCACAACTCTTCCTCCAATATACAGAGCTTCAATGGCTGTAGACATTCACTTCCACTAAGACATGACATGGACTGCAACACTCGAATGTTATCAGGCAAAAGTATACGCAGCTGTTTCAACAGCTCTATTAAAAACTGAATGCACCTTCCACAAACTTCTTTCTTATCAGGAAACTGATAGTCTGCTATTTCTTTCTCAAACTCATAACCTAGATTGGGATTAGGATCTAAATAATCTTGAATAGCATTAGTTTCTGTTATTTTTTCCCCACAGGAATAGCAGTCCTTGAACTGATAGAATCAGTGAGTTGGACAAGATCGCTTGAGTATTTAAGTTGCATCCTGTATATCTGCTTTGAATTTCTTATTCACACTTTGAACTTCTCCGAGAATATACTTGAGAAATATGAGATATACATAGTTTTTCATGTCGCTAAACATAGAATGTAGAAGTTCTGCTGCATAACAGCACTCGTTGAGTCTTGCTATATCAAAATGAGTTATGAGCTCGACCCACTGCTGCAATATTCTGACAGTGGCAGATTGAACGGACATCCATCGTGTCTGGCTTTATTGAACAACCTTCAGCGGATGTTGTCCATCATTTAATAATGCAAAATGCTCCTTGTACTTTGCTTGATGAAGACTTGAGTGAGAAAACTAGTTATATGTTTCTCTAATCATGAACACTATATACCTGGGCAGACAAGCAGCTGCAGCCTGTGACACTGCCAGCTGAAGGGAATGACACACACACCTAAATCTAATGTCTACATGAGCCAGGTGCAGACGACGTAACCTTTAAGCTATGCATCTTCAAATTCACATGGCTATGATAAACAGTCCATGTATCACAAGCTTTATAGACTTTCAACTTTGTTTGCAGGCTGATTCCATTTCTGCCCCATATATTCTTCTGGTCTGCCAAAGGCCGCACTGGCCTTGGAGATTCATAACTAGTCTTCTCCAAGTTGATATTGAGCCCAAAGTTGGCACAGGCATATCAGAAAGCTGAAATATTGTGTTGCATGTCTGCCTCTGAGATGGCATATAGAGCGCAATCATCAGCAAACAGCAGTTCTCTGACGGTGTCGCTCCGGTGTGATTATTCCCTATTATATAACTACAGTTTTCTCCAAGTTGATATTGAGCCCAAAGATGGTACAGGCATATGAGAAAGCTGAAACGTAGTGTTGCATGTCTGCCTCCAAGTTGGCATATAGAGCGCAATCATCAGCAAACAACAGTTCTCTGACGGTGTCACTGTTAAGTTTTGGTGTTGGCTTTCAGCTTTCTGAGACTGAATAACATTCCATCCATGCAGTAGTTGATGTCTATTCCAATGTTATTGTTCTTGAAGGAATTCGTCAGCATAGCTGAAAACATGAGGCTGAACAGTGTTGGTGCCAGGACACATCCTTGCTTCACTCCATGGAAAAGAACTAAACAACAAAAACCAACTGTTAACAGCTCAGCTTGCACATAGTTCTTCTCAGGTTCAAGGCTGTGCTTCTAGATTACTCTATTCCCAGAGTGCTTGCAGGTGTCAAATCTAACAGATTAAGCAAAGTTAATAAAATATGACACATGCAACGTTATTTAAGCTGCCAAATTCCTCAGCAAATGAGCCATGGATACAAATCTGAATGCCAGCCTCTTCGTAGGGCAGCAGTGGGTTACTTCCATTAATGTCTCCTGGATTCTTACATGGTGGCCCTTGAATGAAAGCATACTTATCAAAGAACTCTGTACTCTTTCGATTTACATAGCCATTTCTGCAACATCTCACCGCTTCCTCCCACAAAGGTATGTTCTGACTCAAGTCTAAACCATTGCTCTCATTTAAGTCCAGCAGACTCTGGTTAACACTATACACAATAACTGCATGATGTTCTCCCCTGCCAGCTCGGCTCCAAGACTTGGCATTGTCAAATCTGTCTATATAAACCATCTCCTTTAGAAAAATCCTACTTCTGGCTGCCGTCATTTACAATAATTCCATAAGTAACAACTGACATTGCACTTTTGTGTGTAGTTCCGTAGTAAAGGAGACAATTTTCATCACTGTTCAGTTCTTGTAAAAATTCCTCAAGAACGTTACCTTGACTTTCATCAGAAGATATATTAATCATCCTGACAGCACACAGTTTTACATCTTCAGACCCTGTCTCATTCAAGCCAAGCTTTGCATTTTCACATCCCCTTGTCTCAGCAGTATCAAGAGGCAATTTTACTTCAAACCATTCATCCAAAAGATGTTCATGTTGTAGATATCTGGGTGTCCTGGACCCATTACCCAAAAGTGGATGATGTCGACAAGCATGATCCAGGTATCATGTAGCCCAGAAAGATGGTTTCTGTAAATCAACAAACTTATCAGGAATGTGCCTAGTGATAGCTTCAGCTGTTTCTCTATTGAAACCAAGACTATGAAGATTGTCAGCTGTTTGCCAGACTGACGTAGAATTCCTTCTGCCTCCAATTCATTCTCTTTAAGCTCTATGGACTTCTGTAAATAATATAATATAGGCTGGTGCATGAGTATTTCAGTATCCATTTCTTGAAGCCAATGACCATAATGTTCACTGAGACCTAATATGGTGCACATTATAACTTCATTACTTGTGTTGAAGTCTGCATTAAATGAAGCAAACAAAGAGGCAAGTTCATCTTGTTTCAGTTTGTTTTTTAAATGGCGCAACTCTTCTTTTAATTTTTTCACATCTTCCACTTTAGGTAGGTCATCTGTGTGACGAAAGCCTAAAAATCTGCCAGCGTAGAAAGCTAAAATATTGTCCAGAAGCCTGGTGAACTCATCAAGGCTCTTCTTTAATTCTGTTAGTTTTTTTAGTCTCCTTGGCAAAGTACTGTCTTCTCTTTTCATCTCCTTCTCAGCAACAAGCAGTTTGTAGACAACATCTTTCAATTTACCAGCAAAGACCTTGGCTTGTTCGATCAAATTTAACCCTTCTGCATCTGTCCTAATATCAGCAACAGATGGATTGTGAGAGCGACCTCTCTGACTCTGCACATTTGGTAAAATTTCAAAAAGGATTAAATGACCTCTTTTCTTTCCACATATGTTGAGATCTCGGTGCGTAATTTCATTTACAGTTTGCTTGCATCTCTGCAGCACAGGAAGTACTTGCCTTAGGTAGGGATCCACCGAAGAAGAACCCTGCAACACTACTTCAGACATTCTGTGGAGGATAACATGAACATTATTTTAAGTTCTGCAACTCTTCAGAGATCCATAGAAATCTAGTAGCAAAGTCTTACAAGTTGATTCCTGACACTAACCCAAGAAAAATAAAACAGGAAGTCAAGAGTGGCATAAGGAAAATATGAAAAGACAGCATCATTATTTACACAGATGGATACAAGAAGGCCAAGTTAGGAATAGGAATATATGTTCCAGAATGGATAATTGTTTAAATCTGCTTTCAGGGTGTTCCTGTCTTTATTATCTCCATCATCTCACCTTATAACCCTGGACTCACAAGAGTGTCATGATGGAAGCATCTGTAATCAGAATCCTCCTCCACTCTCGGTCCTCAGT
The DNA here is from genome assembly GCA_014155875.1 of Cepaea nemoralis. NCBI lineage: Eukaryota > Metazoa > Mollusca > Gastropoda > Stylommatophora > Helicidae > Cepaea > Cepaea nemoralis. The sequence goes on along the minus strand of JACEFZ010018232.1, from coordinate 207,055 downwards.
AATAAGCACAAGTGTGGATATACTACATTCAGTCTACTCTTTGATGTTATCAGTCCAAGATTTTCTCTGCCGTACTCTTTTTCAGCTGCCCTCAGCTGCTCCCTGTAGGACTCTGTCTCATGAGCTATGACTAAAAGGTTGCTTAAAATGTGCTGCACCGGGGTTTTATCCCATATGGCACAAACTCCGTAGCTCTAGCGACGACCCATAAGAGTCTCCGAAAAATTTCACTCATGAACCAAAGGATGCGGCCCGGAATCGAATGACATTTAAGTACAGTAAGTAATGGATCCTTTCACATGCTAGACCCATATTTGTTTCGACCAATCAGCGCTTGGGTGATGTGGTCAGTATCATGTCAGCTACCTTTCCTTTCCAAGACATTTTCTAATACCCATTTTGGCTGGGAGGCCCTGGTGTTACAAATTTTCAATGGCAAACTACTGAACGTAAAACTTCCCAAGACAGCAACAGTAGCTGAACAATGCTGGTGTTGACTTCAATATCCTGTAAAGGATATGCGAAAAAAAGTAACACAGACGAGCCAAACAGTCAAAGAGTAATCAACAAACAATTAGGATTAACTATGGTCACATGATATGTAAATTTAACTCTGTGTGAACTTTATCACAATTGAACCCTCGCATCGGAGTTCATAAAAACAAATGTTGACTAGAACGTCAGTTGCAAAGTGGAAGTCTGTCGACTTGGTTCACTTGAGGTAGGACGACTAGTGTCATCTACAGGCTTACTTTCATCTCGTGCGTACGCAAATTCAACGTTAAGAAGTAAGTAATGTATCTAGGCATTCATTAGGATGTGAACATTAAAGTTTTATGGAATAAACTATGTATGTATGTATGTAGATGAAGTATGTAGATGTAGGTGCTTGCTTGTGTTCGTTGGCTTGAGCTCCAACGCAAAGTCCTGTATGTCTGATGAAGGCATCCTGTTGTCCAACAGTAGGTGATGTCATACAGGACCTGAGGTTTGCGTGAGTATCCACTGTCCCATGCCTGGCTTATTGGTGTGCAGACTGGTGGTTCCTCGCCGTACAGGCAGACACTCTCCGACTTTGGAGTAGATGTAGATGAAGATGGGGTTTGAATAAAAAGAACTTGCAAAAAAAGACAAGAAGGGAGAATAATAAGTCTTCTTAAGCCAATCGATGGCGGTAGTAAACGTTATGTGACCAGCTGTTTGCTCATAATGTCCGTGCATTACTAGCAAACGTTTGCTTATAAAGTCTCCCATGAGAAATTGTAACTCATTTCACAAAAATGTGAATATCTTCACTTAGAACTGACATACAGGCATCATTTAGGTACCATTAGTAGGCAATTCAACAGTGCCACGACCCAAAATGAAACCGCGCCACCCCAGCCTGATCCATTGTGCCTACAAAATGGCTACTGTAAAAGACCATTCATGCTTAAGACGTCATTTGCCACATAGTGGTCACGCGCACCACCTAATAGGAATTAGGAGATTCCCAGTCTAACAATAGAATGACTTGACCACTGGGAACTAAGGCCAACGTAAGCATCGTCAGAGACAGCAACGGAGGGCTTCGAGAAAGGACATCAAGTCAGCTGTGTTTTCCTTTGAGCTCCGTGATAAAAGGATTTGATCATCTAGGCAAGGCATATTTACTGAAAGGAGAGATCGCCTGTTTGTATGGCATTCATACCATGTCCGGACCGGGACATAAATAAATTACAGACGAGTTTGCAATAGTTTGCGATGGTCCTTGAGGGATTGAGCAATTACAGAAAGATATGAACAGCTGGGTTTGTATTAACATGTAACGTCCCGTCCCCGTGTCAGGGGTGCGTTATATTTTACAATCGTGTTATATATATTTCTGAAAAGGAGATTCTTCTTCTTCGTTCATCCGGAGTTTTTTTCCGGATGTGATTGCGTTGTGCCTGTTTACAGCAGAGCTGCGTTCTTGCGCCGTTAGGCCGACACATCCGACTTCTGCGGGCATTTGTTGACCGGGTTAACCTTCCCGGGGGAAAAGGAGATTAATCTGAATAAAAAGGATTGTCTCGAATTGCATCAGTCTTTAAGGTGAGCGACTTTGTTACATTTTACTCCAGTTTGAGTTTTAACCTGAAGGGATATACCGCGCCACCCCAGCCTGATCCATTGTGCCTACAAAATGGCTACTGTAAAAGACCATTCATGCTTAAGACATTCATTCATTAAAATATCACATGACAACAGACGCCATCTTAGGTTAAGTCGAAACGGTTAGTCTAATATTCCGTGCACAGCGATTGGTTGAAATTAGCTTGACCTTTTAAATAAATTGAATTACTTTGCAAGAAGTAAGCAATTTTATTTTCTAGTGCCTGTTTGTTTAATATTAGGGAGTCTATTCGCAACCAAGTTGCGAATAAATGAAGTCTCTATTCACAACCAAGTTGCAAATAAACGAAGTCTCTATTCGCAACCAAGAGTAGAAGATAGAAACAAGCTGTGGGAAATCCATAAACAATATGGAGTGAGTACACAACTAACAAACTAATGTAGCTTATACAATTAATATTTGTATAAATATAAATCTATATTATAAAATATAATCCACATGCAAATATCAGTCCAGTGCACTCTCCAGTAGTGGCAGCTATTAGTATAGCAAGTATATTGGCTACGCTTGCGTTCAAAGCGAACGAACAAACAACAAATTCAGATATCCAATAAACCTCTCATGATATATTTGATATCTCCGTGTCGATCAATGTTTCAATGAATTAATTCGGACACTGTGATGTATGGCTTGGTTTGGCAAATCAACAGAATGTGTGTGTGTGTGTGTTTTTTTTTTTTAATTTCTGGGCATGTTTACGTTCAGTAGTTTGCCATTTCTTTCTGAACTACTGACACTCATACCTCTGTATGAAATCCAACGCAAGGCGGTCTGCTTCCAAATCGCCGCAGCTAGGTTTCGAACACGGTATGCAAGATTACGAAATGCATTAATAACCACTTCACTACAGACCCGGCGACTATTCATGTTTGTTTCAGAAGGTACAGTTAGTTGAATGTCTTCTACAGGACATCACAATCAGCCACGGAATTTATTCCAGAAGTTGGCGGTGTTGCCTTACACTTAGGCCGTTAGGCGTCGTGGAGGTTAATTGAAGCACCTTTCCTCGTTTCCTACTGGTTTACCGGATAAATAATTACTATCAATTACCAGTTAGCTAATTTTGTCAAAATGCCAAATAATTGTCTTTGTGCATGGTTATCTTGTCGTATTCACTTAATTTCTGAAAAATGGAAAAAAAAAAAACATAAAAAATTCGCCGGTGGGGAATCGAACCACGGTAACAAAGATTACGAGCAGAGATGCTTACCACTTTGCTACTGTGACCACGATGAAAGTGTATCACAAATGTCTAATATAGTAAACACATGTTCCGATGACGTCATGTATATCACGTGACTAGCCTTTGGTTGCGAATAGAGACTTCGATAATATTAAGATATTTTTAGATGGATATTCAAATTCAGCACCCGTTTTTACATACAATGTGGAGTTTCATCACTTATATCGCTTTATATGTCTTTTAAAAAAAATATGTCTGCGAGATGTTTTAATGGAACTACAAGATGGCAGCAGCCAGCCGTAGGCAGTTTTATCGCTCAAACGTGCAATTTGAACCACTGAAGTTAAAGAGAATACAAGTTTAAAGATTATTAACTGATTCGATGCCATCCGCCAACCGATTGCCAAACAGTCTCAACTGTTTGACCCCTTCATCAATATATTGGCAAGATCTTGGCAGTCCATTTGTTTCTTTGGTTTGCGATCCCTTGCTTATTTTTAACACTCTGAAACAAAGTTTTATGCCGAAAGAAGGTTTTTCATTTACACACAGGCCACGGGAAATCGAAATTTGGTGAATTAGTCTGGTTGATGTGTTTAAAATTGTGTTTAAAAAGTTGTAGGAATTGCGTGGGCCCTTGATTTTCGGTCTTATTTACATCAGATAAAAGTTGTAAACAATGTTTGTTAGTTAGTCGACAGATCATCCTCATTGCACATCGAACCATTCAGTCCATAAGTGCTCGGATCCCCTCCTCAGCAAATCCTGCAGCGTGTAGCGGCTAACGACGCCAGTTCTGTGTTGGTTTATCAATCTTCTTTGGCTTCCTGAGTAGTGTTCTTGTTTGGCCACCCCTCTTTTAATTTGCTGCTCTCGCAGTCTGGCCATGGTTGTAGATTCAGTCATCACTTGGTTCTCGCAAAAGTCTCACTTCTCGTAGAGCATTCAGAATGTTAGCCTGGTCCATGGCGCGTCCGCCCTCCACAGTAGCCTCACCTGCAAGCTTGTCAGCCCGATCATTTCCTTGTACTCCCGCATGCCCTGGCACAAAGATGAAACTAATCTTTGCCAGCCGTGACCGCTCCAGAGGCAGCAACCATTCTCTTCGGATCGACCCCTCCTCTATCCTCTTGATCATGTTCATTGAGTCGCTAAGGAAACAAGCCCTAGTGAATGTCTGTGTCTCGAGCCATGTTATTGCTTTACTTACTGCCATGACTTCCATGGTCAGGCTACTTGTGGTTTCAGTGAAAGCACCAGAGTCCTCCTTCACAATTCTCCCTCCGGCCCGAGCTGTAAAGGCCCATGAGCTTCTCACATGTCGGACGACCGACCCATCTGTGTAGATGACCAGCAGTCACCGTCTAGCGAATTCTCGAAAATCAACGCTTGTACTTCAGCCTCAACAGCAGCCGGATTTTTTTGTCTGCATTTTCTATCTAGTTGGATGCAAACTGAAAAGGATGTGCAGAAGTCTGTTGGCACTTGCACCCACTCCTCGCCAGGTTCTAAGTCCTCAAGTGAACACACCTGTTGAAGAATGTCTTCGGCTTGACCCATCCACGACCGTCCTCTTTTTAACCTGCTGCCCTTCACCTTCCTAATTTCACTATGCAGTGGATGTTGTGTGTTTGCGTTAATTCTGAGGTAGGCACGTGCCCTGCAAACTTGTATTCTGTCTTCAATGGTTGGAAAATCAAGAAGGTAGCGCATCGCCCTGCATGTTGTATCTCTTGTACATCCAAGAATAATGCGCATAGCTTCATTCTGTATCCTTTCCATCCTTTCTATCTGCTTATGGCTGAGAGTCAGGATTGCCATTGCATACTCCAAAACAGACATGACCAGCCCCTCGTACAGAAGACATAGATGGCGCTGCTCACAGTTTGCTGCCGCCATCACCCGCATCGCAGCCAAACCCCGCTTGGGTTTTGTTATCACCTGGTCTATGTGCACATTATAAGCAAGGCTTCGATCAAACCGTATCCCCAGGTAATTCATTGCCTGCGTTCTTTCCACCGTCTCTGAACACAGCATTACAGTTGGTGTTGGAGTGTTAACAATATGATTATTCAACGAGAACCAGGTCACTGTTGCCTTTGTTGGGTTGACCATTGCCCCAGCTTCATCACACCAAGTACTTATGTGATTGAGTTCGGTTTGTAGTTCCACAGCAACCTCCTCTGTATCCTTACCCTGACGATACACTAAAACATCATCGGCATATGACAATGTCCTGCCAGGTCCAGTGATCTGCTCACTGGTGATTCTCACTGTGTAGGCGTTGAACAGTACCGGAGATAATGGTGATCCCTGTGGTAGGCCAGGATATATTTGGTTCCGAAGTCCAACTGCCACATCTAAAAACTACTTTCCGTTGGAAGAGGGCTGCAGCGATCCAACTAAGGAGGAATGGACTTACGTTTAGTTCAAGAAGCTGAAACATTAAAAAATCCAGTGGTACTCTGTTGTATGCGTCCTCAAGATCAATCGCTGCAGCAACGGTTTCAGTGCCTGAGTGGAAACCTTCAGACATCATGGGAAAAGACTGCTGCATTGGTCCAGGTTTCTCTTTTTGGACGGTACCCACCCAGGGTAGGTGGGAAAACACCTTGCCTCTCTAGCTGGCTTGATATTTTCCTGGCAATTACCTTCTCCAGCAGCTTGCCTATTGTATTCTGCATGGTTATAATTCGATATCCCTGAATTTTTTTGTGGTCTTTGTCAGGCTTCGGCAAGGGAATCAGATAGCTGTGTAACCATTCCTCCTTGATGCTAGCACTCCCTATACTGTTGTTGTACATGTCTGCTAGTTTCTCTAGCTCATTCTCGGTACACCTATTTATGTCGTCGTATCTTATGCCATCAGGACCTGGAGCACTGTTTTTTGATCGTCGAAGTACAGCCTTGATTTCTTTCACTGTCACTGTGTCTTCATCCGAAGTGTTCTGGGCCTTGAATCTGTCTGAGGTGACCTCCTTGGCCAGATTTCGGCCTCCCATGTCTGTCTGGTTGCTCTGCTCAAGATAGCGTTCAAAGAGGGCTTAGCCCTTGTCCTCTTCAGTCCTCTGCCAGATGAGGTCAGCACCTTGGAAGTCAGAAATGCTCTTATTCTTGACTACACCACTCATGCTTTTATGTAGTCGCCAGAACAATTTCAGTGACTTGTCTGTGCTTACTCTTGACACACCTCTGCCCATTTTTCGCTTTTAACCACAGTGACCAGTTTTATGAAATAGCTTACTTTTGTATGCATCTCTCTTTCTAAGTGCAAGCAGGGACTAGGATGACCAGCTCTGTTCTTCTTGGCATTTTGCCATCTCCTTACAGCACTACGCTTATCCACCCAAGCCTTCTCCACCTCGAAACTCCACCACGGTGGATGCTCCCAGCTTTTTTTCCTGCCCTGAAACGTTCTGCGCTTGTCACGTCTTATTTTACTCACCACATCTTGCCCTGTACTGTCATACTGGAACGTCTTTACCTTTAGCTTGTGCTGCCTGGTTCTGCCTTTCTCCACCAATACTCTGCAAGGGTGGTGGTCGCTGCCGTGGTGTCCTAGGACACCCCATCTACACACTGTAGTGAGTGAAGGTGAAACTAGCGCCAGATCAATAGCACTGTCCTCATCGCCTGGACGGCTTGCTGTCCTGGTGACACAGCCACTGTTGATACAAACCAGGTCGATGGTTTCCAGTGCAGTCTCTAGCTCCTCCCCCTGTGTATTGGAGGAAGTGTTTCCCCATGATCTGCCTTTAGCGTTGAAGTCACCACAGAAAATAACATTTCTCTCGTGGCCTAATATGCCACTTAAGCACTGCCACTTCTGGGCGTCCATACTCGCATTGCGGGCATAAACATTAACCAACACGAATGGTATACTGGAATGAACTGTATTTGTATATCGTCACTGTCCCAACTGGACATGTCTAGCTCTGACGCCACCATGCTGTCGCGAACGAGAATCACCATTCCCAGATGTCGTTAGTTGTAGAAACATTTGAAGCCAGCAATTTTAAGTAGCTGATCGCCCAGTCTCGTCTCCTGGAGTGCTACAATGTCGTTCCTGTAAACTAGGGTTTCTAAAATAGAGCCCCGTTGTTTTACACTGGCACAGTTCCAATACAGAATACGGATATTCCAGAGTCCTAGACGGTGACACTTGAGTCTAAAGCGTCTCAAACCACCATGCTTACCTTGTTTCTTTTTGCCTGCGCGGCTTCCCCGCCTCATTAGGTTGACTGCTGACCGCTCGGAACACACGTTCCGCCATGTTGAAAAAACGAAAACACAGACTGAGAACCCTCACACGCTGCTGAAAATTCACTCAAGGATGGCTTCGCTCGATGCACGAACTCCGTAGCACCCGCGCAGATCTTGAGTAGAAACTCCTGGTTTTACATCCTGGCACACCAATTACACGCAAGAGATGAATAAATCCATCCCCTACGCGAAAAAGTTAACGAACACAAAACAACACGACCGTCCGTCGCCATCTTGAAACCGGAAGTCGTAAACAATGTTAGATTGTAGTTATTCTTATTTAAAGGAATTTGTGAACGATTCTAAACTGATAGCACATGTTAAATGTGTTTGTTCGGTTAAAATTATTTATGAATGTAAACAAAAAACTAACCGGCTAACTTATCTGGTTAGCCGCTACCGTAAAAGTTTGTCATCATGTCGAATTAGCTAATGGGCCACACTTGTGCCCCTAAAGTTTGCATTGCCTATCACAAAGAATTTAATGAGTATCTAAATAATTAAATTTAAAAGAATAATAATTATAACTAAATAAAAAATAGCGTACATTTTGTGTTTATCGGCAGAAAACGGTCAAAACCTGTCTCGTGATTTTCCGACATTTTCCATGTTATGTGACAATGATGCGCTTCAAAATAGGATGTTTTTATTATGATTTATTGGTGTTATGGAGCCGCTCTAGTGATATTTGTGTAGCAAAGTGGTGTAGTTATCATAATTCAGTAAGTTTCATTGGATTATAAACAGCGTTGGAGCAGTACCGCCTTGGTAAGTGGAAATTTCACGTACTTGTCACCTCTGTCTTCAATTTATTTTTTACATCTGCTAATATTATTATTATATTTCTAAATTTTAGCAACAGTAGCAAAACCAACGTGTTCCTTATGCAATGTCCTTTAATTTGATATATAATACAATATATTTGCTACCATTTTAACAATTTTTAGATCATTATGACACACCCCTACTTCCCATTTTCTTCCATCAATGTCTGCTTGGGCAAAACCCACTGTTTGTTTGGCACTGAATCAGTTAATAATTTATTTGTATACTTGTAATGTTTCATTATCATTTAACATGACCGAACATATTATTGAAGTAAGTTTTCATATCTGTCTGCAACTTATTTTTTTCCTGAAATTTGGGAAATCACCTCAATTTTTTTACGGATTTACCGATACTTAAGGCGATGTGCGGCAGTAAAAACATCGATTTTTGGTCAATTTGTCAATTTGGCTTTTTTTGGAATAGTTCATTTTTAGACACCTTATCATGTCTTCTATCAGATTATGTACTTGTTTTTGGTTAAAAACTGTTATTTTATGCAATATTCATAATTTACTGAACCCACCCTAGGTGTCAAATTGTATAATTATTGAAAATTGTTACGAAATTGACGGTTTTCATACCCTAGCAACGATATCTCAGGAAAACACGACACGCACGTGTAAGGTATCCCTGGAAAGGTTGTGATCTTCCGTAACTGTTCATGATACTCCGTGTTCGTCTAATCGGAAAGTTTTCTGTGTACATCGGGTTTATTCGTGTCTATAATCTTCCGGAAACTTCCATATATGGAACATCGTAAGCAATCCGCGTTAGCCAATGGCTGAAATTGATCACGTGGGTTTCCAAAATGGCGGCTTTGTGTTGTTTACACCTCGCGACGTGCTGAACGTTCATTTTTAACGACAGACTGACACGCATTGAAATATGCCTCGTGCTAAGAAATTTAACACCCAGTTTTCTACTCAACGTAAGAAATCTCTCAGACTACACCTCGCAAATGCTCGTAAGCAGCGAAAAGCCTATCAGAACGTCGTAAACGATACAGACAATTCTGAAACTACTGAAAGCGACCCAGGTAAATTGCACATGCCACTTCTTCCAAATCCAAGTGTTTTGACAGTGAATTTGAATGAATCAGTGCTATAGTGTTCTTCTTAAAGTTGTGGAAGTGATTCTTTTATTACCCAAAGCCAATTTAAAAGAGATACGTATAAATACACAACATCCACTAGCAGCAAGTATGCTTCTGGTGACGACAATGGATATCAAAAACGGGAACAAAGAGCAATAGTTGATTGTTCAGAAATTGAGGCAATAATCAAAATGTTATGTTGTCCAGTTTGTAAAAATGCTAGTCTTATTTTGAAAACTGACAGCAAGAAAGCCAAGGGATTAGCTGTGTATGCAGAGGTTTACTGCTCTTGTTGTGAAGAAGTAGTGTGTGGAAGATACCTATCTGAAAGAAGTAATGATGGGGATACATCTTTTGCTGTCAACAGCCAGTCAGTATATTCAGCATTAGTTTGTGGGATGGGTGCAACAACATTCAATAACTTTTGTGAAAATATGAACCTGCAAGGTCTTCATCACAAAACATTTCACAGAAAAGCGAATAAACTATATTCAAAGATAGAAGATCTGGAGGACACTGTTTTCTCTCAAACCATAAAGTATGTTCGACAGGCTCATGCACAACAGTCAGGCATAACTCTACATGACAATGATGTGCTAGATATTAGTGTCAGCTTTGATGGCACTTGGCTGACTAGAGGCCACACATCCCACATTGGAGTTGGCTGTGCAGTGGATGTTCTTACGGGACTTTGCATAGATGCCCATGTTATGTCCACATATTGTCAGGTGTGTGAAACCACTGGTAAGACACTTTCCAGGGACAAACCAGATGAATTTGCAGCATGGAAGGCAGAACATCTTCTAAATTGTGATAATAATTTCACAGGATCTGCTGGAATGATGGAGGTTGAGGCTGCAAGGGTGCTGTGGCGACGGTCTGTGACCCGTCATAAACTTCGCTACACGTCAATACTTTCTGATGGTGATACCAAAACATTTGCGGAACTTACCAAGATCAAACCATATGGGGATGACATTGAGATAGACAAAGAGGAGTGTATCAACCATGTCAGTAAACGCCTTGGAACAGCACTCCGCAATGTTGTTGCTGACTGCCGAAAGCAAGGTGTGACCCTAGGAGGACGCAGTAAAGGTCAGCTTACGCAAAATGCCATCTGTAGGCTGACAATTAATTACAATAGAGCCATTCGAAACAACACAAGTGTAGAGTCCATGCAGAAAAGTGTTATGGCTTCACGGCATCACTGTTTTTCAACAGACAAAAGTCCACGTCATGAAATGTGCCCAAGTGGAGAGCAATCTTGGTGTTTTTTTTCAATCCGCCCTGGCTAAGCATCAGGTACCAGGTCCTCATGACAAGATGTTACACACATGGCTCAACTGTGACAAGCTTGAGAAATATCTGTTGCCAATTTACGAAAGGCTGTCTGACACTAAACTACTTAGTAGATGTGTGTCAGGACAAACTCAAAATTCAAATGAGTGTTTACACAGCTTGATATGGGCTCGATGCACTAAAGACAACTTTGCCTCTCGCAAGCGCGTTCAGTTTGCAGTTGTAACTGCAGCAAGAGAGTTCAACTTTGGAGCTGCTGCTGCCCAAGACACTGCCCAGTTTTATGGACTTTCTACAGGGCTGCATATGCAGAGACTAGGAACATTTAGGATGCAGAAGCAAGTAAGAAATAGTCTGAAGTACAAGAAGGACAAACAAACTAAAAGACGTGACACTGTACGAGCGGCCAAACTGAAGAGACAAGGTGAGCTGCATGCCCTGGAGGGAGGTCCTGCATATTCAGCAGGACTATTTTAACAGTCAGGTAAAGTTTTACACTGTTTTTCTGCGTAAAAGAATGTATTAGTAATAAAAAACAAAAAAATAATTAGTTTTTCCCCGTTTTCTCATTTCGCCAGTTTTTTATACACAGGTACAATTTTTTTTTAAACTATCCGTTAGATTTTAATCAAAATGTGCAGAGATATTCTTTATTATATCATTTACATTGTGAGTAGATCAATCTTTAAAATTAAGTTTAAGTTTTTGTGCTGCACTAAAAAAAAAAAATGTCATGAAAAATGTCATTAAAATTTTCAAATTATGAAGAAAAAAAACTGCAAGGATATATCATTAAAATTTTCTACTAAACTTGTAAAGGGTCTATTTATTTACACATAATACAAAGAATTTAGCCTGTACATTAAAAAATAAATGTTTTAGAGGTACTTTAAGAAATTCAATATGGCCGCTGTTTATCTTGGTTTCCATAGCAACCGTTAAGTGCAAAGTCAATTTGACAATATTTTATCGATCAGCAGTCTTCAGTATCAAACCCTATATCATAAAAGAACATAGAAATTAAGTATTATGGAATTAAATTTTTTAAGGTTAGCATCGCCTTAAATATGTGAATATCTCCACTTAGAATTGACATACAGTCATCATTGGGGTACCATTAGAGCGTCCCATCATGATTTTAAATTTGAGTATTTACTAATGAGACCACCACAGTAGATAGGCCTTGAAAAACAAAATCTAATGGTACCTCAATGATGCCTGTATGTCAATTCTAAGTGAAGATATTCACATTTTGTGAAGGTGCGACGAGTTGTAATTTATCATGTTCCTCATACGGTTTTGGAACTCTCCAGTGTGTCCATTACCGCCACCAGCGGTCTGTACGAGATGGTCTCAAATGGTCATATGAAAACTGACTTCAAAAATATGTTCCGTCATGTTAAATGACTAAAAAAACAGTACAAGCATACAAATAAATTATTAATAATCTTTAAACTTGTGTTCTCTTTAACTTTAGTTTAGTAGGTGAAATTGCACGTTTGAGCAAAGTCCGATCGATATTCGGAATTATTCGCGTCAGCTGCTACCTTGGCTTTCCATTCACAAAGACCAAACAACATGAAACATCCCCGGACAAATAAAGTTTTTAATACCACAAATGGAAGATGACTGGCGATGAAACTCTCCAAATATATGTAGAACTGGGTGCAGAATTTGAAAATCCATCTCAAAATATTAAAAGATTTACAAATACACCTTTAAAAAATAAAATTACTTATCGTGTATCAAATAATTACATTTATATGAAACGGTCACGATGATTTCAACCAATCGCTGTGCACAGAATATTAGGCAAACCTTTCCTGGAAAACCCAGGATGACGTGTGTTATTGTCACGTGATATTTGAATGAATGACGTCGAAAGAATGCATAGTCTATACATAAGCGATGTCGGGCGACAGTGAATCATTGCGGGGTGGCTCTGTATATCACTTTTTTTTTCATTTCCGGTAACGGCACGATGGAACCCTCTAATTATATTTTGTTTTTCAAGGCCAATCTATCTGTGGTGGTCTCATTGACTCAATACACAATTATAACCCTTTTACTCCAACCGGGCTGATGGGGTCGCGACAAGGCACTATCCAGAAATCCGGCCGGGCCGATCATCGGCCCTGTTTGTAAGAACTGCTTTGATTGGTTTGCTTTTAATAGTACAGGCCAATAAAATGCTGCCTCGTAACCGTCAGCCATTTTACTTTGCAAAATGTCAGCTTACAGCACGCGTTTCTAGCAGAGGGATTTAAATTTGTGAGTTTTAACGCAGATACCCAGTTTTTCGTGGATTTGTGATTTCTGAAATGGCCAGCTTTGAACCAGAAGAAGTGCTAGCGTTGTCGAGCTCTGATAGTAGCGATATTACACTTCAGGACTGTCAAATAATTATTGTAGTGATACAGAAAGTGCGGATGAGGATTCAGACCTCGTGTTCCCGTGTTTTAGGTGTACTGGGACTAAAGAGGATCGTGCTGATCCATATCCATTCATGGAGATGTCCGGACCACCTATTTGGACTACCTATATGCCCCACCACATGTATTTGGAGCTTAGTTTTAGTTTAGTCGTTGGATCAACATCCCGGCACACGGTTTAACCCATAAGTGCTCCATTTTCCTCTTAACCCAAACCTGAGTCTGGAGAAACTCAGCTCAATGCACGAACTCTGTTGCATCGGCGAGGATCCTGAAATACTTTTTCAACTCGAAATTTTGCCCGGGCAGCGCCGTTAGGCTACTCTTTTTCGATTTCCAACTGCCAAGGGATTTTTCATGTGCGCAACAATACACATGGGTGTCCGATCTCACTACCCAGAGACCAGGGGAAATTTTATTACTGAAAGTCCAGGCTGATTTTTAAAATAAATCCCGGTCCTCACCGGGGCCTGAACCCGGGACCTCCAGCACTCGAGGCGGACACCATACCTCGAGACCACTCAACCTCCTTAAATGTATTTGGAGTTGTTTCTCACACTCAATCTTATTAAATTGTTTATGAAAGAAACAAACAGATATGCCAGGCAGTTTCTAGATAGTGGAGTCCTCAATATTAGAAGGTCTGTGGCTCACAGTTGGGTTGAGGTTGAGGTTACTACGAATGAAATGAGGGCCTTCATAGCCATAATTCTCACCATGGGTTTGGTTCAATGTGCAACAAATGTCAAAAGGGACTTCATGGTGGTTGCTTTTCTAAACATAAGTGTTCAAAATTATTCTAAAGTGGTGTAGGCATTCAGTGAGGAAATATTAGGCGAGTACCATTTTGGTACTTCAATTTTAATTCACTGCAACAAAGAAGACATCTTTCCATCGATCGGTCCAGCAGTCCACCAAACACTTAACCGGAAAATGATTGCCGGACCGATGCCAATGAGGCTCGAAGGGATTTTTCTTGGTTTGCAGTGAATTAAAATTGAATACCTATTAGCCTTCATGATACCAGTGATTAGCGGGGACTTAAAACAGATCAGCCAGCCGGCACTTGATGATGATGATGATGAGTATGAGTGCATAGTCCAACTATAATAATTGGATAATAATAAAAATAATCCTCATTTTGTTGTTTGCGGTGAATTAAAATTGAAGTACCATCATTTTTGGTAAATGTAGTATTACAAAATATTATATTAAATATTTTATTTTTAATAAAATGCAAATGAGGTCACCAAATTTGCATAAACATGAACAAAATAACTTCAATCATACACAGAAATAAACTAGTTTATCCTCTTTAAGAATATATATATACTTGTATATACCTATATATAGGGTTCTAATATTTTTTTTTTAAATTTATTATATATATATTATATATATATTTTATATTTATATTGTCACTTCAGTCATTTCTGTACTCCAAAAAAATTGGCTCTGTCTTCTTCAGGGGGAAACCTAAATTTGGCCCAATGTAGTTCCGTCCTAAAAGGGTTAAAATTTGATCGAAAATGCTACCCATTAGATTTTGTTTTTAAAGGCCTATCTACTGTGGTGGTCTCATTAGTAAATACTCAAATTTAAAATCATGATGGGACTTGCTACAGAGAAGTATTCAAGTAAATACCTGGAGGCATGGAGAGACAGGACTTCTGCCCTATGCGCCGCCTTAGGCACAAGAGGAAAGACTAACTAACTAAATACCTGGATGGCTTCACCACGTGGCATGGTGGAGACAGGAACATGGAGCTGATCCACGACTCTGGTGATCGAGCGAGATGGCAAAACATGACTGCCCACGCTTACCGGCATGGCACATGATGGATGGATGGATATATGCTTCTTCTTCGTCTTCTTCCGTTCGCTTCAATATATCATTATAAATTTATATCATGATATGCTAATTTTACTTTAACCTTATCAAAACTGAAAATGGCAGCCAAAATGGCGATCATTTCAACGTATTTCATGAAAATCAATGAAATGTAATATATTATATGGCAGCCAGTAACGTATTGGCTTTCTAAAATGTTGAGATAATATGTCGTTAACTAAAACTTACTTGTCTTATAGTTTCCTAGTTTGTATAATCTAAGGAATACATCTACGAGCCAAAATGTAAACGAGTTTGACAACCTCCTAGTTCCTAGGAGGAGAGCTTCGTAACTGACGTTGGATGGATTGCCAGATTTCATAAAAAAGTTAGTTTCATTCATATCCTTTAACAAACGGAGCCCGGAAACATGAATTACATCCATCAATCAGTCTAGCAGTCCGCCACACACTCAAGCAGAAGTGATCGACAACACATTGTATGATTCTGTATTTCAATAAATACAATAACAATAACACTTGCTTGCCTTCTCGTCATCATCAAGTGCCGTGCCGCCTGGCGTAGACGTACATGACTCTCCACAGATCTCGATCTTTGGTTTTCTGGATCAACTTTGCCGTTGATATTCCTCCATGCTACCGTCGCAATTCATCCAGCATCATTTCTCGTGGTCTGCCTCTGCCTCTCTTCCCCTCGATCTTTCCAGTTGTCACGATGTTCTGCAGCGCCTCTCTTCTCATCATGAATGTGTGTATGTGTAATGAATACATTATACTGGCCCCAACGATATGCCAGATTGTTTTGCTCGAATATACATTATACTGGCCCCAACGATATGCCAGATTGTTTTGCTCGAATGTATAGACAATATAGACGTCTCGTGACCAGCAGCGTTTGTGAATAATATCCAGATACTGACCGAAGCTGAGAGATTGTATGAGGATACTTTTGACAATTTCTTAACTATGTTAATGATGCCTGAAAGATTTGTTTTGTTTGGTAACTATATGTGTACAGTTTTACCTGAAAAATGTGCTTTATGTGTTGAGTGCCAAAAACAGGAAAGATATTATTGGAGGAAGGTGCTATAATGAAGAGGTGGAATGAGTATATAAGAGAATTATATAATCGAGAAAGGGAAGAATTAACAGAAGAAAGTAACTTAGAAGGCCCGCCTATTCTAAAAGAAGAAGTCGCTGACGCTATGAAACATATGAAGAAAGGAAAAACAGCTGGACCAGATGAAATCACAGTAGAAGAATTAGAAGTATTGGGAGATTTGGGATAGATATATTAACCGAAATGCTAAATGATATTTAAAACAGTGGATATTTACTGAGCGATATGGTAAAATCTGTATTTATAGCAATACCAAAGAGACCAGGAGCAATTGAATGTGAAGATTTTCGTACAGTTAATCTCATAAACCATGTCACTTAGCTTCTACTCAGAATTATAATGAGAAGAACAAGAAAGAAAATTGCATCGGGCAATCATTTTCCGGTTAAGTGTTTGGTGGACTGCTGGACCGATCGATGGATGTTTTTAAGTTTTTGGGCTGTCGATGACAGTGAGGCCCCTACGGGCCCAAAACTAAAAAAAACATCCATCGATCGGCCCAGCAGTCCACCAAACACTTAACCGGAATATGATTGCCGGACCGACGCCAATGAGGCTCGAAGGGATTTTTCTTTGTTTGCAGTGTTTGCGGTGAATTAAAATTGAATACCTATTAGCCTTCATGATACCAGTGATTAGCGGGGACTTAAACAGATCAGCCGGCACGGCACTTGATGATGATGATGATGATGATGATGAGTATGAGTGCATAGTCCAACTATAATAATTGGATAATAATAAAAATAATCCTCATTGTGTGCTGATGCCGGTGCCCTTTTAACCCTGCAAAAGCATCGGTTACATGATTCTTCCTAAACAACCATAAATGAGATACCTCCTTGACTTCCCGACAATGGAACACAGGATTAAGATATGGAGAGCTCGTGCATACTTAAAAATAAGTGCAGATGAGCAGCACCCTCTGCATGATGCTATATTCAGAGAAAAGGGTAACAGGCTAAAGTGGGAGATATCATGGATGGGTCGGGCGGAAGATGTCGTCAGACAGGTCTGCAGTCTTACCAGTATCAACCCCGGCCAGTGTTGCCATCTCCCTTTGATGAAAAAGCACCAAAGTCGATCCAAAAAAGCACTAAAAAGCACCAACAATTTTTAGAAAGCACAAAAAAAAAAAAAAAAAAGAGCACCAACTATTCTTTTTACAATTGCAACAAGGTAGCACAGTATAATTTATTATTATCACTTCATATTTCAATGAAGTTTATTCTTCTTCTTCTTCTGCGTTCATCCGGAGTTTTTTTTTCCGGATGTGATTGCGTTGTGCCTGTTTACAGCAGAGCTGCGTTCTTGCGCCGTTAGGCCGACACATCCGACTTCTGCGGGCATTTGTTGACCGGGTTAACCTTCCCGAGAAGTTTATTCCAGATCCGCCAAATCCCAATCAGAACTACTTTCGAACCAAAAGAGCACCAAATTGCAATACTGTTTTTTGGGAAATCACTAAAACAAGCACTGGTGGTATTCATTCAAAATGTTATAAAGTAGAACATTAAAATTTATTATTATCACTGGATATTAGAATGAAGTTTATTCCAGATCTGCCAAATCCCAGTCAAACAACTCCTCTTCAGTTTCTGTAGCTATTTCCTGATGTGTTTGCTCCTGCGATGACGAGGATGAGGAGGATGATTGAAAGAAACATGTATATGCCTCCTGGGATCCAATTTTTTGCAGAATATCCTTAGGTAGTTTATAATCAGCTTTGACAGCATTTGCCATATCTTTTCATTCCATATCTAATAGTCAAAACAGCTGTCAAACTCTTGATGCTCAGTCTGTTCCGCAATTTTGATTTTATAACTCCCATCTGACTGAAAATACGCTCCACGTCCGCATTAGAATGAGGTAAAATTAGCACAGTTAAAGCTAAATCTGTAAGATCTTGGAAAGGATTTTCACCGGTGGCAT
Organism: Cepaea nemoralis; assembly: GCA_014155875.1. Classification (NCBI taxonomy): domain Eukaryota; kingdom Metazoa; phylum Mollusca; class Gastropoda; order Stylommatophora; family Helicidae; genus Cepaea; species Cepaea nemoralis. Next base: position 188,902 of record JACEFZ010018232.1, on the reverse strand, counting down.
CCCTGTATAAGGCTATTTATGCCCACAGTCCAAGTGTGTCAGAGGTCTGTGTACACTGCATATGATGAAGTTTTCTCCACTGGAAATCGATGCGGGTGAGAGTAGCTGCATCTTCTACAAACATTTTAGCAAGATCCAATTTACAGGGCTTCATTGGCTGTAAACATTCACTTTCACTAAGACATGACATGGACTGCAACACTCGAACGTTATCGGGTGTACGTAAACGCAGCTGTGTCAATAGCTCTATTAAAAACTGGATGCACCTTCCACGAATTTCTTTCTCATCGGGAAACTTGTAGTCTGCTATTTCCTTCTCAAACTCATAACCCAGATTGGGATTAGGATCTAAATAATCTTGAATAGCATCACTTTCTGTTATCCCCCCCCCCCCCCCCCCCCCAGGAATAGCAATCTTTGAACTGATAGAATCAATGAGATGGATAAGATCGCTGAGTAGTTTTGTTGGATCTTGTATATATGCTTCGAATTTCTTATTCATACTTTGAACTTCTCCGAGAATATGCTTGAGAAATATGAGATACACATAATTTTTCACGTCGCTAAACATAGAATGTAGAAGTTCTGCTGTATAACAGCGCTCGTTGAGTCTTGCTACATCAAAATGAGTTCTCAGCTCGACCCACTGCTGCAATATTCTGACAATGGCAGATTGAATGGACATCCATCGTGTCTGGCTTAATTGAACAATCTTCAGCGGACGTTGTCCTTCATTTATTGAAGCAAAAAGCTCCCTGTACTTTGCTTGACGAAGACTTGAGTGAGAAAACCAGTTATATGTTTCTCTAATCATAAACTCTATGTTCCTGGGCAGACAAGCAGTTGCAGCCTGTGACACTGTCAGCTGAAGGGAATGACACACACAACTAATTAGTACCAGATGAGGAACTTCGGATTTTAATTTTGTATATACTCCATTGTTTAGACCTGTCATGACAGACGCATTGTCAGTGCCGAGTGTAACTAATCTTTGCAACTCAAGTCCATTCTTGTTTAAACAATCTTTTAACGCATTGCATATTGCCTGTGCGTTGCAGTCACTCAGTTCAACTAAATCTAAGTAAGTAACCACAAACTGCTTTCTTGTCGCTGAATAGTACCTAATAGCTACTCCAAGTAGCTTAGTTTCAGAAATGTCATTGCTCTCATCAATAAATAAGCTGTATTTACTTTTGCCAATTTCAGCTGTCAAGTCTGTTGTGAAATATGGTGCAAGTACATTTGAAATAACTGCTCTGCATTAGTTCTCCTAAGCTTAAAGTTATTGCAACCTTTGCTGTCTCCAAAGTGTACTTTTCAGAGTTCACTTAAATGGTCAACAACGCGAAGCGAACAATGGCCAGCTATGAAAAAAGACATGCATACTTCTGTTTCTTTGACATCATCTTTCAGTTTGTCAAATGCAATTGTTGTTTGCCTTTGTGTACTGAATGGTTGTTCGGCTTTCTGATGTTTCGTTGTATTCTTGTGCCTCTCAATATCATTTAACCTGGTTGCAATTGAACATCATTTGCAATATTTGCAAAAACACTTAATTAGTATTATCCCCTTCTACTTTTAACAACCATTTTTGAAATCTCGTGTCACTGAGCCACTGTTCTCTGAACTGTTGACAATATTTCTTGCTCATGGTGAAACATAAATAAGCTTAAATGAAAGGATAATGTAGACACCACAAAATTATGAACTCGATTACAAGCTAATGCATTGACGTTTGGACTTGTCTGCAAGATGGCGTTCGCTTTCAGCTAAATCGTATTAAAGGGAGTTAAATTAGTTGAATATTGCGCGGTAACGTACTAAGACTGTTTTACTCCCTCGCTTCAGTTCAAATTCGGCTTTTTAGTGTTCGCAAAATGATTCTTAAAGTAATTTTTATCCACCCCAAAAAAGCACCCAAAATAACTTTGTGATGCACCTAATTCGCGCGGCCGCGCTAAAAGCAAAATTTTCCCACTAAATGACTTGAAAAAGCACTAAATTTAGTGCGAAAAGTACTAAAATGGCAACACTGACCCCGGCAAGGAATGGGTGCCGGTGCCTCCGGCTTTTAAGTGCACTTTCTCCTGCATTATTACACTCAACAGACGGTGCAGAGAGCAGAACCAAGCCGCTGTCAATGCAGAGGTCAACGCGCTCTTCTATGAACACTCAGATAGCCCCGAAGTGCTCATCTATACAGATGGATCTGTTGTAAAGCAGCAGAGAAGTGTGTGGGCGTTCAAGAATCCAGTGGTGCCCACTTTATGACCACGAGTAGCATGGCGATAGAGGTGATGGCAGTTACACAGGCTTTCATATGGCTGGAATGACAGCATTATACCAACGTGTGTGTACTAAGTGACTCAATGAGCATGATTCAGAAGGTCGAAGCTGGAGCTGTACGCAGACAGTGGACTGAGTCGCCGCGGAAGTCTGTTGTCCGTAAAGTCACCTTCATCTTCGTCCCGGGACATGCGGGCGTCGAGGGAAATAAACGAGCTGATAAACTGGCTGGCTCTGCACCCCCTGTAGATGGCCAGCCCATGGATCGTGCCGATGTGCTTAACGCCCTTAAAGATATGGCGAGAACAGAGGACTTTGACGTCAGTGAATCCACATCGCTGTCCAGGATGAAAGACTTGGGAGTAAGAATCGGCACGGCCAAGCGCGAGAGGTACATTGGGAAAACGAGGTGCCTCGTCAACCAACACAGAACTGGCACTATTAGCCACCGGACGCTGATGCATATGCTGGGTCTGAGCACCTATGGACCTGTCCGGAGTACAATGAAGATACCCCAACTGATAACTGATAAGTGATAACTATAATAATTTAGATCTGTAAAGTTTTGTTGTGTCCACGCTGTTGTCCATGCAAAACAAGTATTAGCTTAGGTTTTGCTGTGCTCGTACTGCCAACACATAGGACACTATTTTGCTGCACGCATATGGTTAAGACGGGGGCTGCGTGGTCTCGTGGTATGGTGTCCGCCTCGAGTGCTGGAGGTCCCGGGTTCAAGCCCTGGTGAGGACCGGGATTTTTTCACGTGGACTTCTAGTAATAAAATTTCTCCTGGTCTCTGGATAATGAGATCGGACGCCCGTATGTATTGTTGCGCACGTAAAAAATCCCTTGGCAGTCGGAAATCGTAAAAGAGTAGCCTAACGGCGCTGCCTGGAAAAAATTGCGAGTTAAAAATCTACCCAAAGTATTTCAGGATCCTCGCCGTGTGCTACGGAGTTCACTGAGCCGAGGCACTCCAAACTCAGGTCTGAGTTAGGAGGAGAACGGAGCACTTATGGATTACACGCGTGTGCCGTGATGTTGATCCTTCGACTAAACTAAACTAAACTAAACGTCGATCCTTTAAAGGACGGGGCTGTCAACACGTGGTTTTTTTGTGGGGGGGGGGGGGGGGGGGTGGGGGGGGGGCTGTTTGTGATTCTTGGCAGGTTTACGTTCAGTAATGTGCCATTGCTGAATAAACCAGTTATAATTTGAAAAAAAAAATTTCAACATAGGAATGAACTTTAAGTTAAAGACTTTAACTAACATACAGGAAAATAAGAAACAGAAATGTAAAAAAAAAACAGACGTTATCAATTATAGGAGGCTTCGTGAAAATACGGTCAGAAGCGAATTCAAGCAACAACACAAAATCAGAAAGCTACCTAGCTACATAAGAACCCTCCCCCCCCCCCCTCCCTGAAGAGTACTCTACTGTAGAAAGAGGGGAAATTAGCCTGTCATGCTTGAGACACTTGTAAATAAATATGGAACCAAATAAGTAGGACAGAACAAAAGATTAAGAATCGCTTGGTGGAACAATTAAGTCCCCTCTGCCGTGCGTCCACCTTGACGAGGTAGAGGGGCTTGCGCGTTCCAATGACCCCAAGAGCTATGTCGACGGGAGCACAGCTACTGGTAGGGTCACCCATGTCGGACAGGTCAAGGGAGAGGGACCAGACGAAGAGACGTACAAACCTGCTGCCTTGTAGGTAGACTGGGGACAGTCAAAGGCTAGGGAAAGCATCCCGAACAAATGCTTGTCGAAATCGGATGTACTGAGCCACAGGCTTGACAAAGAAGTGCAACGTAACTTTATCATTTCATGATGCCACAGATGAAAATTAATCGTTATGGTGCTAATCCCGTGAAGTCCCATCAGGCGGTGATAGTGCCGGGCCCCCTGCCTCGAGGGGGTCCACCCATGACTACTGGTGGTCACCTTCCCCTGTGCTGTGGAGTCAAGGCACAGAGGAGTAGGTTAAGAGCTATTGACCAAACACCCCGGACACTCAACATACTACAATGGAATGCCGAAGGAGTTTATAACAAGAAAGCCTCCCTAACACAGCGTCTTCATAAAGATAGAATAGATGTGGCATGCATTCAAGAGACACACCTCAACGCCAATCGCACATTTTCAGTCGAGGGATATCAGGCCACACGTTTCGACCGCGAAGGACACAAAGGAGGAGTTGTAATACTTACACGAAATACAATACCTTGCAGCGAAGTATCTGTGATCTCTGACAACCAAACGGAAATTATAGGTGTTGATATAATGATAAAGGACGTGAAAATAAGAATTTACAATCTGTATAGCCCGGCAGATAAGGATCTTACACTCTCAAACATGAAAATAACTGACACAAATTGCATTGTTGTCGGAGACTTTAATAGCCGTTCAGAAAGATGGGGATACCCAGATACTGACAAAAGAGGAGATGAAGTGGAGGACTGGGAAATAGACTCAAATCTCCATCTACTCAACAAAGCGGATGACACACCGAGCTTCTACTCCAGAAGATGGATTACCACTTCTACTCCAGACTTAGCTTTCTGCACAGGAGACATCCTCCACAAAATCGATCGCCATGTGCTTGACCAATTAGCAGGTAGTGACCACAGACCAATCAAGCTTGTAATAAATATGGAGTATGTTCCACAGGAGCAAAAGCCTTTGCCCCGCTGGAATTACAAACGAGCAGATTGGGACAGATTTGCCATACTAACAGACAAATATTGTGAAAACATAAATACACGATATGGCAACATGAAGCAAATGGTGGAAAGTCTAAACAGAGCAATAATACAGGCGGCCACTGAGTCTATTCCAAGAGGAGCGAGGAAAAATTACAAACCATACTGGACTGAGGAACTACAAATTTTGGAGGACAAAGTTGAAGATGCTAGGAAGACCGCAGAGAGAGAGAACAAACAACTGAAGCGAACATCTCTCTCAAAGCCATCTCAGCAAAATATAAAAGAACAGTAAATCAAACAACAAGAGATTGTTGGAGGAAAAAAACAGAAAACCTGAATTTTGACAGGGATGGAAACAAACTATGGAAACTAGTGAAAGCCATGAACAATGAAGGACCTAGAAACAATCAAATAATAATTAAACAAGGAAATGCCTTGCTTACAGGAAAAAAGGCTGCAAATGCACTAATGGAACACTATGCCAGTGCAAACCACATTGATATTACAGCCGAACAGAAGAAAGCAATCAAAGATAAACAGATACATCATAGATATACAGAGACAGCAGCAGAATATATGATGGCAAATCTAACAATGGAAGAAATGGAACAGGCAATGAATACCCTAAAAAAGAAGACATCACCAGGAAAGGATGGAATCACAAATGAAATGCTAATAGGACTAGGCACTAAGGCAAAAAAGAAACTACTAGCAGTCCTAAATTACAGCTGGAAGAGGGGAATAGTCCCACAGGCATGGAAGGAAGCTATACTAATACCAGTCCCAAAGAAAGGAAAAGACCTGGAAGAACCAAATGGCTATCGACCTATCAGTCTTCTTAGCTGTGTAGGAAAATTAATGGAACGCATTATCAATGGCAGGCTAACATGGCATCTGGAAGAAAACCAACTCTTAACACCTCACCAAGCAGGATTCAGAAAGTACAGATCCACTGAAGATCAAATAACCTATATAGCTCAGGAAATAGAGGATGCCTTCCAAGAGAAAAAGCACACACTAGCGGTCTGGATAGATTTAGAAAAAGCATTTGATAAAGTATGGAAGGAAGGACTGAAAGTAAAACTGCAAAAAATGCATGTTTGTGGGAAAAATGTACAAATGGATCAGCCACTACTTGAGAACAGAACTGCCAGGACAAAAGTACAAGGACAAACCAGCAAAATGATGCTGTTGGAGCAAGGTGTCCCCCAAGGAGGAGTTCTTTCACCAACATTATTCCTAGCATATATAAACGACATCACGGAAAATTTTCCAGCCAGAGTACACACATCATCCTTTGCCAGATGACCTAGCCATATGGACATCTGAAGAATATATTAGTACAGCTAACAGCAGAATACAGCAAGCCCTATTAGCGCTAGAGGACTGGTCAAATCATGGCTAGTGAAGATAAGTGAGGAGGGAAAACAACATGCACTAGTGTTCTCCCTCTCAACTAAAACTCAGCAACCTAAGCTGGTATTGAATGGAAACATATTGCGCCATGAAGAAAAATCCAAACTATCTAGGAGTCACCTTTGATCGTCGCCTGACGAATGGAGAGTAAAAGACACAGGTGAGAAAAATCTCGAACAAGAGCAAGGCAAAGAATGGCACATCATGAAAGCTTTTGCCTGGTACAAGACTAAGTGGGGAGCAGATGCGAGAAAGTTCTCAAAGAAGTTAGATTACTGGGACGGGTGCGCGCCTGTACTGGAATATGGCATTGCCAGCTTGGGCAACAGCAGCTAAGTCAAACTTCTGAACACAATAAGTAGAGTCCAAATCAAGGGAAATGCTAATCATAACTGTTTTGAAGCCTGGAGACACACGCAGCCTATTAATGAATTAGAAAAAGCGATCACTTGTTACATACCAGTGCAGGATAGAAGAGGACTAGCAGAGAAAAACAAGGAGCCAAGCAACAGCTGAAAATTAGAATGATTTGACAGACCACCTAGTACTTAAAAGTTTGTGGTTTTGGTGTTAAGGGATAGACTAGAGACGAGCACACTTTGGTAGAAACCGGCCAAAACGACAGATTAGGGCAGATCCCATACTTAACATATCAACAGTCAAGACCCATTGACAATGCAGACAAGTTCACCAGCGTGGAGGCAGCAGCAACTGCTGAGATGACAGAGAAAACTCCTGGTATTGAGAAAAGATAGAACACGTATCAGCATGAAATACCGAAAAGAAGACGAGAAAATAACCCTACACTACATATAAACAGAACATACCAAGCAGCCATGGACCCATGCATATACAGATGGATCAGCCAAAAATTCAGTAGAGAATGAGAGAGGAGGAGGAGCGAAATTCTCCTAAATTTAAACAAACTGGAGATGACCACATCAGTTCGTGCAACTGGAAAGTTTCAAGTACTTCAAAGCGGAGGTCTAGATAGGCTCTGAAAGTCTGGTTTGGGAAAACTGCAGACAGACATGCTCCTCATGGAGGTGGAGCAAAAGAAAGAAGACGAGACGCAAATAGCTATCTGTAACAGATGCAAAGTCAGCTTTGTCTCTCAATACTGAAGAGCCAAACTCTTTGTTCATAACAGCACATAAATAGCTGACTAGAGCAGCACTCCATGTTCTTATGCCACTTTTTGCTGAAAGCAGAAATCCAAAAAAGTGTAATACAGTGGATCCCATCACATGCAGTATACCTGGAAAGAAATGAAGAAGAGGCTGGAGCAGATGTCTGGCACAAAAGAGGGCGGAACGACTACCACAGCTCTGACATAGACACTCACTATATGAGGCAAATGAGGTGGATAAAAAGCACGTCTATTAGAACCAAATGGGAATCAGAAGCATTCCAGAGGCCATCAGAAGGATGATGCATATTACAAACTCCGACCGACAGAAGGCGAACAAGTCTAGCATATCTTCAGACTCTCGCACACAGGACACAACAGGTTGAAATACCACTTGTTCAACAACTAAAGATAGGAGATACAGATAGATGAATGTCATTGTGGAACTGGTTTTTAAATGACAGCTACAAAACATTTGCTCTGCAAGAGTGCCCAATATATGCAGAACAGAGAAAGAAAGCTCTTTTGGCCCACACCTGCTTCATTCTGAGGACAAGCTCTAGGGAGTGATATCAACAAGCTCAAGTCGACGGCAGCGTGACTTTACTGTATTCAGGTTGACATTAAATGTGACATGAAGAAGTATGTAGACTGCCACACTTCATACCACAGGCATGTCGGTTACACAAGCCTCCCAGCAGAGCATGAAATGGAATATTGCTTGGATAGCAACTCCATTACGTGGAACAGTACCGAATCGGAAGCTCACTTTATCTGTGTGCTTCATAAAAGGTGAAAAAAAGTGTCCTAGTGCGCACAAATGGAATATTGCTTGGATAGCAAATCCATTACGTGGGAAAATAAGTCCGAATCGAAGACTCACGTGGCGGATGTTCATCTGCAAACTGCATTCTCTGGCTTCTGGAAGATGAACAGCCTAGTGTTAGACGAAGAAGGCCCAATATTTACGGAGAGGCGAGGGCCTCTAAGCAGCCATGCTGCAGGACGCCGTGACGGCTCTTGGGTGAGCCAGTCACCAGCCCCAGCAGCCACCAGGCTGCACAGGCAACCCAAAGCACCCAGAGAGCAGGGTTGTGTTGTGTGATGGCTCATGCAATTATGGACGCCTCCTTGATGGCGTGGGAATGCCATGCGGTCGCCCCTGCCTTCCCTTGAGGGCCGACCAGGATGCCGTGTGGTCCTGTTCTATATGGGAAAAATCAGCTGGGATGGGAGATAACCACCACAACAGTGAGAGTCTAACGTCCTATAGAAACCCCCGGGAAGGTTAACCCGGGTCAACAATGACGCCGAACAGAAGTGGTCGGAAACTGTGTCGGCCTAACGGCGCAACGCACAGCAGAGAATCGCAGCTCTGCAGTCAACAGGCACAACGCACTCATGTCCGAAAAAAAACTCCGGTATGACAACGAAGAAGAGAAAGGAACAAGTAAGGGTTAAATATAGATATCCAGAAAGAGTTTAGGTTAGTGCATGTCCTTCACAGGGATCGTAGCAGTCTAACCCAGCAGTTTTGGTCGTGTTTGTGGAGGATTCCTGGGCCAGGTGTGGTAGATTTTACGTCAGTAGCTTTTGCCTTTGCTTTCTGAACGACCGGCACGTATACCTTTTTTGGAAAAAAACCAGCACCGCTGTATGTGCACCGGTATACGTGATTACGAATCACATTCGTAATTTCTTCGCCACAGCGTTAAAAAATGGATTCATCTAAATATGCTGAACAACGACTAGTGTACATATATAAAATAGCACAATGAAATGACAAAGAACAATTAAAATAACTAAAGATGAATCCTTGAGATTATACAGTGATCACATGGCAATCCTCAGCAAATCTACCCAACATAATTTTATAAACATGTCAATAATATGAATTAAACCAGCAGCGCTAGATGTATTAGAAGGCAGCACAGTGTAAAATGGTGTTGGCCATGCAAGTAGGTTACAACTAACAGTATACCACAACAAGCAATGATGTACAGCACAAAGGGAACGCAGAGGAGGAAGAGGCCGCCACGTTAAACGAGGGACGGATGGACTAGCAGAGTCCATGGGAATATATGATACATGAAGCCCATAAGCGAGCAACTCTTCGCTTTTGCACTTCACTTCGACAACCGCAATGGTACAAGTAGGAACCTGATGGCTAGCGACGAGAGATGAGCAAGAGGAGAGGACGAGAGACGAGAGGAGAGAGGGAGAGAGAGAGGAGAGAGAGAGAGTGTGTGTGCTTGTTGTGTGTGTGAGTGCTTGTGTGCGTGTTGTGTGTGTGTGTGGTGTGTGTGAGAGAGTTGAGAGAGAGAGAGAAGATGGAGAGAGGAGAGCGAGAGAGTGAGAGATGAGAGCGACGAAGAGAGAGGAAAATATATATGAGAAATAGAGACGCACGCTAAAAACTCTCAACCACTATCATAAAAAGCAAAAGAGATAGACATTTATTGTAATCTCCAACTATTAAAAGACTAGTAAGTAATGTATGCAGAATACTGTTTTAAAATGCTACGTTAACCGTCACAATATAACATGATAGAAAACCAACATGTGCTGTCTGTGCTAAAAGAGCGTATGTGATTGGAACAACAGAACTAAACTTCATACCAGCGAAAGTAAAAATCTCTTATACAGGAAGTCCTATACAACGCCATAAAGCAATACGCTCCAGATATAACAACCACAGAAATTATTCAGGCAGTGTGGGAGGGGAAACAAGAATTAAATGCCAATAGCTGCAGTAGAGAAAAGAGGGATATCAGATATGCTCTCATGGCTCACATGTTCAATGCAGTAGTGAGAAACAAAGGATTGTTCGTGTGCTCTTACACCCGCCCGTGTGCTATTTAGATATCTCTACATATGTATATACAATATTCTAGGAATAAACAGTCATAACATTCCTCATGAGAGGTTACTTGAAGGTATTAGAACACAGGAATCGCCGTGCAGAAGTTAAGCTTTTGCACGATGCGGAAAACATACTGACTAATAAAAAGATGTCAAATGCAATGAGAAAAAGATTGTTGAAGGGCTACATAGAACATGTGCTTTTGGGATGGATGTGAAGTCGTGGACAATGAGCAGCAGACAAGCTGCCAAAAACAACTAATGGCCATGAACATGTTGGTTTCTCGAGAACCAACTGCAAAACGAATACCATGGGCAGCAGACAGAATAAACACTGTTGACCCAAGATAAATAGTCCTATAAAACACACATGATAAAAGAGTATGTAAACTGGTTAGAAAAAGAAAAATTAGACGTAGACAATCACAATTATTTGGACACTTAAACTGATTAGAGAAATTACACATAGACACAGTGGCAAGTTTGTCCGAGCACGTTGTATGAAGATAAATAACATCGGAAAACTTGGTGGAAAACTGACAAGAGTTGAGGAACAACGGAAAAAAACAGAGAAGTAAATACCAGGATGGCTTGGCCACATGGTATGGCCGAGGCAAGAAAACAGAGCTGATCCAAGACTGTTGATCGTGTGAGATGGCGAAACATGACCGCCCAAGCTTACCGACACGGTACGTGATGATGATGAGAATATCCAAACAAACAAGTTTTGAATGAACCGTACATTTAGAATTCTTTACTTTAGAGGGGAAGTGAGCAAACTTTTTTGCGCGTAGGGCCGCATTGACAAATCTAAAGCTATTGGCGAACCGCATATATATCTATATCTATAAAACAGAGTATGTGGCTTTGTGGTCAGCTATGTATTGGATGCGTTCTTCTTCTTCCCTTGCCCTTCGTCTTATCTCTTTCTTCTCTTCTTATTCTTCTCTGTTCTTTCTCGCCTTCTGTTTCTTATTCTGTTTTTTCGTCTTCTTCTACTCCCTCTTCTTCCTTCTCTCTTCTTTCTGATTCTACTTTCTTCCTTCTTACCCGTCTCGTTTCTTCAAGTCTTTATTCTTCTTCCTTCTGTATCTTCTTTATTCTCCTCTTCTTCTTCTTCTTCTCTCTCTCTTCGTTCATCCGGAGTCCAGGATGAATGACTGCTGCGTTGTGTGCTGTTGTTACAGCAGAGAGAGCTGCGTTCTTGCGCCCGGTTAGTTAGGCCGACACATTCGACCACTTTCTGCGTGCATTTGTGTTGACCGGGGTTGCGTTTTAAACATCCCGGGGACTGCTGCTCTGATAACGGTACATCCGATTGGAGATGACATTTTTCTACGTCCGTCTCTTCCCTTTCATTCCTGTTCTGCAACCAAACTGTATTAGTTTCTCTAGTGATTAAAATCTGCTCTACTGTATTTACTAACATTACTTTTTCATTTTCATTATCATCAGTTCTATATAGCAGGGGGACTTCCACTCTAGGGAGAAAATAAGGACAGTTATTTCAAGGGGCATAACGTTTTAATAACATGTCTTTATACTATACTTTTATAGTCATATTGTGGACTTACTATTGCACTATTGTTTGAAACTCTGTCTATAGTTATTTTCAGGCATATGAGTTTTATGAATACAGACTGATATAATCTTTAAGGGCATTTCAAAGTTTTCTATAAAAATAATGCATAATGCCTAACATGTAACCCATCTTTTAATACTCTTAAAGAACTCCCCTATCAAACTGTCATGTCGGTGATTAAAAACAGTTTCATCATTAAAACAATGAATGGTGTGTGGGAAAGGGAGAAGGACATTTACTTTTAAGTTACTATGCGCCAGGAGCTGTGCGCGAAACCACGCCGGGTCAGATAGTATACAGATAGACAGTACAGACAGTCGGGACACGGGGACGAGAGCTTTTATGACTACGTATCATGAATATAAATGAGAAGTTGCTCCCACCTTGTATTCGGAGGCAGGGGACTTGGTGAAGCCGGGCCGTGGGACAGGGAAAAGACAGACCAACAGGATACAAACAAAGCCACAGGACGGATAGACCAGGGAACCAAACAGATTCCCAGATCAGTCGGGAACCATAACGACGGAGGAGCTTATATGACTACGCGTATATGAATTAAATGAGATGCTCCCACACAGGGACTGGGTGACGCCGGCGGGTGTCAGACAGACAGACAGACAGATAGACAGACAGAAGATAGTCGGGAACGGGGAGTATCTTATATGACTACTTATATGAATTAAATGAGATGCTCCCCCCCCCCCCCCCCATCCCCCCCCCCCCACCCCCCCCACCCCCCCCCTCCCCCCCCCCCACTCCCCCCCCCCCACCCACCCCCTCTACCCCCCCCCCCCCCCCACCTACCCACCAGGGGGGAATGGGTGTAAGATTGTGGAATGTTGTTGGAAATGAATGTACGCGAAGTGTTGTGGATTTTTGTGTGAAGCCTGATGTGATGAATGGAATGATGAAGAGGGTGATGAGTTTGAAAAGCCGGGGCCCGGCCGCGCGGGCCGGGTCAGCCAGACAGACAGGACAGACGAACAAGCAGAGACAGACAGACTGATAGATAGATAAGATCCCCTCCAGCGCTGATGTTGTTAGTTGAGCGGGCCGGGTCCTCAGCTAGTCTAGATATATTAAGTAAAAAGGATGTGAGTTTTTACGGGGATGTTTGGGAGTGGGTGCCGTTGTATGTCCTTTATGCGTTCCGCGAACGGTCTCACCGATGAGATGAAATTTTCTACACATCTTCCTCTCAGTGCCCACGCTGCCAACCGTGTATATGTGTTAGTGTGAATCGGCTAATACTAATATCATACTTAATTTTTCATTTTCCAGTTATAATTTTCATTATAGCAGGGGACTCTTTACTTCTTCTTAACTCTGTGTCTGTTTTTAATCTAGTTATTTCAAGGGGCATCAACTTTCTTTTTATAACTTTTCTGTATACGTTATAGTCATATTGTGCATCGTTTTCAAAGGACTTTTACCTAAATCTTTGTCTATAGTTACATACAGGCATAAATATGAGTATAATAAATAACATGATACAACCTTTAAGCGCATTTTCAAAGTTTTCATTAAAAGTACTGCACATAATGTTAAGTTCTAATGCCTGGGTTTGTTTTTACGTGTTTTGTGTGTCCGGATCAGTTTGTGGTGTTTTATCTATTGTCGTGTAGGTTGTGGGTGGTTTGTAATTTTGTTTTTGCTGTATGTTTCTTTTTGCGGTTATGCTTGCTTAGTTAATTTTTTTTGTTTTATAAACATTAACTCATCTTTTTATGCTTAAGAATTTCATTACAGTATGTAGGGTGATTAGAAAACAGTTTAGGTTATTGTATATGTTCGGGGTGTTGGGGAGTGTGGTGCTTTTGTTTGGTTGTAATGAAAATAAGTAAGGGAGAGGCAGGGTGGGAGGGGTAAGAACTTATGTGTGGGTTTTAATAGTCTAATTTGGGTTTATGGTGAAAATGTAATGAGAAGAACGTATATATATAACAGACAAGGAAGAGGGAACGAGAGACAGAGACGAATATTAACCACTGACACAAGAAGACACGAAGTGGTGGGAAGATAGAAGATAGGGGTAAGGAAAGAACAAGAAACAAACAAATACAAAAAATAAGTGATGTTACAGACTGCGGTGAAGTTGGATGACTAAAGGAATGATGAGGAGATTATAGCCTACCCATATCATATAACTCTAAGAAGCATCAGAAAAGAGGTAAGGTTTAACAATAAAAATAGTTTAAAAGAGCAATAACGCAAGAATAATACATAATAACAACGGTACTTGAACAAACGCACTCTAACGCATCTAAACAGTATGTAGGTAGACGAAGTATACGTGTCATCCAGTATACGAAAAAACACCATGAGATGTACATCAAGTCCTCAACTACAGCCTCATTTTCGCACTTCATCCATCATCCTAAAAACACTCCTCGTTCCTTTCCTCATCCATTTCTCCTCCTTCTCCTTCCTCTACTTCCTCTCCTCCTCCTGCCTACATGTCCTCCCCCTCATGCCGTCCTCGCCTCCTTCTTCCTCCTTTTCCTCATTATGTATCCCTCCTACCTTCTCCTCCTCCCATACTCATTCTTTTACGTTCCTCATCTCTCCTCCTCATTCCTTCTCTCCTCGTCCTCGTACCTTTTTTTTTCTCCCCTCTTTCCTTTACTGTCCCTTCCGTTTCATCCTTTCTGCTTTTCTCGGGGCTCCTCCTTACCTGGCCTCAGCGACATCCTGCCTCCCCTCCTCCTTCTCTCTTCCCTCCTTCCTTCTACTCCTTTTCTCCCTCTTCCTCCTTTCCCTCCTCCTCCCGTCCTCCTTCTGCTCCTTCCGTCTCTCTTCGTTTCTATATCCCTTCCTCCTTCCTCCTCATATCCTCCTCCCTCTTTCCTCCTCAAGGTCTCCCTCTCGTTCAGTCTTCCTCTCTTTTTTTCTTGTTTTCTTCTCCTTCTGCCTTTTCCTTTCTTGTCTTTTGATCCTCCAGTTCCTTGTACTTCCTCCTGACCCTCTCCTCTTTTTTGTCCCCCGCCTACTCCAGATCTTTCTTCTTTTTCCTCCTCATCCCCCTCCTCCTCCTCCTCCCCCTTCCTCCCTCCTCCTCTCCTCCTCCTCCCTTTCCTCCTTCATTTCCTCCTCCTTATTTCCTCCTCCTCCTTACATCCTCCTCCCTCCCTCCTCCTTCTCTCTCCTCCTCCTAATCCATCCTCCTCCCTCCTATTCCTCTCGTCTCATACTCCCTCCTCCCTCCTTCTCCCTCCTCTTCCCTCCTCCTCCTCTCTCCGCCTATCTCTCCTCCCTCCTCCTCCTCCCTCCCTCCTCCCTCCTCCACCTTCCTCTTCCTCCTCCCAGCTCCTACTCTCCTTTTCTTCTTCTGCTTGCTTGCTGCTGCCGACGCCCGGCTCCATTTACCCAAGTTAATTGTGGGGAAGATGTAAAGATCTTTCAAGTGCTCTTTCTAATGCTTTTTGTAAATTGGTCTTCGTTTATCTAAGTTGTCTAAACAAATAAATGATTAGACGACAGACAGACAGACAGGACAGACAGACAGACAGGACAGACAGACAGACAGACAGACAGACAGTCGTGAACGGGAACTTATATGACTACTTATATGAATAAATGAGATGCTCCCCATCAGGGGCTGGGCGAAGCCGGGCCGGATCAGACTGACAGACAGATAGACAGACAGACAGATAGATAGTCGGGAACTGGAAACGGGAGCTTATATGACTACTTATATGAATTAAACTAGCTGACCCGGCCGGCTTCCGCCAGGCCCTGGAGGGGATCTATCTATCTATCAGTCGTCTGTCTGCTTGTGTGTCTGTCTGTCTGTCTGTCTGGATGACTCGCCGGCTTCACCAGTCCCTGGTGTGTGTTGAGATCTCATTTAATTCATATAAGTAGTCATATAAGCTCTCCCGTTCCCGACTATCTGTCTGTCTGTCTATCTGTCTGTCTGTCTATCTGACCCGGCCCGGCTTCACCAAGTCCTGTGGGGAGCATCTCATTTAATTCATATACGTAGTCATATAAGTCTCCCGTTCCCGACTATCTGTTGTCTTTCTATCTGTCTATCTGTCTGTCTGTATGTCATGACCGGCCCGGCTTCACCCAGTCCTGGTGGGGATAATCTCATTAATTCATATACGTAGTCTCATATAAGCTTCCCGTTCCGACTATCTGTTTGTCTGTACTATCTGTCATGTCTGTCATTGTCCCGGCCCGGCTTCACCAGTCCTGGTGGGAGCATCTCATTTAATTCTATACGTAGTCTATAAGCTCTCCCGTTCCCGACTGTCTGTCTGTCTATCTGTCTGACCCGGCCCGGGCTTCACCCAGATCCTGGTGGGGAGCATCTCATTAATTCATATAAGTAGTCAAATAAGCTTCCGTTCACCGACTATCTGTCTGTCTGTTCTATCTATCTGACCCGGCGTGGGTTTCGCCCAGCTCTGGCGCACAGTAAACTTAAAAGAATTTTTCTTTCCTTGTATTTCATGGTTTAATTTTTCTAATGAATTTTATGTTACAAAATTGCAATGAATCACCGAACATGGCGGTTAGGCATGGAACCGTTAAGGCCTCTGGGGTGTTAATGCTTTTGGGGAGAGACGAGAGAGAGAGAGAGAGGAGGAGAGAGAGAGAGAGAGAGAGAGAGAGAGAGAGAGAGAGAGAGAGAGAGAGAGAGAGAGAGAGAGAGAGAGAGAGGAGGGGATGGTGGGGTGAGTGCAAACATAAACAAAGGCTGAAGTTAGCTGCGTTGGGTAGTAACTTCATTACAGTCACAACGGATTTATTTAGGGGTGGGTGGGACTTGGGGTCGAGGTTAAAGGAATTTTTGTCTTGGTCATAGTCATAAATACATTCCACTTCTCGGCTAACAAAGAAACTGACCTACGAGGTACAGCCTCTATTTGTGCCTGGTATCTGCAATAAACATTTGTTCCTGACTGTGGTAATATTTCCCAATCCCCGTTGACAAAGAAGAAAATGTGCTGATTCATTCCAATGACGGGTATTGTAAATATATAAATAAAGTATCTACGAGCTTAAATACTATCTGTTTTAAATACTGGTTCTTGACGATCATATTAATCATATTTGTAGTGTTTACTCCTGTATATCTGTGGGGTATTCTTTGGGTGGGAAAGAAAAAGTGAAACTAAAGATGGTAAAACATAAATGCTGACAATAATACTAAGAATGATTGATTGAGTTCAATGGTACACGTTAGGAATATAGAGCTATCTGTGAAAGTTTGTGTTTGAACGTGTATAGTGTGAAGTGTGAACTTGATGGGAGTGACATTTTGCTTAAATCAGTGAATAGTTGGGACATTTTCTGTTGAAAAATGTGTGATCATATGTGTTATTGTGTATTGTGTGCTGATTGTGTGTGGCTGAGTTTCGGCTAGACCATATTAGGTGTCTGTATTCTGTTGGCATGGAGGAATATCAACGGCAGAGTTGATCAAGAAAACCAAAGACTGAAATCTGTGGGTAGTCATGAACGAATACGCCAGTTGGTAAGGCGCTTGATGATGATGATGATTCTGTTAATGCTTCAAGCAGTTTTATGCATTTGACTTTTATGATTGTAGATATTGTGTTTAGGAAGATTGCTTTATACGTGTCAGTTTTCTTGTTTGTGTACGTTTCTATTAACTGTTGTAGTGCAGTCTGTGTTGCTGTGATTATTGAACATGTATAAACTGTATAATAAATATGTTCTTCTGTTTCTTGAATGTTGTGTCTGCGATAGTTTGTAAGGTGCTCTTTGCTTGGGTCTCTGTGTAGCTCTTTCTGTGGTTGGTGCATGTTGTAAAGTAGCCTGTATATTATTTCTTTGGCTTTGATGTGATGTGTTATTGTGTAAGTACAGCTATAGACTTTAATGTAGTATTTGTATCGTCTTGTGATTTTCAGGTGTATTGGTGGTGCTCGTTGTTTCACTAAGTATTTGTATGCCTGCTTGGTTGCAGTAAATGTCCAATTGCCTGGTATTGCTTACATACAGTTTATGTAGAATCCTGGTAGTGTGTTATTGTTAAATTTTGGCAGAATCTGCCTTTCATTTTTTTTAAACGTTTATTTCATACAAAGCAATGTATATTTACAAGGTGCAATGCGTGTTTCTTTGTTTGTGTATATTACAGAGCGTTGCCGTTTGTTAGTGTTATGTCATATGCGTTAATGAAACAAAAACATACATATACAGTTATGATAATGACGTACGCTTTCAGTCATCCCATTCTAACTTGATTGATGGTAATAGTGATGATAATGGTGATGATAATGGTGATGGTAATGGTGATGATAATGTGATGATAATGACGGAGACAACTGATAATGGTGATGATAATGACGGAGACAACAACGACTATGATGTGGTGATGATTCCTTCCCCTCGTTCATTCTAAACCCATCATTCTCACACGCTTATAAACCTTCAACACACATCACGCGTTCTCTTCCACACCGACAATATATACATTAAAAGAAATGTTGGTGTCAAGGTCGAAACGGCAAAAGCCGCCCCACGTTTTACACTGCAGGCAGTCTCATGCAAGCTTAGTTTCCTGTAAGTGAATTCAATATTATTGCTGAATGACAGCCCTCGACTTAATCGCAAGTGCCCAGGGTTTGCTTGTGGTGGGGTGGGTTGAGACCAGGAACGCGGTCAACACGGAGGGAGGGAGAGAGAGGGAGCTGGGGAGGGGGAGAGGAGGGGGAGGGATAAAGAGAGAGAGCGCGTAAACAGATTGGAATTTGTTAAGTTGTCCATTTGCGAATTCAGCGTATACATAAATATCCCATTTATTATGTACAAAAACAGGCTTTTACATTGCGAATACAGCGTATAGTCATTCATGTTTGGGGTGGGGGGGGGGGGGAGAGAGAGAGAGAGAGAGAGAGAGAGAGAGAGAGAGAGAGAGAGAGAGAGAGAGAGAGAGAGAGAGAGAGAGAGTAAAGAGAATGGAATTTATTAGGTTCACTAAAGAGTTTACCTGAGCTGTTCAGACCGAGGTCAAACTTCGGTCGACAAGACCACTGACTCACAAAGGCCACCGTCCCATTGTTCTGTCTAGGTTGGGCTCCAGGACTCAGTAACAAAGAAGGGACATTTATTCAGTTATTTGGCGCTTTGTTCCTCGATGATTGGGCTTAGTGGTACACATGCGGAGTATAGAAATATACTGTGAGAGTGTGTGTTTGAACATGTATGTTATGTAGTGTGAAACTTGATGGGGGTGGCTCTTGTTTATTAATCTGCGAATAGCTGGGCGATTTTTTGCTTGAAAAATCTTTGCTAGTGTGTGTGGTTGTATTGTTTAGTGATTGTGGGTGGCCGAGTTTCTACTCGACCATATTACGTTTCTATACTCCGCCAGTGCAACAAGAAGTTTAGTGTGTTTGTCTTTTGTGGCTGTGGGTATTGTATTTTAAAAAAATGGCCTTATAAGCGTCAGTTTTCTTGTTTGTGTGTGTTTCTATTAATTGTTGCAGTGCAATCTTAGTGGCTGTGATTGCTGGGCATTCATAGAAGAGATGGTCCTCTGTTTCCTGAATATTTTGTCTACATAATTTGCATGGGGCTATTTGCTTGGATGTTTGTGCAGCTCTCTCTGTTGTCGGGGTCATATTATAAATT
The DNA here is from genome assembly GCA_014155875.1 of Cepaea nemoralis. Classification (NCBI taxonomy): domain Eukaryota; kingdom Metazoa; phylum Mollusca; class Gastropoda; order Stylommatophora; family Helicidae; genus Cepaea; species Cepaea nemoralis. The sequence goes on along the minus strand of JACEFZ010018232.1, from coordinate 169,310 downwards.
AGCCTGTATGTTATTTCTTTGGATTTTGATGTGATATGTTTGTTGTGTAAGTTAGTGAAGGTGCAACTGTAGTCTTTCATGTGATATTTGTATCCTCTTTTGATTCTCAGGTGTAGTGGTGGGGCTTGTTGTTGTACTAAATATTTGTATATCTGCTTGGTTGCCTGTTGTATTAAGTGTTCATTACCTTGAATTGCTTGCATACATGTTCTGTAGAAGTGCGGTAGTGTGCCGTAATAGTGCAGTGTTGTTTTGTCTATTTTCTTAATTCTGTGTAATTAATTGCAATATAGTATAATGCTAGCGAGTGTTGATCTGGATGATTGATGATGCGTCCTATGTTGTCCTTCCACACACCATTCATTATTTTTAATGAAAACTGTTTTTAATCACCGACATGACATTTGATAAGTTCTTTAAGCAGAAAAAGATGGGTTACAATGTTATGCATTATGCATCATTTTTATGAAAACTTTGAAAATGCCTTAAAGATTATATCATTATAATTATAACTCATATGCCATGAAAATAACTATAGACAAAGAGTTTAACAATAGTGCAAGTAAGTCCCAACAATATGACTATAAAGTATATAGAAATGTTATTAAAAGTTAGACCCTTGAAATAACTTTTCTAGAGTGAAGTCCCCTGCTAGATAGAATTATATAATGAATAATGAAAAAGTAAATGTTATTAAATAAGTAGAAGATTTTACACTAAGAAACTATTACAGTCGGTTGCACAGGAATGAAAGGAAGACGTGTAGAAAATTTCATCTCAATCAGATGTACCGTTATCGAACGCATCCAATACATAGCTGACCACAAAGGGAGGAGGAGAGAGGAGGAAGAGGGAGGAGGAGGACGGAGGCGGGAGGAGGGGGAGGGGAGGAGGAGGGGGAGTAGGAGGAAGAGGGAGGAGGAGGGAGGGAGGAGGGGGAGGAGGAGAGGGAGGAGGATGAATGAGGGAGGAGGCGGGAAAGGGAGGAGGAGGGAGAAGGAGATAGGAGGAGGAGGCGGAGGGAGATGGAGGAGGAGGAGGAAAGGGAGAAGGAGGAGGGAGGAAGGAGGAGGGAGAGAGGAGGAGTAGGAGAAGGAGGGGAGGAGGAAAGGAGGGGAGGATGAGGAGGGAGGAGGAGAAAGAGGGAGGAGGAGGGGATGTGGAGAGAGGGAGGAGGGAGGATGTAGAAGGAGGAGGAGCGAAGGAGGAGCGAGAGGAGAGGAGGAGGATGAGGATTGAGGAGGGAGGAGGAGAGGGAGGATGAGGATGAGGAGGAGGGAGGAGGATTGGGGAGGGAGGAGGAGGGATGAAGAGGGAGGAGAAGGAGGAGGAAGAGAGAGGAAGGATGAGGAGGATTGAGGAGGATGAGGAGGGAGAGAGGAGGGAGGAGGATGAGAAGGGAGGAGGAAGGAAGAGGAGTGATTAGGAGGAGGTGAGGAGGGCGAGGAGGTAGGAGGAGGAAGAGGGAGGAGGAAGGAGGAGGAGAGGGAGGAGGAGGAAAGAGGAGGGAGAGGGAGGAGGGGGAGGAGGGGGAGGGGGAAGAGGTAGAGGGTAGGAGGAGGAGGAGGGGAGAGAGGAGGATTAACGCATATGCCTGTAGATAACTGCAGCGAAAAGGTGGGTCTGTCTATCTATCTGACCCGGCGTGGCTTCGCCCAGCTCCTGGCGGGGAGCGTCTCATTAAATTCATACAAAAAAAAAAAAAGTAACTTAAAAGAATGTCCTTCCACACACCATCCATTATTTTTAATGAAAACTGTTCTTAATCACCTGCATGACCGTATATAACTTCTTTAATGATAAAAAGATTAGTTACAATGTTATGCATTATTTTTATGAAAACGTTGAAAATGCCTTAAAGATTGTATCATTATTTATTATAACTCTTATGCTCGTAAATAACTATAGACAAAGAGTTTATAAATCTTTGAAAACCATGCAACAATATGACTATAAGGTATATAGCAATGTTATTAAAAGTTATGCCCCTTGAAATAACTTTTCTAGAGTTAAGTCCCCTCGCTATATAGAAATTATAATGAAAAATGAAAAATTAAATAATATTAGGTAAGCAGCCGACTTTCACACTTAAAAAATATGACAGTTGACAGCGCGGGAATGAGCGGAAGACGTGTAGAAAATTTCATCTCAATCGGATGGACCGTTCGCGAACGCATAAAGGACACACACACCCACATACAGTCTCTTTTATATATAAGACTAGATGACCCGGCCCGGCTTCGCCCAGACTCTGGTGGGGATCAAGTTATGGCCGAACACCAAATATGATGTCTAACGTAGTGCTTTTGGATAAACAATATTTTTTGTTTGTCTGTCTGGTGCGTAGACGAATAAATCCGAAGGTTTTCCAACGCGTGAACAGGCCACATATAGCTGTCCATGTGTGAAGCACGGATTTTGCAAATTTAGTCCACACACTTGTAGCGATTGTCCCTGTGCTATCTATCTATCTATCTATCTATCTATCTATCTATCTATCTATCTATCTATCTATCTATCTATCTATCTATCTATCTATCTATCTATCTATCTATCTATCTATCTGTCTGTCTGTCTGTCTGTCTGTCTGTCTGTCTATCTGTCTGTTTGTCTGTCTGTCTGTCTGTCTGTCTGTCTGTCTGTCTGTCTGTCCTCCACCTCCCTCTTCCTCCTCCATCCCCCTACTCCTCCTTTTTCATCTTCTGCTGCTGCTGCTCCCGCCGCTCCAATTACCCAAGTTAATTGTTAGGGGGAAGATGTAAAGATCTCTCAAGTGCTCTTTCTAATGCTTTTTGTAAGTTGGTCTTCGTTTATCTAAGGTTGTTCTAACTGCAACCAATAAATGATTAGACAGACAGACAGACAGACAGACAGACAGACAGACAGACAGACAGACAGACAGACAGACAGAGAGGGAGGGACAGACAGACAGACATATAGATAGATAGATAGATAGATAGACAGACAGACAGACAGACAGACAGACAGACAGACAGACAGACATATGACTACTTATATGAATTAAATGAGATGCTCCCCATCACGGGCTGGGCGAAGCCGGCCGGGTCAGACAGACAGACAGATAGAAAGACAGATAGACAGACAGACAGACAGATAGATAGTCGGGAACGGGAACGGGAGCTTATATGACTACTTATATGAAGTAAATGAGATGCTCCCCACCAGGGACTGGGCGAAGCAGGGCCGGGTCAGACAGACAGACAGACAGACAGACAGACAGACAGATAGACAGACAGTCTGGAACGGGAACGGGAGCTTATATGACTACTTATATGAATTAAATGAGATGCTCCCACCTGGGACTGGGCGAAGCAGGGCCGGGTCAGACAGACAGACAGACAGACAGTCTCTCTCTCTCTCTCTCTCTCTCTCTCTCTCTCTCTCTCTCTCTCTCTCTCTCTCTCTCTCTCTCTCTCTCTCTCTCTGGGTGATATTTTTTTCACATTTGGCCTACACATTTTCTTATTTGACCAATATTTGTCCTATTTGGCTAACATATTTTCTTAGTTTTTATGTGTGGACGAGATATTTCTGTATTTGACCGACCTTTTTCATATTTGGGTAACAGATTTTCCTATTTGACCTAGGTTTGTTCCCTTTAGCTAACAAAGTTTCCTACTTTTCATAAGTTTTTGTGAGATATTTCTGTATTTTGCCTAACTTTTTCCCATTTGGCTGACAATTCTCCTACTTTTTATAAGTTTGGACGAGATATTCATCTCCGTGAAAGGTTCGATACTCGACAGTTTTTGTGTAGTATCCTTCTTAACAACGTGTTCCAGCTGTATCATTACACGTATACCCAGTTGCGACGCAATTTTGACCGGTTTTAGCTAGTAAGCATGTGGTCTGGTTGTATTTTTATGGATGCGATCGGAAGCACGCCATCTTTGACCCGCTCAGTCATTAACCATTTGTCCGGCTGTATTCCTTAGACACGTGATCGGAAGCACCGTCATCTTTAATTATTTTTAGCCAGCGAGCACGTGGTCTGTGTGTAGCCCTTAGGCATATGTGATCGGATGCGTTGCCATCTTTAACCGGCTTTAGCCAGTGAGCACGTGGTCTAGTTGTATTTTTATGGGTGCGACCGGAGGCACCGCCGTTTTGACCCGCTAAGTCATTACACTCCTGTCTCCATTGTACCATTAGGTGTTATTGACAAATGTAAAATCAGTGCTCGAGGCGCTCCTGTCTGGAAAATTGTCTGTACTAAGGACACTACTTTCTGATCTTAGCAGTCAGCATAAAGACACCACGCAGTGGATACCTTACCACTGTGGAGTACACGGAAGCGCCAGCGCTGCTCGATTGGTTAAGGAAGGAGTACAATAAGATCAGTCTGATGCACCCGTTACATACCACGAAAAGAAAAGAATGATCAAGTCAGTCAGAAAGCCACAGTAACCTGCTTAAGATGGTCACCACGTTATGGACAGATCAGGACAAGTCATTATTCTACACCTCAGAATAGGCCACAATAGATTACGCAACCACATGTATACAAAAATTCAAGATTGGCGAATCAGCCATGTGCACTTGTAGGTTGCTGTCGCATCCAGCAGAGCACATACTCCAAGACTGCCCAGCTTATAACATATCTAGGCAAACCTTCTGGTCTAGAGAGAAGACAGTGAAATATACACTCTATGGACCGGGAAGTGAACTATACAAGAAGAAAGAAAAAATACCGACAGTTACGTTCATACAAGGGACATCACGCGCACCCGTACACACACTTGTGCCCACACATACATGCGTTATTATTTTTCGGTTACATTGATACTTGTTGGAAAGGAAACAAGGAGAGAGGAAGAGAGAGAGAGAGAGAGAGAGAGAGAGAGAGAGAGAGAGAGAGAGAGAGAGAGAGAGAGAGAGAAGGAGAGAGAGAATGAGAAAGAGACAGAGAGAAGGAGAGAGAGAAAGAGAGAGATGGAGAGAGAGGCGGGAGAGAGATAGAGCGAGAAGCAGAGAGAGAAAGAGAGAGAGGGATAAAGAGAGGGAGGGAGAGAGAGAGAAGGAGAGAGAGAGAAAGAGAGAGGGAGAAAAAGAGAGAGAAAGAGAGAGTGAGAGAGAATGAAAGAGAGAGGGAGAGAGAATGAGAGAGAAAGAGAGGGAGAGAGATAGATAGAGAGAAGGAGAGAGGGATAGAGATAGATAGAGAGAGAAGGAGAGAGAGAAGGAGAGAGAAAGAGAAAGAAGGACAGAGAGACGAGAGGGAGAGAGAGCTAGAGAGAGAAAGAGAGAAAAGATTAGAGAAAGAGAGAGAGAAGGGGAGAGAGAAAGAGAGAGGAGGAGAGAGAAAGGGGAGAGAGAGGAGGAGAGAGAGGGTCAGAGAGAGAGAGGGAGAGAGAGAAAGAGAAAGAGAGAAGAAGAGAGAGAAATAGAGAGAGTAAGGTAAAGAGGGAGAGAGATAGAGAGAGAAGGAGAGAGGGAAAGAGAGAGAAGGAGAGAGAAAGTGAGAGATAGAGGGAGAAGGAGAGATAAAGTGAGAGAAAGAGAAAAAAGAGAAAGAGAGAAAGGGATAAAGTGGGAGGGAGAGAGAGGGCGGGAGAGAGAGAAGGAGAGAGAGAGGGAGAAGGAGAGAGAATGAAAGAGAGAGGGAGAGAAAGAAGGAAAGAGAAAGAGAGAGAGATAGAGAGAGAAGGAGAGAGAGAAAGAGAGGGACAGAGATAGAGAGAGAAAGAGAGAGGATTAGAAAGAGCGAGAGAGAGAAGGAGAGAGAGAATGAGAGAGAAAGAGAGATAGAGAAGATAGAGAGAGGGAGAGAGAGCTAGAAAGAGAGAAAGAGAGAAAGAGAGATAAGGAGAGAGAAGGAGAGAGAAAGAGAGAGTGGGATAAAGAGAGGGAGGGAGAGAGAGAGGGCGGGAGAGAAAGAAAGAGAGAGAGAGAGTAAGAGAGAAGGAAAGAGAGAGGGAGAGAGAAAGATAGGGAGAGTGATAGAAAGAAGGAGAGTGGTATAGAGATAGATAGAGCGAGAAGGAGATAGAAAGAGCGAGAAGGAGAGAGAGAGGGAGAGAGAGGAGAGAGAGAAGGATAGAGAAAGAGAGAGAAGGATAGAGAAACGGGAGAGAGAGGGAGAGAGAGCTAGAGAGAGCTAGAGAGAGAAAGAGAGAAAAGATGAGAGAAAGAGAGAGAGAGAAGGAGAGAGAAAGGGAGAGAAAGAGAGAGGGGGAGAGAGAGAAGGGGAGAGAGAGGGTTAGAGAGAGAGGGAGAGAGTGAGAAAGAGAAAGAGAGAAGGAGAGAGAGAAAGAGAAAGAGAGAAGGAGGGAGAGAAATAGAGAGTGAGGTAGAGAGGGAGAGAGATTGAGAGAGAAGGAGAGAGAAATTGAGAGATTGAAGGAGAAGGAGAGATAAAGAGAGAGAAAGAGAGAGGGATAAAGAGGGAGCGGGAGAGAGAGAAGGAGAGAGAGGGAGAAAGAGAGTTAGAAGGAGAGAGGAGAGAGAATGAGAGAGGGAGAGAAAGAAGGAGAGAGAAAAAGAGAGGGAGAGAGATAGAGAGTAAGAAGGAGAGAGAGAAAGAGAGGGATAGCGATAGTACAGAGAGAGAGAGAAAGAGAGATGATTAGAAAGCGAGAGAGAATGAGAGAGAGAATGACAGAGAAAGAGAGATAAAGAAGGATAGAGAGAGGGGGAGAGAGGGAGAGAGAGCTAGATATAGAAAGAGAGATGAAGAGAGAAAGAGAGAGAAGGAGAGAGAAAGAGAGAGAGAGAGGGTGGGGGTGAAGAGTAATGGAGAAATAGGGTGAGAGAGGGAGAGAGAGGGTTAGAGAGAGGGAGAGAGAGGAAGGGAGAAAGATAGAGAGAGAGAGAAGGAGAGTGAAAGATAGAGATAGAAGGAGAGAGAAAGAGAGAGAGTGATAGCTAAATGGAGAGATAAGATGAGAGAGAAGGAAAAAGTAGAAGAGAGGGAGAGAGGACTGAGAGAGAAGTGAGAGAGAGAGAGAGGAGAGAGAGAGATGAGTAGAGAGACAGAGAGAGAGAGAGAGAGACGAGAGAGAGTAGACTGAGAGAGAGAGAGAGAGAGTATTTACAGTGTCCTAGGCACACACGTTTACATCCTCTATATTTCCACAGTTCACTATCCGACATTACTCGTCAGACCGCGGCTAGCCTGTCAGGTTTAATTAAAGCCACATTTATCAGCCCGGTGGCAAAGCTGTAGCCGTTAGCCAGTGGATATTATATTTCTCACGTGCGCGTGATGTGGTTAGCGCGTGACCTTCACCTGTTGTGAGTAACATTCCTTTACTTGCGGAAAGGGAGACATCTGGAGACACAATTATTTCCAAAATACGCAACGGTTTTATGATAATTTTGCACAATTTACTAAATTTGTTATTTACATTGAATGCATAATTTTGAGACTGGTCTTTAATGTTATTTTCTCTAGAATTAATCACTATCTATATATTTTTAAGTGTTTATTAATTGTGTCAATCCACCCATATATAGAATTATTAGCCATAAATTGGCATAAGTCTTTTTCCTAAAGTTGAAAATACCCGAATTACACATTGACATTGTCTAGGTGTCCATTTCTCCCATGTGGATAACAATCACCTTCGGATTGGTAAGACTGTGAGGATAAAACAAAACCATATTCAGCTGCTTCGGTGGCTGTCTAGTCACAGGACTATCATTCTTAGCCGGTGATGGACCCTACTATACCTTCTCCTTGAGGTTGAACGGGGTAGGGGTAATGGTGACATCGAATCGAATTACACATTGACATTGTCTATGGTCCTTTTGGCTCAGATCAAAGTGTAGTATATACTGCATTTGGTCTGGCCAGGACCTTGTTACTCACAATTCTTCACATCTCGATGTGAGTATGAAGTCTCCTCTCTGGCGGGGGGGGGGGGGCGCAAAGACTAATATACGGGGTAGGGCCCATCCCCTCGCGCCCCTCACTTCGGTCTACCCCGTACACACACACACACACACACACACACACACACACACACACACACACACCAAGACTCCAACCCGGGTGCTCGGCGCATATTTGGTCTAATTCATATCAGTATTCCACATGCCCGGGGCTTGCCTCGCTGTATTCGAGCGGTTGGATTGGAGCGGAGGCGGTCGGCAGGGGCACCCGGGGGGCGCGGGCATATACACAATCTGCCACCCATGGACCGGAAGTAGTCAACCGGAAGTACCGGAATTAACAAAAATAACCCTCCAATTTCAAATATATGTGTCATTTGGGGGTCCGTTTTCTATGTGGCCCGCTGGTGGCGGGATAACAATCATATAAGGAAATACGACCGGAGGACCACATTTGATAAGTCATTGCCACATAAGGTACTACTCCGGTGTAGGAGTAGACCCCTTACATCAGCATACCGGATGTTTAAGAATATGTTCTTATCTATTCAGCCATGCTGACCTCCTACCATTATATATTAAGATCATCATTCGGTGGCCATCTCTTTGTAGAACATGTTCCCCCCTTCCCCCATCAATCATTTGAATTAACTTCTCTCTCCATCATAAGCCAGATGTCCCGTCACTATTGCTGTCATGCATATGTAAACTATCACATCTTGAATTCATCTACTCTGTGGGCTTACTCTTCTTCGCAACACCTCCCTCCACTGTTATCTTTTTGAGACATTCGTGTTTTTTTTGCATGCTCAATACATGTCCTTAATTTGATCATATGACAAGCTGTTTTAAAACAACATCAAGGTTTGGTGAATAAGACAACAATGAACTACTGATGATAACATGAAGACAAATATACAGCAAATGTTTATTTCGTGTCAAGCAGCCGCAACATTCAGTAATAAAGCCAAGAATATTTATGGCACTCTTCCGACTGACGGGTCTAAATAGTTCCGCAGTGAATAATAAATCTTAGGTGTAAAAGTCTCCCTTACAGGGCCTCATTGGGTGATTATTTCCGATTCCGGGGCGATGTGCTAATTCAGAATTTATTTCCTATATACGTAACACAGCAGAATGTTCACGTTGCCAACGTCCGATGTCATTAGTTTCTCGGGTCGAATGTAATAACTATTTTCGGGTAGAGTGTTACAACTGGTTGCTGCGTAACAATCCACTGTTGGGAGGATTTGATGCTCAGGGACAGTCAGTGGTCGTTGAAGTTGACGAGAGCTACTTTTTCCACCGAAAGTACCACCGTGGTCACTTTCGTCGTGGTCAATGGCCTGGTTGAACGTGGTAGTGGTCGTTGCTGGTTGGAAGTTGTGGAAAGGCGAGATGCGACAACACTGGAACGCATTATAAGTGACCACGTCTTACCAGGAACGATCATTGTCACCAATGCCTGGCGAGGCTAAAACAACGTAGGTCAACTAAACCATGGCATCTACGATCATGCAGTTGTTGTTCATGCCAATAACTTTGTTGACCCTGTACACAGTGACATTCACACCCAAACAATTGAAGGGTTGTGGATGCAAGTAAAAAGGAAACAAAGATACCAAGGTGGCACTAGTCGTGCAGTGTTTAACACTTATTTAGCAGAATTTCAGTGGCGCCACAGTCACAAAGTGCATGTTTTCGGACAATATTTACAACTTTTGTGCCACAATTTCGAGATATAACTTTTGACTATAATTGGACGTTTCTGACTGTTGAGACATTTCTGGACGTTTATGACTATGATAGGACATTTCTGGAAGCTACCCTGTCATCAGGCTGCTGTGGGTTTGATTGAACATTAACATTGTCAGCTGGCTGCTGTGGGTTTGATTGAACATTAACATTGTCAGCAGGCTGCTGTGGGTTTGATTGAACATTAACATTTTCAAGTCGTGCTGGACTGAACTTTGAACTCAAGCGTAGTTCATACACAATATGTCAAGTCGTGCTGGACTGAACTTTGAACTCAAGCGTAGTCCATACACAATACATATTCATGCATGGAGTTTTACTGGGCGTGGAACTTCTATTAACTATCAGAGATTTATTTTGTCACATTTCTCTAATTCCTTGCTCGTTAACATATATTAAGATTGTGGGCACAGGCGGGTGCCTTGTCAAAATCAAATGTTGTTTGCTTTTTTTTGTAATCAATTTATTTGTATTGTTAGAAGTGTTTACTCAATGAAGAGATCCTTTGTTAACACACCGAGACATTCTTCTGCGGTAGATTGAATTGTATTCTTAATGTTCAACCAAGTTTGGTCAACACTTTCCTGCAACGGGTTTTGTAGAATTTCAAGTTTACATTTTATTTCATCTGCAAATTTCTCTTTGACTGTAATTTCTTGTAGTTTTTCTCTGTTATATATTGGGTGTAACCTTTGTAGTTTAGCATAGAAAGCTCTCTTAAGTTTTATTTTAAATTTTGCCCCAACGAGGAAGTGGTCGCTGTGGCACTCAGCTCCTCTATAGCTTCTAACTTGTATGTTTGATGCATTTCTGTTGTTAATTAAAATATGATCTATTTGATTATAGTTTCTCTTGTCACATGATTTCCAAGTTTGTTTGTGTATATCCTTTCTTTGCAGTCTGGTACTGCTAATCTGCAGTCCTTTGGCTTCTGCCAGGTTGATGACTCTCCATCCATCATCATTTGAAGGTGTATGTAGGCTTTCCATACTTGCAACTTTTTTTATGAGTTTGCTCTCTACCTATTTTTGCGTTGAAGTCTCCTAGCACAATCAGGATGTCCTGTTTGGGGGTTTCTTCTATGACATCCTCCATGTTAGACAAATCAGTTGATGTTGTGTTTGCTTGTGATTGATTGATTGATTGATTTAGGAACCGACATCACAGCATTCAGGACATTCCCATAAGCGCTCCGTCCCCATCCTCAGCAGCCAGCGAAGAGTTCCAACACTAATAGTTCCAGTAGCAATCTGATTATATGTCCGTCTCGCCTTTCCCCCGAGCGCCGAGCGTCGGCCAGATCCCCTCGTCACACCTCGTTGTCTCATTCTTACCAGACCATGGTGCTCCATCTGCTCCTCCGAGGTGTACACGTGCTCCCACAAGGCCGCAACCACGTCTGTCCTGCCATGCATCAGTACTCCACCAAGTTTTGCAGAGCCAGCCAATCTGTCCGCCTGTTCATTCCCCAGCACACCGGCATGCCCAGGAGAAAAGATCCAGGTGATGCTTACTACCCGTGACCTCCAAAGCGAAGCAAGCCACTCTGCACGAAGCCTACCTGTTCTCACCCTTCTCAGCATGCTTTCTGAGTCAGTTACAATCACAATGTGTGTATGTATCGTGTTTTCTATCCAGCGGAAAGCTGCACTGACCGCCTCCACCTCCATTCTTAAGCTAGATGTTGTGTTATCATATGCTTGTGATGTGTGATGTAAGTGAATCTAATGAATAAGTGTCAGGATGTTGCATCTTGTGTCTATTCGTCACAAGTACAAAAGTGTTGTCTGTCTTACGTAGAAAGACTGGGTGTTGGTGTTGTCTTGTTGGGTCATCATGTTGAGATGTTTGACTTGTCTTTCCTAATAGTATTTTTGTTGGTTTTTATTTATCTACAGGATAAGCCAGAATTCTAGGTTTAGATATGAGATTTTCCTGGGTTTTTAGTGCACTAGAAGTTTTTGGTAAATTAGTTTTTAGTATCTAGAAGTTTTGGTGGATTAGTTTTTAGTTGATTGGGTTTTAGTGCACTGGAAGTTTTTGCTACACTTAGGAATTTTGTTTGTTGGATTAGTGTTTTTGCTGTTGGTTTTGCTGGATTCTAACTTCTTTGTTGATGCTACATGTCTGTATATTATTGTCCCTTTCTCCTCACATCACCGTAGCAGAAGTAAGATGTTCTTGCTCCTGTTTTCACCTCTGTTTCACAAACATGGATGCCACTCCATCCAAACATGGATGCCACCTAGTCCAACATGGATGCCACCCATACGTTTACTTCACTCAAGTATTACTCATGCTCATATGGGCATATTCCCGATGTTAAAAAGCTAAATGTAAGCATGTTTTCTGTATATCAATCGCTAGCCATGCTTGACCTTTGTCATATGAAGACAATATGTGTTTGTGCTTTCTCAACAAAACAAACTTGTTTTCCCCAAAATAAAGGATCCAAATTTTCTTGTGTACGATATTGTGAGGCATTTAACACAGTAGATTGTTCCTTGTTGAAATATCTATGCCATTCGTAGTTTTCTTTGTTTTGGGTGGGTGGGGTGACATGCCTGTCAGTTGGAAGTGAGCATTCTAGTTAGGTGACATCAAGGTTGGGTTTGTTGTTGGTGGTGCCTCTGTGAACTGTTTGTTGCCCTCAGCTTCCTCTTCCCTCTGAAGCATGTTTTTTTTATTTTTTTTTATTTGCGCTCGCTCGCTTTGAACTCAAGCGTAGTCCATACACACTATTCAGTATGCTGGAATGAATTTTGCATGTGGATTAGCTTCCCCTATTAACAGTGTCCCTTGCCATCAAGTGAATGCACTCCGACTTCAGAGGTACTTGTAATTTACATCTCCAAGCAAGGACGATAGGTCAGCATTTTGGTCAAACTGCCCAGTGTAGGGGTTGAACCCTTACCTCGGCATCAGCACACCGGATGTTTAAGAACACGTGTTCTTATCCATTCGGCCATGCTGACCTACAAGTATGGAGTTGAACCAAGGGATCTGAGTCAGAGACCAAATATAACTAGGAAGGTGTACAGGGAAAACATGTGCACAGATACAGGCTTCTGTTTGGTCCAGTCTTCATCGGCGAACAAGAAAACCAGTAGAAACTTAAGTCAATCTTAAAAGTAATTTGATGAACACAAAAATTACGAATGGAACTTGTTCTGTTGATCAGATTGTTTTTCTCAGGCCCGAGTTGTTTTCTTGTTTATTGTTTGTTGATGAAGTCTTCAGGTGTGATTCTCTTGTCCCCAGTCTATACGACATGGAGATGGAGTTGACTTGTGTGGCAGTGGGATATCAGCAGACTTAACTCGTTGTCACTATACCTCTATAAGACACTCTTGCATTGGTTTTAATACAAAAAGTTTGAGTGTCAGTCAGTCGGAAAGCATTGGCAACCTACTGAACATACACTTGCCAAGAAATACATACAGCCAAAATTGCTAGGATTTGATTGCGACGCCCTGTAAAGGATATGCAAATAACTTATACAGGTCTGTTGCAAAGTGCACTGCCACTCACATACATGTATTGATAGATTGCAGTTTGCTTTTATTGCGCATGCAAAACAGTTCATTGAAGTACCACCACAAATTGGGCACGCAGGCCCGTCTTACATTCAGCCCTTCCAATCACTCATCTTTTGTTCATCAATAGTGCAAAGAAAAAAACATTGTCAAATGAATTTTGTAAACATAAACAATGCATATTACCATGTTATGAGACACATCCACCACCCACCCACACATCCCCCATTCACCCCAACTCCTCCACCCAACCACACACACAACCCAGATACACATACATGCCTCCATCCATCCACCACATCCTCACACCTACACATTTCCCCACCTACACACATCTCCCCACCCACCCACATATCCTCCACCCACACACCTCCAACCACCCAGCCAAACACACATCCCTCAACCACACTTCCAACAAACACACATCTCCCCGCCAACTCACATATCCCGCACACAAATTCCTCACCCACCCACATAATCTCCCATCTCCATTAGCTATAAGTGTGTTGTTTAAACTATTTGTAAATTCAATTATTATACTTTATTATTGTTATTACACACATTTTTCTATATTTTTCTTTGTTTGCTTTTGCTGTTCATGTAATTAAAAGTAACGTGTTATTTGGTAGTGATAATAAAGGATTTGAAAATCAGACTTTAAAAAATGTGTTGTTTTCTTTTCTACTTTACATATATTTTTGTTTGCACTTCCCTCTGCACATACATTCTTTCTACCAATCCATGTAGATTATTTCTCATCAACATGATGTGTCATGACGAGAGAGAGAGAGAGAGAGAGAGAGAGAGAGAGAGAGAGAGAGAGAGAGAGAGAGAGAGAGAGAGAGAGAGAGAGAGAGAGAGAGAGATGGATAACTTTCTGACAGGCAGACAGGCAAGGGCATGTTCTTAAGTGTGTGTGTGAGAGAGAGAGAGATATTTATAGGTATAACTTTATGACATGCAGACAGATGACGGTGTGTTATTTAGTGAGGGAGAGAGAGGGGCATAACTTTCTGATTGGCAGACAGGCGAGGGTGTGTTCTTAAGTGAGAAAGGAAGGGAGAGGAAGAGAGATAGAGGAGAGAGAGAGAAAGAAAGAAAGTTATTGGGATAATGTTATGGCAGGAAGACAAATGACGACTTTCAAATGCCAGTGTCCCTCGCCATCAGGCGTATCCACTCCGACTTCTGAGGCACTTGTAATTTAGTCTCCATCAACATTTTAGTCCATCTGTCCGGTGTAGAGGTTGAAGCTGCACACCTGATGTTTAAGAACGCCCATTCTTATCCATTCGGCTATGCTGGCCTCTGATGGTTATATTATCATATAATAAACCCCATCCCACGTGACCCTGTCGTCTCCCCTTCTTTCCTGTATCCCTCAATGGAATATCGGCCATAAACCAACTCTTGCCCTGGCGTTCTATATTGTACAAACTTGTTGGATTTAAACTGAGATTGAGAGTAGCCGACTTCTAGTTGTTGGTTATAATCTCAAGTTCGCGAAGTTCGGAGGAGAGTCTCTTTACAGGGACAATACCTACGACAACACTGGTCAAGACGCCATAAGCAAGATCAGAAGAAGAAAACCAACTTCCTCCTGCAGGAGACAAAAAGATGGTTGCAGCCACCATGGTGGAATGGAGAGGTCGAGAAGGCATGGCTGGGAAAGAGGCAGGCTGTCAAAGACTGGCAAAAGGCCACAAAGGCCAACATGCCACAGGTTGAGTTGGCAAACCTGAAGACTGAGGTCCATAGGACGACGACTTTATTCAAATTCTGCGCCAAACAGGCCAAGGCCGAGAAATGGGACGAGTTCTGCAGGAAGGTGTGCTCCGAGCGATCTCTTACGACATTCTGGCGCCTCCATAAGAGCATGAACGGTGCTGCACAACGTAGGAGTATTCCAGACTTTCAAGGCGGGAGTCTTCGTGGCGAAGTGGTCAAACCGTTTAAGGCCGAGAAATGGGACGAGTTCTGCAGGAAGGTGTGCTCCGAGCGATCTCTTACGACATTCTGGCGCCTCCATAAGAGCATGAACGGTGCTGCACAACGTAGGAGTATTCCAGACTTTCAAGGCGGGAGTCTTCGTGGCGAAGTGGTCAAACCGTTTAACTCGGGCTCCGAAGGTTGTGGGTTCTATTCTGGGCCGCGTCCTTCGGTTCACGAGTTACATTTTTCGGAGACTCCCGTAGGTCGTCGCTACAGCTACGGAGTTCGTGCTTTGTGCGACGCTTTCCGCGCTGCGGTAAGAGACCGAGCCATATGGGATAAAACCCGGTGCAATGAAGTCGAACCTGTCGACTTTTAAGCGACCTTTTTTTTTTAAGGCACAGACCTCACATGGAAAAAAGTCGGACGCGGATAAAGGAAAGGCCCTTCTTGCACGCTACATAGAACAGACTGACCAGAAAGACGAGCCCGCCAGACAGAGGACCACAACGACACTCTCTCAGTTGTGCGAGGGGGTCGGGACAGACGAAGAATGGATAATCACAGCTGAGATAATGCGTGCGATGTTCAAGAAATCACCTAACACCGCCCCAGGCCCAGACGGCATCCGATATGGTGACCTACTGGTGATGTCAGATGATGACATGGAAGAACTGGCCAGAGAATTCAACACCAGTATCCAGAGGGGTCAGATCAAAGAAGAATGGCTACACAGCTACTTGCTGCCGCTGCCAAAACCGAACAAAGACAATTCCAAGATAAGCGGCTACAGAATCATTACGATGCAGAACACTGCTGGCAAGTTACTGGAGAAAATTGTAGCACACAGACTTGCTTGTGACTTGGAACAACTCAGCTGCTTCCCGCCCACACTTGGAGGATACAGACGTAACAAAGAGTCATGGCTGAATGCGGCGGTCTTTGCTCAAGATGTTTACGAAGGATTTCAGGTCAGAGAAGAGACATGTGCGGCCGCCATACACTTAGAGGACGCATATAATAGAGTATCTTTCGAGCACTTGATGCAAACCCTCCTCAGACTGAAAGTGCACCCTCACCTTGTACGATGGATAGCTGCAGTTCTGCTCCAAAGGAAGGTGGTGCTAAGATGCGGGAGTTGGTCTTCTGAGCCGATAACGATATGTCCAGGATTGCCGCAGGGTTCACCACTGTCACCAGTACTATTCAACGTGTATACGGTGCCGATCACTGAACAACAGTTGGACGGGAGGGGTAGGACTCTGTCATTTGCTGACGACATTCTCGTGTATCGACAAGGTCGAGATAGACAGGCGGTTGCCAATGATATGCAGGGCGAACTAGATCGAATTTCCTCATGGTGTGCTGATGCCGATGCCCTTGTCAACCCTGCAAAGGCATCGGTTGCATGGTTCTCCCTAAACAACCATATTGTGAACACAGACCTGCCGGCGGTAAGAATGGATGGGAGCATTTTGAGTAGAACCCAGTCAATGACATATCTTGGCGTGAGGCTTGATCGTAGCCTGTCCTTCAGAGATCATGTCGATTATGTCATAACGAAAGC
Organism: Cepaea nemoralis; assembly: GCA_014155875.1. Classification (NCBI taxonomy): domain Eukaryota; kingdom Metazoa; phylum Mollusca; class Gastropoda; order Stylommatophora; family Helicidae; genus Cepaea; species Cepaea nemoralis. The sequence continues at coordinate 152,666 of JACEFZ010018232.1, read as the reverse complement.
TCGAAAAGGTTTGTCAGCAATGAGAGTCATGGCGACTGCCAATATCGAGCAAAGACTGCTAATACTTCTGTTCCAAGGACTGGTGCTTTCACGCATCGAGTATGCCCTGGCCATCCTCACTGTCAGCCCTACACAGATTGGAAGACTTGAAAAGGTACAAAACGAAGCCATGCGCATCATTTTGGGCTGCACGAAAGACACCAGTTGTGTAGCAATGAGATACCTCCTTGACTTCCCGACAATGGAACACAGGATCAAGATCTGGAGAGCTCGTGCATACTTAAAAATAAGTGCAGATGAGCAGCACCCTCTGCATGACGCTATATTCAGAGAAAAGGGTGACAGGCTAAAGAGAGGCAAATCATGGATGGGTCGGTCGGAAGATGTCGGAAGACAGGTCTGCAGTCTTACCAGTATCAACCCCGGCAAGGAATGGGTGCCGGTGCCTCCAGCTTTTAAGTGCACTTTCTCCTGCATTATCACACTCGACAGACGGTGCAGAAAGCAGAACCCTGTCGCTGTCAATGCAGAAGTCAACGCGCTCATCTATGAACACTCAGATAGCCCCGAAGTGCTCATCTATACAGATGGATCTGTTGTAAAGCAGCAGAGAAGTGCGTGGGCATTTACAGCCCGTTCAGCGGGCCGAACCGTTCAAGAATCCAGTGGTGCCCACTCTATGACCACGAGCAGCATGACGATGGAGAAAGAGCACGGGGAAGACAAAGAGAGGAATAGCCGGATGATTTGGTCGCCTATCATTATCGGGACAAGAACACTGACCTGATAAAAGACTGATGATTGTGTGAGATCACGAACCATGACCTTCCACGCTTATCGGCATTGCACCTGATGATGATGATGATGATTATGATAATGATGATGATTATGATAATGATGATGATGAAACAACACTGCGAAAATGCGTTACTGGTTGTTTTTTATTTCTTCAAGATTATTACTAAAGCTGATATATTAACCAACATTCTGCTGTTTCGTATTGTAGCATCACCCAATGAGGCCCTGTTTTACACGTAAGAGTTATTATTCACTGCGGAACTATTTAGACCCGTCAGTCGGAAGAGTGCCAAAATATTTACACTATATTACATAAACATTCACGCTTTGATGAAATATAACAAGTATGAAAAAAAAAATGAAAATAAGATTTCATGTGCAGTTTCTGCTGCTGCCTTCTTTAAATATATTCAGGCTGATGTCTGAAGACTTACGTAAAATGAAGAAAACAGATGTAAACAATAATTCAAGTACACAATTGGAAATTATGTCTGAACTCAGAACCAGGAAATGTTAAAGGAAAGAAAATATATCTTTCACTTAACACACAAATCGATCAAGCAGTTAGTTACTGGTTATCATGAGTGATGTAACGACATTGAGGACTCACGCATAAGTTCTCTGTCAGCAGACATTGAAGTGTATGGATGTTAACTAGCCCTGTTGAAATCTGTTTGGATACTTATCTAACATGTCCACACAATCAACATGTAGCACTAGTTACAGTTTGTTATTGTATGTTCCTTTAGTGTGCACATGATTTAATTTATCTCACCAAAACTGTATGATTACACAGAGGTCTTTCCCCGATCCGTAAATTATTTAAGACTGCAAATTCAGTATAGCAATATTGGCATAATCAGTGCCTGCAAGCCATCAAAGACAGCAATTACTGCCTCCAATTCCACATTCACACTGGATACCGTGATTGCATAAGCACTACTCTTTCACCCTGCACAATGGCCACAAATCTCCATTCTGTTGAAAGCTAATTATGTTCTAAATTCTCAGACGTCCTTTGATCAGTCAGTTCTATAACTGCATTAACCCTAGTTGGTCTTTTAATGTGTGTGTGTGTGTGTGTGTGGTGTGGGGGGGGGGAATAAAGAAACAGTTGCTTACCACCAAGCATAACAAGGACATATCTTGTCCACAAACTATGTACAAGGCTAACAAGTCAATGCATTCCAGAAATTATCAGGAAAAGCAGAAGAGGTTTCCCCATAAAAAGACAGTTTCAGTGTTAAGACAATCCTATTACAAATACTACCATAACAGTGTTGAGCTTACGAATATACACTCAATCATCTCCACATTAAAGGTCTGATTCAGTGCATCTCCAACACCTATTCTGTATCTTCTAGGTGCCATCAGGTAGGCCTCTCCCAGTCCAACCTTTAATGTCTTATCCACGTGTAATTCCTCCTCTTGCAGGCTTCTACTCAACAATTCTTTTATTAAGAACCATGTCTTTTTTATATTTCGAAAGTATTTTAATTGTCCGACCTTGCTCTCATTCAGAAATGTTTTCTATAGTCCAAAGTTTAGTGGCATTTCTGTTTCCTTGTCTTGCCAACAGCACTCTTGTATTTGCCACCATAACTATGTTCCTAAAGCCTATATTTTACATTATAAACTAATGATACATGTAGATGATGATGTCTACCATTCTGTAAATGCCTTCAGTTGCCATATCATAAAATGGGCATCCTAACCTAAGAACAAGAAAAACAAAGCACTAGTTGAGTTGAATTGAGCTAAGAACTAACATCACTGCACTATGGACATTCCTATACGCTATGTCCCCTCGTTCAACAGCCAGCGAAGAGTCACACTACTAATCGTTCCAACCGCTATCTGTTGAAAGTTCTCCCGCTCTTCTCTCTCAGCTTTGAGATTCTTCCAGAACCCCTGCCAATCCACCGCAACCTCATTCTTTCCACATATGGGTTCTCAATCTGTTCCCCACCTTGCCCCACAGGAGCACAACCACCTCTCCCTTGTCCATCAGTAAACAAAGCATTAATCCTGTACAACTACACATTTATTATCAAAAGATGGTCACCAAGATATCTCACCAAATTAATGTTCTTTATCTTAACCTGACGCTGAGAGGCACAACAGAGCATACCAGGATGTCAGGTATGCCAGGCCTAGTCAGTCTAGTCTAATCTGGAGCTGAGTTCATACTGGCCATGTGAAGGTCAACATGGCCAAATAGACAAGAGCGCTCGTTCTTAAACATCGGGCGTGCTGATGCCGAGACAGCGGATTCAACGCCTACATCGGTCAGTTGGACTAAAATGTCAACTTCTCGTCCGTGACTTAGGCACGTAAATTACAAGTACCCCAGAAGTCGAAGTGGGTTCATCTGATTGATGGCGAGGGGCATTGGTAATAGGGAACGCTAATCCCCACACAAAAATCAGTCCAGTGCACTAGAAATAGTAATCACATGTGGACTACGATTGAGTTCAAAGCAAGCGTACATTAACAAATAAACAATACTGGCCATGTGGGATGTAAGTTCTGTAGTATTACCAGACTCAATCATAAAAACCTGCATCTAGATTTCTCATCATTATCACGTGCCCATATAGCACAGGTGTTCACGTCTTTCCATAGATCTCAGTCCTTTGTTCTAGATCAATTCTATTGATATTTCTTCATGCCATCGCCCCAGTCCACCCTGCATCATTTCTCTTTGTCTGCCCTTTCTATCGTTGATCTTTCCAGCAATCAATGAGTCTCTTCTTGTTTTATGATCAAATAACACTGTCGTTCTTATAGTTGTATATAATGTTCTACTTTCAATAGCCTCTTCTAGGCAATCATTGCCAGGTACTCTGGCAGTCCAAAGTATTCACAACATTCGCCTCAGGAACCACATTTCTGTTGTCTCCAAGATCATCCTAATTTGTTCAATCACTGCCATACAGCAAAACACGTTCTATTTAGTACTTTAGTACTATCTTTCTGACATTCAATGACTATACATTCTCAACATTAATTATGGAATATACATCGCTATTACAAGTAAAATGGATAATTTTAAAACATTATGACACCAAAAATATCTAAGATTTACACTCATCAGTGACGGTTTAGTAGCGAAACAAATTCTGATGAAAGCAGATGTTTGGTGAAGAAGTGTATTACAGCAACTACAGATGTTCACTGTGTGCATCCTTAGTCACACATACTAATGAGGTAGCCTAATTTTGCCAAACATGCATTAGCATGTCTTCAAATGCCCCAATAATAGTTGTTTATGAAACTATTTTCAAGTTTTGATAAAAATCTTTCGTGTCAATACCCCTTCAGATGTGTATACACCTTGAACAGGTAGAGAGCTTGCATATTCCAATGACCCGCAAGAGCTGCACCAAGGGTAGCACAGCTTCTGGCAGGGTCTCCCATGTCAGACAGGTCAAAGGATAGGAACCAGACATAATTCTGCTGCCTTGTAGGTAGAATAAAGATAGTCAAAGGCTAGGGAAAATAAACCTGATGAAATGCTTATCGAAGTTGGATGTACAGAGCCACAGACTTGACGAAACAGTGCAACGCAATTCACCATGTGTTGTCATTCATGACAACATTTAAAAAAAATTCAGTACATCATGAAACTGTTTCATTTGTAACAGTCATGTACACACTTGGAAATAAGAGCTTCATTTGTAATCTAAAGTATACAAAATGTAGCACCCATATGTAATCGAGCCGGTCTCTCTGGCTGTGGGGCTACAACACTTTCTCTATGTAATCCCGTTTATCACGCAGAGTCTCGTAGCGGAGCGAGAGCTGAGGCGGTTCGACCCCCACTCGTGACTTGCGGGATACTGAGCCGGCCGCTCAGAAAGCAATGGCAAACTACTGAGCGTAATCTTGCCAAGAGATCAACATACATCTGAAAGATGCTGGTGTTGACAGCTAAGTCCTGTAAAGGATATGCTAAAAAAAAAAAATATGTAATCGAAATGTATTTTATCAACTGAGATTTGGTCTAGCACAGCATGGTGAAATATTAATGCAAAACTAATAAAATAGAATGCTAAAGGGGAAAAACAATGTATACAATTTTATTCCTTTCTATAACCCTTGCTCACAGGTATTGTATAGTAATGATGATGCAGACCAATAAGCAGGTGACAGAATTGTGAGCCAATAAACATTTCTATAAGCAAGGAGACATATGAAGATACTAGACAGACTGTGAGAAATTCAACGTTTCTATAAGCAAGGAGACATATGAAGATACTAGACAGACTGTGAGAAATTCAACGTTTCTATAAGCAAGGAGACATATGAAGATACTAGACAGACTGTGAGAAATTCAACGTTTCTATAAGCAAGGAGACATATGAAGATACTAGACAGACTGTGAGAAATTCAACGTTTCTATAAGCAAGGAGACATATGAAGATACTAGACAGACTGTGAGAAATTCAACGTTTCTATAAGCAATGAGACATATGAAGATACTAGACAGACTGTGAGAAATTCAACGTTTCTACAAGCAAGGAGACATATGAAGATACTAGACAGACTGTGAGAAATTCAACGTTTCTACAAGCAAGGAGACATATAAAGATACTAGACAGACTGTGAGAAATTCAACGTTTCTACAAGCAAGGAGACATATTAAAATACTAGACAGAGTGTGGCCTAGTCACTCAGGTGCATTGCACCAAAAATATGTCAATTATTATGTGACGTCTCTTTTAGCACCAAGATCATAATTCTTAAATCCCATTGTTTATTTTGAAGATTCCTGCAGTAGAGCATGAATTATATTTTATGTGCGAATAAATGTAATGTATTCTAAGAAACCACGGCATAAACACACTTGAGGAGTCTTCGGAGTTGTAATATCTCATTTCACCCTGAGGGAATATGTTGCCTGGATCAGACAGCGGAACTTTCCCTGCCATACAATCTCTTTGTGCTCGCTCATACGCCAAGTCCTGCGCTATTCTTGTTTCAAACTCGTCAGAAATCTTTGGTGCTGGCATTTCAGGTTTGGCAGGTGTGTCGTCCATTTTTTTTCTGCTGCGTTTTCTGCCTCTTTTGCATCGGCCAATGAATTGTGAACCTTGTGACCATCACTTCTGATGAGAGGATGTTTCTGATGAGCTGGTGTCATACATAACAAGAAACCACCAATAGAAACTTGCCTCCCTTAGTAAAATGTTCCAATCAAATATAGTACAATATAATCATTATCATCGTGTGCCATACCGATAAGCGTGGGCGATCATGTTTCGTCATCACACTCGATCACCAGATCAGCTCAGTATTCTTGTCTTGACCATGACATCCAGGTAGTTACTTCTCTGCCTTCCCGGATTGAGAACCCGTATGTAGAAAGAATGAGATTGCAGGCGATCGGTATGGCTTCTTGAAGAATCTCAAAACTGAGCGGGAAGACCAGGAGAACTTTAAATCAGATAGCGGTGGGAACGATTAGTAGTATGACTCTTCACTGGCTGTTGAAAGATGGGACCGAGCACGTATGGGAATGTCCAGAGTGCAGTGATGTCGGTTATTAACTCTACTGAACTAAACTCAACTTCAGCACACATCACAATCCAGCAGTCATGATTTTAGAAAAAGAGGACACAGGCAATATTTTCTAAACTGCCAAAATTCTTTGCGTAATTCTGATCACGAATACAGACTTGAATTTTGTTCCTGTCACCAAATCCTCTTGGAGGAAAAACATCCAAGTTTCTTGGATTTCGGCACATTGCTCCTCTTATAAATGTACAGCTCTGTAAATCCATCATCATCTGCTTATTGTCTTGACAACCATTTCTGCAGAAACGTATTACCTTTTCCCATTGTATTTTATCCTCGGTTATGTCCCAACCAATTTTTCGGCTCGCATCTCTCAAATTTTGTCGGCTCGCATCGAGCAAATTATTGTCAATTGAGTATACAATGATAGCCTGATGCTCATCGCAATCTTTTCTCCATTCACTGGCATTTTCAAATGTTTCTGACAAGTAAAAGCCATCACAACTTGAAAAATCTTGATTCTTCTTTCCTTTTTTTAACATGATGCCTTTTGTAAGAATTGAGATGGCACTCGGGTGATTAGTTGTGTGGTAAAGAAGATGACGCTGTGTATCTTTTTGACCTTCTTCCAAGAACCGTTTAACAAGAGTTTGACCTTTTTTCGATGCTATGTTTATCATTCTAACATTTCTCAGGGCATCACTGGGCTCGTCAGAATTACTTATAGGCAAGGAAATGTCAAACCATGCATCCATTGTAAGTGCATTTTCAGGGTACCTAGGACAGTTATGAAATAGTGGGTGAAAATGCAATGCCCTGAAGGATGATTTTTGTGGATCAATAAAATCATTATGAAATTTTAATGATATCATCGCCGCTGTTTCTTCATTGAAACCTAGATCCTGTAGTTTTTTCACCAAGCAGTCTGCTCCATACAATTCACGTTGAATCCAGTCTCCTGGCTTTTCATTGTCTGCTTTTTCGATGGCTCTTTCAGTAGAGTATTTATCATCATGATGTGTGCACATTTTGATGTCCATTTCAAGTAGCCATTCACCATAATCTTCTCTGAGGATTAAAATGGCACATAACGCAGATTTATCAAGTTGGGGATGCTGCTTCACCTCATTCCTTGCAGAATCAGTGAATGGAAAGTGTACAACTTCTGCACGTCTAAGACAGGAGTCCGTCATTCTGTTAGAAGGCTGCGACACTTCTCCAGACACCTGGAAACTGAGAGAGAAAACTATTCTGTAAAATTTCATACTACACAATGAACACATAACACTACAAAGTTAATTAGTTAAAACAAATACGTCTTCTTCTTCTGCTTCTTCTTCTTCTGCTTCTGATGCCTCTGCTTCTTCTTCTTCTTCTTCTTCTTCTTCTTCTTCTTCTTCTTCTTCTTCTTCTTCTTCTTCTTCTTCTTCTTCTTCTTCTTCTTCTTCTTCTTCTTCTTCTTCTTCTTCTTCTTCTTCTTCGTCTGCTTCTTCTTCTTCTGCTTCTTCTTCTTCTGCTTCTGATGCCTCTGCTTCTTCTTCTTCTTCTTCTTCTTCTTCTTCTTCTTCTTCTTCTTCTTCTTCTTCTTCTTCTTCTTCTTCTTCTTCTTCTTCTTCTTCTTCTTCTTCTTCTTCTTCTTCTTCTTCTTCTTCTTCTTCTTCTTCTTCTTCTTCTTTTTTGTGCTGACTGTGATACTGATAATTCTGTAGTTGTTACAAGGTTTATACTGAGACCAAAGAGAATTTACAGGGCTGAACACAAATTTAACCCCGAGTAAGAAATGCTGTTATCAGACAGACAGTGGGATCAACACCTTGTGCCACATTTATTGAAAGACAGAAGATCAAGTGGTTTGGCCATGTCTTTAGAAACACCATCAACTACAATCACTGGTCTTATATCAAAAATCATCTGCGACGAGATCAGGAGGACGTCTAAGAAGAAAATGTATTGACGACATCAGAGACATTGTACAATCACACGGAATGACACTATCCAGGGCCGCCCGTCGGGCGCTGGAGCGCAAATTATTCCTCCCACGACTATTGACGGCGGAAGTGGAAGATGATGTTGATGATGTTGATGATGATAATGATTAATATTATTAACACCCAGCATCCTTATAAGTGCTTTGAGTTCCAACAGCACCCTGAAGACGTTTTCACTGATACAGAAGAAAATTGTACAGCAAGTGAAAAGTGGGGTAAACTTAAGGAAACTCTTCATTAAACAGCGGTAGGTGTTTATGGAACTGTGAATCATAAGAGGCAGGTCTGGTCTGCAGCAACAGTCAGACACTGCAGCCCTTGATTGATATGAAGAAGATAGCTCTCTTAAGAAACAATGAAAGAACACTAAACACTCTCAATGGGCTGAAACAAGCTAGGAAGGATGTGTAAAAGACTGCCAGACATTAAGGAAACGACCATAGGATCATGTTATGCGGGTGCATTCAAAATGCAAGTGATAATGGAAACATCGGAAGCATGTATGAAGGGATTAAGAAAGCCTGCGGTCCAGTAATTAAAAGACGTGTACCACTGAAAATGTCGACTGGAGAAATCATCAGTTATTTGAAACAGCATAGATTGGTAGAACACTATTTGGAGCTTTACTCAAGCGAGATCAAACTAGCGGATGATGCCCTCAACGCCATAGAGGCCCTGCCAACTCTTGACTACCTGGACACAATTCCCGCCATAACAGAAGTTAAGTGCGCCATTAATGAACTTGCATTTGGCAAGGCTCCAGGTAAGGATGGGATTCACTTTTGCGAAGGCAAATAATAATTGATTCACAGATATTCATGAAAGCGTGTCCTTTTGCTAGGGTACAATATTATCAGAACTACACTCACCACTTGTTGGTGTCTATTTGAATGAGTTAGGTATTTATTTTTAAACACACTTGTGGCGAGGAAGCTGGTTTATCTGCTTGCATTCAAAGGGCATTGAAATATCAAACACGTTGAAGAATACCGTTAAACATGACAATCGACAATGAGAACTAAGTGAAAATCGTAGAAGTTAAAATATTAAATTACACGGTATAACATAATCTATTTGCTTGTGCAATTATGTTTTATAAACGATCCCAAAATTGTAATGCCGCTTTATGTAGCGATCAAAGCTGCCTATGGTAAAGAGAAATTAAGTAAAGGACCCTGTTTACACGCCTGGATGCATATTGGGTATATGGTGACAATTTAGTTGCATATTCTTTACAGGACGTTGCAGTCAACACTACAATTTATTGCTGTTGTGATCTCTTGGCAAATTTACGCTTAATAGTTTATCATTGCTTTCTGAACGACCGGCACCCTTACCATTTCGTTAAAAAAAAAAACAACGCACCGCGGTCTGCTACCAAATCGCACGCAGATGTGGGGTATATGGTGGCAGCCTTATATATTTATACACCAACTGACACTCAAGGGTGTGTGGTCAATATCACGCTAGACGATTTTACTTCCCAAGACATTTCCTGGTGCCCATTAGAGCTGGTTCGATCAGGTAGCACAGGTCATTGATTACAAATACGTCAGCAGGTCAGATATTCCACTGGGCCAAATGGATAAGAGCGCTCGCCCTTAAACTTCCGGTGTGCTGATGCCTAGGTTTCTGGTTCAGCCCCTACACAGGTCAGTTGAACAAACATGTTGACTTCTCGTCCTTGACTTTGGGACGTAAATTACAAATACCTAAGAAGTCGGAATCAGCAGGTCAGATATTCCACTGGGCCAAATGGATAAGAGCGCTCGCCCTTAAACTTCCGGTGTGCTGATGCCTAGGTTTCTGGTTCAGCCCCTACACAGGTCAGTTGAACAAACATGTTGACTTCTCGTCCTTGACTTTGGGACGTAAATTACAAATACCTAAGAAGTCGGAATCAGCAGGTCAGATATTCCACTGGGCCAAATGGATAAGAGCGCTCGCCCTTAAACTTCCGGTGTGCTGATGCCTAGGTTTCTGGTTCAGCCCCTACACAGGTCAGTTGAACAAACATGTTGACTTCTCGTCCTTGACTTTGGGACGTAAACTACAAATATCTAAGAAGTCGGAGTGAGTTCGCCTGATGGCGAGAGACACTAGTAATAGGGAAAGCTAATCGACACGCAAAAATCAGTCCAGTGCAGAAGAAGTAATGATGCGTGTATGGGTTCGCTTGAATTCAAAGAAAGCGAAAGCAAAATAATCAATACGCTTCAGTTCGAGACCATAACTATCACACGCGCTTACATTGTATTTGTGTGTATACAATCAGTTCTTTTACAATAAAGACAGGAATAGTTCTGGAGTTTCTCTGAGGTCGTAAACGGATACTCTCCAGTTGCCACTGTATATGAGGAAAAAAAAGACAGAACTGTTTGCACTGTAGTTAAAAATCAGAACGGAGCTATAATGCACAAATTTATCACAGAATATTACCAGTAAAGATCGTCCTATAGTCTATAGCATACACTGCTGCTGGGGTGTGAAGAGTTAGGCCTTCATATATTCTACTTCACGTTATATGCGGTAGGGTGACCAGTTCCCTATCTCGTCGCGTCTCTTCCCAGACAATTCCCAGAAATGTGTCAGGTAGCCATAATTATGAGGCGGAGTGGACCCCAGAACATAACTGGTCGAGGAAAAAATGATCCCGGATTAAACCCGGACCACCACCTTGGCAGACAAGGGCACTAATCACTACATCACGGCAGAAAAGAATAAACAAAATCTCCATTTTATACAGCGATGTAAATCGTATATAATAAGCCACTATCATTTGACATTCTGAAACGAATTCTGGCATTTTATATAGAGCCAAGTTTCACATGTGGTTGTGACTTCCGGGTTAAAAGTAAACAAAAAAAAAAAAAAAAAACCATTCAAGATACAGGCATGTGGTTGTACAAAAGAATGCTGAAATATATTGGACAGCAAAAATGAGTGATCTAAATGCTTTGAGAGAAATGACAGCGTAACACGCGCGCGCACGCACGCACACACGCGCGCGCACATACACACACACATGAGGTAAAGGATTTCGACATGTGTTTGGCCATGCCATAAGAAGATGGGGAGTGAAAAGGGGGAAGGCAAAAACATGAATACCTGATGGTGTAACCATATGAATAATCGGGACAAAAACAGAAATACCCGATGGCGTGGCCACGTGAATACTCGGAACAAAAACAGAAATACCGGATGGTGTAGCCACATGAATGATCAGGTAAAAACAGAAATACCAGATGGCGTGTCCACATGGAAAATATTGACTAAAACAGAAATACCCGTCGGCGTGTGCACATGAAAAATCGCGACTAAAACAGAAATACCTGATGACATGGCCATCTGGAAGGAGAAAAAGGAGATGAAGAAAAGGAAGAAGGAGAAGGAGAAGGAAATGTAAAATTGCAACAACTGAAAAGATCTGTAAAAAGTGTTGAGAAAAAGAAAATACATAATATAAACAAGTCATAAAAGTAACTGAAACAAGAATGGTTACAAACTATTATGGTTACAAACTATTAGATACAGCGAATAATTTATATTGTCAATCAAACACAACTCCTATATTTGATTAAGATATTAGGATCTAAAGAGGAGGTATTTTGTGTGTGTGTGTGTGTGTGTGTGTGTGTGTGTGTGTGTGAGTGTGAGTGTGAGTGTGAGTGTGAGTGTGTGTGTGTGTGTGTGGAGAGTGTGAAAGTGGAGAGCCCTAAAGGACATACTTTACAACGCTGCTATGGAAATCCTGGGTCCAACCCCCCGAAAGCATAAAGACTGGTTTGATGAAAATTCCGAAGACATCAACCAATTGCTGGCCGAGAAACATCTTCTCCTCAAGGCACATTTGAGTGACACGAAGTCAAGATAAAAAAATATGCCTTCAAGAACATTCAGAGAGTAGTGCAGCAGAATCTTCGGCACATGCGGGACTCCTGGCTGAGCAGCAAAGCTGATGAAATTCAGGGCTTTGCTGACAGACATAACTTCTACGACTCACTGAAAGCGGTCTATGTTCCTACATCACCAGGTACAGCTCCCCTCCTCGGTGCAGATGGGGGAACATTGGTCACCGATAAGAAAGACATCCTTCAGCGCTGGGCAGAACATTTCAGCAACATCTTAAATGCAATTTCCTTCTTCGATGATGAAACCATCAACTGCCTTCCTCAAGTTCCCATAAATGACACACTTGATGACCTGCCAACCATAGTGGAAGTAAGCAAAGCCATCCAGCAACTCTCCAGCGGCAAGGCACCTGGTCCGGAATCCATCCCAGGCAGAGATATACAAGGCAGGTGGGCCGGTCCTAACAGAGCAGCTTCACCAAGTCTTTACAAACATATGGGTGAACGAGACCATGCCACAAGATTTCAAGGACGCGTCAATAGTCCACCTTTACAAACGAAAAGGAAACCGCCAATCCTGTGACAACCACCGAGGCATCTCCTTGCTTTCAATTGCAGGGAAGATACTCGCCAGAATTCTTCTCAATCTCCTCACGGCCCATCTCGATCAAGGTCTTCTTCCTGAGAGTCAGTGTGGCTTCAGAAAAGAACGTGGAACTGTTGACATGATTTTCGCTGCAAGGCAGCTGCAAGAGAAATGTCAGGAACAGAACTGCGAAATGTTCTCCACTTTCATTGACCTTACCAAGGCTTTTGATACAGTCAGCAGAGAAGGACTGTGGAAGATTATGGCAAAATATGGCTGTCCACGAAAATTTGTCCAAATAGTGCGGCTATTTCATGATGGCATGCAGGCAATAGTACAGGAAAATGGTGAACTGTCTGAGCCCTTTCCTGTCACCAATGGAGTGAAACAAGGATGTGTCCTGGCACCGATACTGTTCAGCCTCATGTTTTCAGCTATGTTGACGAATGCCTTCGAGAACAACGACATTGGAATAGACATCAACTACCGCATGGATGGAAAGTTATTCAATCTCAGAAGGCTGAAAGCTAAAACCAAAATTGACAGCGACACCGTCAGAGAGCTCCTGTTTGCTGATGATTGCGCTCTATACGCCAACTCAGAGGCGGACATGCAACATAATGTTTCAGCTTTCTCACATGCCTGTGCCAACTTTGGGCTCAATATCAATTTGGAGAAGACTGTAGTTATGTACCAGCCAGCTCCAGGGAATAATCACACTGTGCCGAATATCAAAGTGAATGGTCATAGTCTAAGTGTTGTGGACAAATTCACCTATCTTGGCAGCACTGTGTCACAAGCTGCCACAATTGATGATGAAGTGAATGCAAGAATCTCCAAGGCCAGCGCGGCCTTTGGCAGACTGTACAAGAATGTATGGGACAGAAATGGAATAAGCCTGCAAACAAAGCTGAAAGTCTACAAAGCAGTTGTATTATCCACACTGCTATATGCTTGTGAAACCTGGACTGTTTATCAGCGACACGCTAGGAAATTAAACCACTTCCACACAGTCTGCCTTAGGAAGTTACTGAAGATTAAATGGCAAGACAAGATCCCAGACACTGAAGTCCTAGAAAGAGCGTCCATGCCCAGTATCCACACTCTACTAATGAAGAATCAGATTCGCTGGGCTGGTCACTTGACTCGCATGCCAGATCACAGGCTCCCTAAACGAATTTTTTACGGCGAGTTGCGTTGTGGTAAACGCTCCCAAGGCGGCCAGAGGAAACGCTTTAAAGACACTCTGAAAATCTCACTGAATGCTTTTGGAATTCATCATGACACCTGGGAGACTGCAGCCAGAGACCGAAATTCGTGGCGTGCATCATTAAGCAAGGGTACAGTCACTTGTGAGGCAACCAGGACTGCAGGAGCTGTGAAGAAAAGACAGAACAGAAAAACCACTGCAGAAAACCCTCCTCCAGAAACGTCAATCATTCTTTGTCCACATTGTCAAAGAACATTTCGAGCCAAAATAGGCCTTATCAGCCATCTTAGAACTCACGGCTCCATACTTTCAACCCCACCGGATGAAATGAATGGTCATCATCATTCTTGATGGACAAACAACAACAACAACGTGTGTTGTGTGTGTGTGTGTGTGTTTTGTAAACTCCTCCATTTGTATAACATGATACACAAGGGTGAGTGAAGCCACATATTTCGAATGAACTCAATGCCACACTTCACACTAGAGTACGTGGTTACAATATAGTGCACTCGAAGCCACATTTAGATATGCTGTTGGCTAGTGCATGCTTTCTTGCAGGTGATAAATGACAGAACACTCGACTAACGAAAGTGCATTTACATTGAACAACTGGAAACATATCTACAGATTCGTGAAACTGTTCAGCTATTTTACACGTTACTCGCAATGTTGCGGGCTATTAAAGCACCCGAGTCCATCCCTGAAGGTTTTAGTTTTGTTTTGTTAATGTGGCTTCAATACTTCTTTCTTCTACTTCTGTGAGACGATACTTCTGAACTCAGACCTAATGTGATGGCTGGAGCTGCTTCTCTTTAGTCAAGCGTGTGATGGTAGTTGGTATTGATAATGTTGCTAATCACAACTGATTGTCCAGGTTTGCGTCGATCAAACTGGAGCGCAGTCGACTATTTGCGATGGTAAATGTAAACAAAAAATGCTCGCTGTAGTAACTTGTTCAGAACACAGATGCATATTTCAAAACATGTCTCCTCAAAGTGGGACATTGCCATTGCTTGTTTAACTTTTAAGGAAAATTTATTGAATTTTGAGTCCCGATTGGTTACCTTGGCAGGGCCAGACCAAATGATTTAGCGGGCCTTATACGGTTCGCGGGCCGGACGTTCCCCGCAGCTGCTTTACATGAAACAAGAATATTTATTCTATAACCTACAAAGCAAATCGTAAAACAAATTCAGAAGTATCGTTTAGCTCTCACAGAGGTAGAAGAAAGAAGTAGAGATTAGAGGACATACACGACAACATAAACATTGAAAGCTGTATGTTTAGGAGCTGTCTTAGCAGTCTCAAAGTGGCCAATTCATATTTCTGCGTATTACGTTTGCATATAGGAACCGACCAATCAACGGTAACTTCATTCCCAGGTTGTATGCTGTCTAATGTTTCGTTTTTTTTTTACATCACATAAATGCCTTAGAATATAAATATTATAGACAGGTTCTAAGAATATCTTGGATACAGAAATTAACAAAAGAATCCATACTTAAAGTGCTGAATGCTGAAGAAGGTTGGCCATTAAAGACGATAAAACAAAGAAAATATTTTGGTCGCTTGAAATGTCATGAAAATTTGGAGAGAACAATAATGGATGGGTATATGCCTGGGAAGAGAGGAAGAGAAAGGCCAAAGAGAAGATGGGTGCAGGATGTGGCGGATGATCTCCAGATAGGTGTATAGGACGTGGGACATCCTGCTAACTACCGAGAATTTTTCCGGAATGAATGTTGTTATGGAAGCGAGGTTCTGCAAAGGACATGCTACTGAATTCGTGAATGAATGAATGTTTCGTCTAATACCTACTTCTTACTTCTACCTCTAAAGCTCCAAACAAAACATGTGAAAGTGTTTATGAGCTCTCTTGATGACATTAAAGGGTTCCCCAATGATATATCTGTGTATCGCGGGTAATATGGCTACTTCACCTTGTAGAAAATCGTAGAGACATAACTAAACCAATCATCAAGATGTCTTCCAAAAAAAAAAAAATAGTCAACAAGCATAGATGAAAGGAAACTCATCCCCTTAAAGAAGAATGGCAGGATTTAAAGACTCTGGTATAGGTAATTTTCCAAGGACACTGGGCGCGGGGAACTACATGAGATGGCATAGTGGTTAGACGCTGGCTTGATAGCCAGGTAGACATGAGTGTGAATTCTCATCGAGGCTGATTTGTAAAATTGACCAGATCACCCAGGTCGCCCCAGTTTAATTTGGGTATCAGGGAATGTCTTGGTAAATGAAAGCGGTCGGCGTGTTATTGGCCACATAACCCTTCGAGTGCCCATTCTGCTACAAAAGATTGGGGTCTAGCACCATATGCCCAACATGCTTTAAGACTTAAAAATTGTCATTTTAGTATATACTCACTACGCCTCAAATGTAGGAAATGGTCCTTGTTTTTGTTTTACTCAACGTCGTCAAGAGGCTATTGAAACTATAACACTATATGCAGGGTGTTTGTAATGTCTCACTACACTTTGTCTGTAGAACAAATTTGAAAAATAAAGTACACGATGTCATAAAAAATGTGCTCCACAGTCCATCGTAGCTAATGGCTGTCGTCTGTGTGAGTACTTTTTGCACTCCAAACATAATGGTATTATCAACGGAAGAAAGAAATTTTGTTTGGTTGAAAAAGTGTTTCGAAATTACGGTTGATACACATAAATGGGTGTTCAAAGATTTATAGCAAGATTTCTTGCTAAACAACCTCCTCATCTATTACGGTTAGAAATTTGTTGAATACGTTATAATCAATACTTCATTGGTACTTTTCAGCTTCCCCAAAACAGTGTTAGACCATAGCAGTAACTATTGTATCTAAGTGAATGCATTTTTACATATTTTTAATGAGGGGAGCTGAGTGGCTCGATGTATGGTGTCCGCCTCGATTGCTGGAGGTCCCGGGTTCAAGCCCCACTGAGGGCCTGGATTTTCTGACGTGGTCTTCTAATAACTAAATTCCTCCTGGTCTCTGGGTAGTGACATCGGACGCCCGTGAGTATTTTTACGCACGTAAAGAATCCCGTGGCAGTTGGAAATTGAAAAAGAGTAGCCTAACGGCGCTGCCCGGGCAAAATTTCGAGTAAAACATCTACCCAAAGTATTTCAGGATCCTCACCAGCGATGCGGAGTTCGTGCACTGAGCTGAGATTCTCCGGACGCAGTATTGAGTTAGGAGTAGAACTGAGCACTAATGGGTTACATCCATTTGCCGTGATGTTGATCCGTCGACTGAACTAAACTAAACTAAAGTAAACTGAGTTGAGTTAAGTTGGGCTAAGTACCGATATCACTGCAGTCAGGGCAGTCATGTTAGCTTGAAATTATCTCTGATACTGTCGTTTTAGCTTGAAAGCATTTCTAGTACTGTCACATAGTGATCTACACCGATGGGTCAGTGGTGAGAAACAGACGTAGTGGTTGGGGTTTCATTGCAAAGGCTAATGGATGATGCTTAAGAAAGGAGAGTCTGGCAGATGAGACTACGACCCTCCAGCATGATAATGGAGGTGGAAGCAGTAACAGCGGCATTCCGTTGGTTAGAGGATTGTGTCTCGATATCTTCTTCAGTCTTTTCCCCACACATCTTTCCGGTAGTCGCAATGTGTTCCAGTATTTGTCTTCTCATAATGTGACCAAAAATTTAGACGGTCACTTTCTGTGTCTTTGCGAATTAGCCTTTCACAAAATGTCCAGATTGTTTGCTCGTTTTGGCTGTCCAATGTATCTTCAGCATTCTTCCCTATAAAACTACGTCTCCGGGGCTCCTATGGAATGTTTCGCTTGCTTACATCATTTTCAAAAGCCTTAAGGCGTAGTGAGCATATGATGAAAGATCCATATTTTTACAGACCTGTTGGCACATGGTGGGTGATGCGGTCAATATCAAACAAGCCGTTTCAAATACAAGGTCCTCAATCAGGTGTCTGGGATGCTGTGCTAGCTTAGCGGCAAGACAAACCAGGTGTCAGGGATGCTGTGGTAGCCTAGTAGCAAGGCAAACCAGGTGTCAGGGATGTTGTGGTTACTTAGTGGCAAGGCAAACCAGGTGTCAGGGATGCTGTGGTAGCTTAGTTGTAAGACAAACCAGGTGTCAGGGATGCTGTGGTAGCCTAGTAGCAAGACAAACCAGGTGTCAGGGATGTTGTGGTAGCTAAGTGGTAAGATAAACAAGGTGTCGGGGATACTGTTGTAGCTTAGTGGCAAGACAAACCAGGTGTTAGGAGTGCTGCAGTAGCTTAGTGGCAGGACATTCCTCTGCCGGTCCAGGTATCATGAGTTTGAACATGTCTCGTGACGGATTTGTTAAAAGCTGACCTGGGCTCCCAGGCTGACCCAGACAAAAATGGGTACCAGGAAATGTCTTAGGAAGTAAGAACCGCCGATGTGATACTTTCTGTGAGGATTTACTTGACAACGATATTATTAGAGTTGTTGTTGTGAAAAAAGTACACAGTCCATAGCAACGACAAAGCCTATAGAAAAGACATGGTGCAACGGCACTTTTTTTTTTTAAAGCAAATCCTTTACAGGACTTAGCTGTCAACACCAGCATCTTTCAGCTGTATGTTGATCTCTTGCCAAGATTACGCTCAGTAGTTTGCCATTGCTTTCTGAGCGGCCGGCTCAGTATCCCGCAAGTCACGAGCGGGGGTCGAACCGCCTCAGTTCTCGCTCCGCTACGAGACTCTGCGTGATAAACGGGATTACAGAGAGAAAGTGTTGTAACCCCACAGCCAGAGAGACCGGCGCAACGGCACTAAATCATTAAATTGCGACAGAATAGTATTATTTAAATATCATTAATTTAAGTGAGTTATATATCTTTTACAAAACGTCGCAGTCAACACCAGCATATGTTGCTGTTGTGATCTCTTGACACGTTTACGTTCAGTAACTTGCCATTGCTTTCTGAACCAGCTGCACCCATACTATTTCGTAAAAAAACCAACGCAAGGCGATCTGCTGGCAAATCGCCTGCAGCTGTGATTCGAATGCAGATATGCGGAATTACGAACTGCGGCCGTAACCTCTTCGGCACGGAGCCGGCATAACGTGTCCTAAGAAGTGATGTAGGCATTCATGTCCCTGCAGAGATCTTGGTCCTTGGTGTTCTGGGTCTGTTATATTGATGCTATTCCTCCAAGCTAACGTCTTAGACAACCAAGCATCATCTCTCCTCATCCTTCTCGGCCTCACTTAATGCTGATCTATCCTGTCGACACGACGTTCATAATTGCCTTTCTGCTCACAATATGACCAACGAACATCGTGTCTCTCAGTCTTACAGTTTTTGTGTCTAACGTTCTGCTTCATTGGCCTTCTTCACTCCAGGCAATCGTTTCCTTACTCTGAGCGTCCAAGATATTGCAGCAGAGGGGACTACTTAGTAAAGTGTGACAACGAAACGCAGGAAAACTTACCTGAATGCATCCTTTCGGGTAAAACAGCGAACTTTGTGAAACATTCGCTATATAGTTCTATGCGTAAACCACTATGGAACTTGAATTTTGGCTTATGAAAGTTTCTCCTACGTCACAAATTGTGACCAGAGCAAATTCACAAAAAGTGCAATAAACGACCGTTACAGTGTTAGTGATACGAACACTTCAACTTAGAAACTCTAGACGTGTAAGAATTAGATAATCAATCCATTCAGCAGATCTGAGAACGACGAACATAACTACAGAGAGTTAATAACAAGATATCTACTTCTCCGAACTGAATTACAACAGCGCAACACACAAGTCCAGCAAACACAGTTTTGTGAGACAAGTTCAACTCACAGAGTTGACGGGTCCACTTTTGATAAGTACTCAATGAGGTAAAGATTAAAGTTGTACGGAGTACTATCGAATGTATTATCACGTTAATAAAGATTGAACCAACAGAACTTGTGGCGTGTATGTTTAGGTGTGTCCACACACTGCGGTTGACTAGTACAGTGACGCATTGTGTACTATCTCATAGGCTGTGAAACAGCATTGGCAATGTTCGTCTTAAAAATCGCATCTCCCACTGACTCTAAGCTCTTCCTAATTTATTCGTTCATATTCCAGGAGTCATTACTATACATCACATCAAGTTCAGTATAACATTTCATTTCACCTCCTCCTCCCGCCCTCCCCCTCCCCCCTTCTGACTTGGGGACGTAAATTACAAGTACCCCAGAAGCCGGAGTTGATTCGCCTGATGGCGAGGAATACTGGTATTAGGGAAAGCTAATCCACATGCCAAAACAAGTTCAGTGCACTAGAAGTAGTAGCGCGTGTATGGGCTGCGCTTTATTTCAAAGCGAGCGAACAAAACAAAACAAAGAACAATTGCTTAGATGCCAATGGCCTTACACAAATACACGGCAAGGTCGTTCAAGGCGAGACAATCTCAAATCTCATTAGTTGTTTGTAGAGTTAAAAATAACGAAGTATTGAATGATGCCAGTGAGACAAAATGCAGCACAAAGTGATGAACGATGCCAAATAGATAAATTACCGCATACATTATCGAATACTGTCTTCGTCATCATCATCGACTTTCACTTTTGCCGCCGAGAGTTGTGGGTAGGAATAATTTGTGCTCCAGCGCCCGAAGGGCGGCACTGGATACTGTCATACCGTGTGATTGTACAATGTCTTTGATGTCGTTAATCCATTTTCTTCTTGGACGTACTCTTGGTCTCGTCGCAGATGATCTCTATTGTAAGGCCAGTGATGGTAGCTGCTGGTGTTGCATTCTAACGACATGGCCAAACCACTTGATCCTCTGTCTTTCAATAAATGTGGCACAAGGTGTTGATCCCACTGTCTGTCTGATAACAACATTTCTTACTCGCTCTCGAATTATTAAGTTGGCAGCTCTCCTCAGGCATCTCTTCTCGCATGTGTTGATTCTGCGAAAGTGTGTTTTGGATAAAGTCCAAGTTTGAGATTGGTAGCATAGGGTTGGTGTGAATATGTTGTTTATTATCTGTCGTTTTGCAGACATGGGTATATTTGGATGTTCCAGTAAGGGTGATAGTTGATATGTAAATGCCATAGCTTTTTTACATTTAATTTCGATTTCTCTGTCCATAGCCATATTCTGTGATCATACTTCCAAGATATTTCAATTCTTTAACTTGTTTCAGAGTTGTGCTATTTATCTGTATACTTAGTAGACCAGGCGATCTGTTAACTTGCATTACTTCGGTTTTGTCTGTATTTATACTCATATTATATCTGCTGCATGTTGAACTCTGACTATTAATATGATTTTGTATTCTGCCCTCATTGCTGTAAAACAGGCACTGATCGTCTGCAAATAGAAGTTCATTTATTTTCCGTGAATCAGTTGTTTCATCTGGAGTAAAGAGTTCTAACTTTTCTCAATCTGTTCTGTCAAGACTTGCTTCTTTGGATATTCTGACCATGTAGATATTAAATAGCAAACGAGAGGACGCACATCCCTGTCTCACTCCTGTATTGACTGTGAACATATCTGATATACCTTCTTGTGTTCTTACTGCACTTCGGCTGTAGTGGTTGACTATGATGTTTTCTAGCAATTGTCCTTGGATCCCATAGTCTTCAAGGATGTCCATAATCTGTATCTGTCTACTCTATCGAAAGCTTTTTCCTGATCTGCAAACACAATATTCTGCTGGTCACTATATTCGATAGTATTTTCGCATATTTGTCCAAGTGTAAATTGTGCCTCAGTGCAACTTTTACCTTTCCGAAAACCGAATTGTACTCTGCTTAACTGTTGTTCAACTATGGGTCTAGCTCTTTCTTCTAATAGTTTTGCGTACATTCATTCTCCCTATATGGCTCAGGAGTGATATAACTATATGTTTCGCACTCTCTCATATTGCCTTTCTTTTTCTACTTTGGTACAGTTTGAGTCAGTTATTTTCATGTTGAGAGTGTAAGGTCCTTATCTGCTGGGCTATACAGATTGTAGATTCTTATTTTCACGTCCTTTATCATTATATCAACACCTATTATTTCCGTTTGGTTGTCAGAGATCACATATACTTCGCTGCAAGGTATTGTATTTCGTGTAAGTATTAGAACTCCTCCTTTGTGTCCTTCGCGGTCGAAACATGTGGCCTGATATCCTCTGACTGAGAATTTGCGATTGGCGTTGAGGTGTGTCTCTTGAATGCATGCCACATCTATTCTATCTTTATGAAGACGCTGTGTTAGGGAGAGTGTCTTCTTGTAAATTCCTTCGGCATTCCATTGTAGTATGTTGAGTGTCCGGGGTATTTGGTCAATAGCTCTTAACCTACTCCTCTGTGCCTTGACTCCACAGCACAGAAGAAGATGACCACCAGTAGTCATGCGTGGACCCACTCGAGGCAGGGGGCCCGGCACTATCACCGCCTGATGGGACTTCACGGGATTAGCACCATAACGATTAATTTTGATTTGTGACATCATGAATTAAGTTAGGTTGCACTGCTTTGTCAAGCCTGTGGCTCAGTACATCCGATTTCGACAAGCATTTATTCGGGATGCTTTCCCTAGCCTTTGACTGTCCCCAGTCTACCTACAAGGCAGCAGGTTTTACGTTGCACTGCTTTGTCAAGCCTGTGGCTCAGTACATCCGATTTCGACTAGCATTTATTCGGGGTGCTTTCCCTAGCCTTTGACTGTCCCCAGTCTACCTACAAGGCAGCAGGTTTGTGTGTCTCTTCGTCTGGTCCCTCTCCCTTGAACTGTCCGACATGGGTGGCCCTACCAGTAGCTGTGCTACTGTCGGCATAGCTCTTGGGGTCATTGGGACGCGCAAGCCCCTCTACCTCGTGACGGTGGACACACAGCAGAGGGGATAACACCATTCTATTTGGAGTGCAAAGAATTAGTCCAGCAGACGACAGTCATCCCTGCATATTGCTTTAAGATGGACCGTGGAACACATTTTTCTTATGACACCATGTACTTCATTTTTGTACATTTTTTCTACATATAAAGTGTAGTGAGACTTTACACGCACTCGGTGTTTGAGTTAACAATGCCGATTGGTCTATCAATATCTGGCTAGCACCATATATCCAACAAGCCTCATGGCGGGGAAAATGATTCTTTACTACTACTTTATTTTAAACCAGAGCTACTAAAGTCAGACCTTGTGAAACATATACTGAATCTAATAGAGACATTCATCATTATCACGTGCCAAGCCGGCAGTCATGTTTCCCCATCTCACACGATCATCAAGTTATGGATCAGCTCCGTGTTCTTGTCCCAACCGTGTCATGTAGTCAAACCATCCAGATATTTACTTCACTGCCTTCCTCTTATTCTTTTCTCTTCAACCATGCCAGTTGTCACCAAGTTTTCTAGTTTATTTATTCTCACAACGTGCTCAAAACAACTTGACTGTCTACGTCTAATTTCTCGAATCAGTTTGCAGTTTTCATTTGCGTCTTGTAGGACTTGCCTACTGGTTTTTCTGTCTGTCCATGATATTCTTTGCATTTTCCCCAGACACCATATTTCCACTGCCATTAGATTTTTTTCAGCTTGTCTGCTTGTCAGAGCCTAGCAGCAACATCGTTACGGCACCCGGCGGACAAGAGTTGTCGGCTGGCAAGTTTCTTACCTGACACGCGACCAGCGCTGACGACAAACGACGCAAAGCCACGTGACCCCACCTGAGGCAGTGGGCAGTGTGTGTGTTAATCTCAGACCACGCTGCGACTGGACATCTGAACGGACGTGTGTGTCGAGAGCAAGGCGTTGTGTGAATCTCCGTGGTTGTGAGCTGAACGACTGATATTGTGAGCGTCAGACCTATGAGCTGTATTGTGGTAGTGAGTTGTTATATGTTGTACATTGCTGTAACTATTGTTATGTATTTATTGTGGTAATAAATCCATAGAACTTGTGTTGCTGTGTCTTACGTCGAATAACGTTTGTACTTGTACTGTCTCACATGTGTTAGCCAACGAGCCTAATATAAGATCCTGACATGTGTGGACGTGGGTTGCTCGTCATTATTTAAGAACCTAATATATTTAGACGTGTGTTGTTCGTCTTTGTGATTTAAAACTATAATTCTTGTACTTATAAAATTTGTCAAGGTTATAGTGATGTACATGTGATCGAAAAAGTCTCAGTGTGATCCCTTACTACATTGTCTAAATATGTTTAAGATCATTAGTAAATGTACAGTACATATTGTTTGAGCCTGTAAACGTGTTAAACATTTGTGAGTTGTTAAACTTGTCACCGTTCGACCTTGTCAACCTTGTGATTTTGCCACCATTTTGACCTTGTCGCCATCTTGTAAACTTGATGTCTTTGTCCTTACTGAATGTCATCTTGATGTAAGTGATGTGTCATCAATGTTATTGAGTGTTCAAATACAGATAGATTGTTTTTGTGTATTGAGTTTGTGGAACGCAAAGAGTTTTGGAAAGAGTGTAACTTCTGTTGAAAGAAACACTGTTGACGACAAATTTACGACATACAATTATACTCAACGCCACTCAAACCTAATCAACACTTAGTGACTTACAGGCACACACCAACAAACACACGCTAACTTATTTCTCTCCAAAAACAAAGCAGGTTTTTGCGTACCATCCATAACCCTGCCGTAGAGGTCATTAGTGATTCTGAAGTACGACCTTACAGTTTTTCTAGCCCGATTGCCCAACCATTCGTCATCATATCCAAGGGCACTTGAGTATATTTTTCTTCACTCTAACTTTACGTATGCATTAGTGGGCACGCATCGTATAGTCAAATCAATTGTAAGTTGTTTTTCTACTAACCATTTACAATATATTTTGTGTGATTGATTTGCAGTGACATATTTTCTCCATCATGTCGACATTATTTGATTTCATCGATATGGGTTTAAAATTGAAGTTAGAAGGTGATGAATTAACACAATGGAGTGAGAAGAAATACGCTGAGTACTGTGAACGCGAAGATAGAGCAGCAGAAAGAGCTCTAAAACAGGCAGAGATTGAAAAAGCTGCCAAGCAAGCAGAGGCAGAAACAGCCTTGAAACAGGCAGAGATAGAAATGGCTGCAAAGACAAAGCAAGCTGAGATAGACAGTGAACTTAAGAAAGCAGAAATAGCAGCTCAGAGCAAGAGGGAAGAACTTGAACTACAGTTGAAAATGAAACAACTGGACACTGAGACTGCAATGAATAAAGAGTCAAAGAAATCTGAAAGACTGGAAAAAGAAAACCAGTATAAAAAGTACCAAGGTATCGTTCGTAACTATACCTCCGGTGACTGCATAGCAGCCTTCACCCAAAATTTTGAGACTTTAATGGAACACTACCAAGTTCCACTTTCAGAATGGAATATTTTATATATGAGGAGTCTTTCTGGGGAACCTCTGAAAGTCATTGAGACCATCCCCAAAGACCTCAGAAAAGAGTACCATTACATTAAATCTAAAATAATGGCACATTTCATGCTAGATGAAGCAGGGTACAGAGAACAATTTAGTAAACTGAGTCCAAAGTCAACTCAAACGTTCTCTGACTACCTCTGTTTAGTCCGAGACATTTTCAGCAAATGGACTTCATCAGCCAAAATTAACAAAAATTATGATAAATTAGAAGATCTCATTATTCGAGATAAGGTTATTTCTTCTATCCCAACATCTTTTTCTAAGTTCTTGCAAGAGAATGAATGCACATGTGTGGAAGAAATGGAAAGACGTGGGTCGGCCTATTATACGGCAAATAAACAGTGTTTTGCCACTGAAGCTACTGACAGTAACTGGGTAGCAGCTGCCAACTATGAGAAAAACTATAGTAGGCAAAAAACCAAACAGGCCTACCTCTGAAAAGTTTAGACATTGTGTTCATTGTAAAATGTCTCATTATTTGAACGATATGTGCGATAAAAACCCAGGGTACCAAACATACTTGCAAAATATGGTAAACAGACAAGACAGAGAACGTAAATCGTTCAAAAATGCACGTAAATGTTTTCTCTGCAAGGCTTACGGTCACCATCGTATGGACTGTAAAGGCAGGCATATGACCAATAAAGCCAATGCCGCCTTGTTCGATAGTTCAGCGTCAGAAGACGAAAATACAGAAAAACATCCTGTACATGTAGCACAGGCTTGTGACGTATTTAGTTCCAACACATGCACTGTCTGTAATACCTTCTTTGAAAATGGTATCTTAACATGCGGGCACGCCATCCCTATTGCTAATGAGGAAGGTAACTTAGTAATAGACTCAAAAGGCAAGTTAGACATCTATCACGGGTACGTTAATGGCAAGTCTGCTACAGTACTTCGCGACACCGGGAGTACACTTATTGGCCTGAAAACAACATTCATAACACCTACAGACTACACAGGTAGACACATCACATGTAGAACATTTTTCAGGCAACATTGAAAAATATCCATTAGCTTGGGCATACATCGAAACACCATTCCTCACCGGAAAAGTAAAAGTCGCAGCACTTACAAACCCAGTGTGCGATATAATCATCGGGAATTTACCGGAAGTGAATGACAAACATCATAACCATGACATAACATCACTATGTATTAATGATAACACATCACCACCAAATGTCATTGAAAATGTCATATCACCAGTTGAATGTATGTTAGCTAATGCAGCACTAAGTTCTCATCACATCATTGACGATATCATTCCATCATCATCTGATGTCATTGAGTGTGTGAACGCAGTAACAAGAGCTACTGCTAGAGTGCAAGATGATAGTAACCAAACTGAGGCTATTCAAATGCTTGGCCCAGAAGTACCACCTAGTGACTCGATGAAGGAAACATTCATAACAGCTCAAAAAGCTGATCCTTCACTGTCAAAGTATTTTGACCTGATCGGCAAAAAGCCAAGAGTAACGAAAAATGCTAAATGGCATTTTGCTTTATACAACGATATACTCACCAGGTACTACACCAAAGGTGACGTTACAACAAAGCAAACTGTGTTACCAACCACTTATCGCAAGCAAGCTTTACATCTTGCTCACGATATACCTTTTGCAGGTCATATGGCATATGTTAAAACCAGGTCAAGACTATTGACACAGTTTCATTGGCCAAAATTCTGTAATGACATAAAAACATATTGCAGAAGCTGTGATACATGCCAGAAACTGGTAAAGAAAGGTAAACACCCACAGGCAAAGTTACAAGTCACTGACTTAGCCAGTCGACCTTTTGAAAAATTATCAGTTGACATTGTGGGCCCTCTTAGTCATACAACAACTAGAGGGAATAAATATATACTAACAATTATTGATCAATGTAGTCGCTGGCCAGAAGCGATTCCGTTAAAGAACATTACTGCCAACGATATCATGGAAGTGTTCTTCCATATTTTCTCCAGAATTGGGTTTCCAGATACTATCCAGTCTGATAGAGGCACTCAATTTATCGCCGCATCCACTCAAGCTTTCACTAAAATGTTAGGAGTGAAGCAAGTCTTCAATAGCCCCTATCATCCTCACTCGAGCGGGATAATAGAAAAGCTTAATGGGGATCTGAAGCACATGCTAGCCAAAGTAACTCAAGATCACCCCAATAACTGGGATCTATACTTACCAGCTGTCCTTTTTGCTTATCGCGAGGTACCACATTCTAGTACCGGTTTCTCTCCTTTTGAACTCATCTATGGTGCCAAACCACGCGGCCCATTAACAATTTATCACCAAATGCTAACTGATTCCACTCCAGTATTGAAACCCATATCATCATTTGTGTATGTAACATCATTGCGTGAAAGGATAATGAAATCATGTGAAATTGCTAAAAGTGCACTAAAACTATCTGGTGCTACTTACAGACAATACGCAGACAAAGGTAACAGGACTATAACATTGACAGCTGGACAGGGACGTCTTACTACTACTACCTAGTGACAGACAACTACTGACAGATTCTTGGCAGGGACCCTTTAAAGTGACAAGACAAATCTCTCCTGTTGACTACGAAATCCTGATAAAAGACAAACACAAAATATTTCACATCAATATGCTAAGACCATACTTCAACAGAGACAACGAACAAGACGATACGACAGCTTGCACCGTGATAATAGATCACGAAGATGACGATTCTAGCGACGAGATTCCAACACCTACATTAGACACGACAAACTGCTTGAAGGAGATCAAGATCAATCCAAACCTAAGTCAAGCAGAGACAAACAGTTGCAAACAGTTGATACAAGAGTACAACACCATCTTTTCAGACAACCAGGACAAACAGAGTTAGTACAGCATCACATCACACTCACATCAAACACACCCATAAGATGCAGACCATACACCATACCATTACATTACAAGGAACAACTACATCAGGAAATCATCAGCTTAGAAAAAAACAACATCATCAGACGATCCCTATCAGACTTCTCTTCACCCATGGTCATTGTACGGAAAAAGGACAACACAATACGACTTTGCATAGATTACAGAAAACTGAACAAAATAACTGTTTTAGATCTTGAAACCAATGGCAAATACAGACGATCTTCTGACAGAACTGACTGACGCTAAGTTCTTCACGACCCTTGACATGGCTAAAGGTTACTGGCAGATTGCTGTACATGAAGACAGCAGACATCTAACAGCTTTCGCCACGCCTTGGGGACTGTACGAATGGTGCAAACTTCCATTTGGGCTAGTCAATGCCCCAGCCACATTTGTACGCATGACACGACTCCTCCTATCTGACATTCCTAATATAGTTTCCTATATTGACGACATCTGTGTCCATACAGAGACAATGACGGAACATATAAAGATACTGGAACAGACACTAGAACGTATCAGACAGCACGGACTGACGGTAAAGCCTTCAAAGGTGAGCATGGCTTACCAAGAGATATCATTTTTGGGGTACAGAATATCCAATGGCTTTGTCATGACAGACAACAAAATTGTCTCGAAAATTCTAAAACTGTCACTTTCCAACAAATAAGAAACAAGTCCGCAGTTTGCTGGGACTTATTAATTATTACAGAAACTTTATTCCTGATTTTTCAGAGCTAACTGAGGTTTTTCTAATTTACTAACCAAGAATAAACCCGAAAAAAGTTGTAAACGATGAATGCCTACGAAATGCATTTGATAAAGTTTTGGCACATTTTTCTGATAAGAATACACCTAATCTCATCCTTAAATTGCCCAACATTCGTTTACCTTTCAGATTGAGAACAGATGCTAGCTCCATTGCGATCGGTGCAGTCCTTTTGCAGAATACAACGACATCTTGCATCCCGTCTGTTTTCTATCAAGAAAACTAAGACCCCGAGAGCGGGCCTGGTCCATTCCGCAATTGGAGGCATTGGCCTTAGTAGAAAGTGTAACAAAGCTGTCCAAATATCTTCTAGGACGTCACTTTATCATCGAAACTGACAACAGTCCATTAAGGTATATCAATTCCACAGTACCATCAAATAACATGATTGCTCCGCTGGTCCTTAAAGGCTTCAGAATTTCAGTTTTGAAGTTCGCCATATTCCCGGCAGAATGAATACAATCGCCGACCTTTTGTCCCGTTGTCCGACAGGACCCAGTAAGCAATGTCATGAGTGCACTGTATAATATTACACTCAGCCCAACACAGCCACCATGTGTGAATTTTTCCATTCACCTACTGTGTAAGGTCAATAATCAAAATTGTGATACGGTTTGCATACCGACATGTATAATATACTTATTTTAATCAAGTCATGTAATGAGTGTAAGTATAATTGTGTAGTGTGTGTTAGAATGAGAACGATATTAAGTGTATATAGACACCAACAACAGTGTCACAAACGCTTAACCAATTATCAGAAGCGAACTTTACTATTGTGACATTTGTGGGTGATTTTTGTTCACCGTGATATTTTAACATGTGCAAATGTAGACCGAACATTGACTCCTACATCACCTCTACAGCAAATGTGATCCAAATTGTTCGACGTGTGAACACATCGGAAATAAGAACATTCCACCATAATCCGTTGTCTTACAATAACATCAGACAAGAACTGTGAGAACATTCTACTATCAGTTCCGAATAAAACGGATCATTTGTATTCAGAAAATGTAACAACAACCAAAATTTTTGTTTCATTTGTATTCCAATATAATGTAAAAAGTATAGCAAAATTAGCAGACTATGTACAAATTTCCAAAAATTTATGACACTTGTAAAATCTTTTCAATCTATAAAATATAATATACAAATTGTGTACATATTTATTTTGATTAGTGTAATCTTAGAAATCATATCTTGATTAATCTATTCATATTACCGACTTTTTCTCGTTAATATGAAGAAACGTCAAGCAATGACGCTAAGAAATTAAATTATTATTGTAATGTATGAAATTTCTTAATGTCCAAAATTACTTCCCTTGCATTGGTGAATTTACATCAAGGGCCATAATTTGAAACATATTCATTAATGTGTATTGTATAGATAGACATTTTGTTGCTCAAATGATTGGCACAGCAGGTAGGCGTCCACCAAGCATGTCATAGAGCTGCCAACATTGCAAACCAACATAAGAGCTCCTGACCAAATAAGGGCAGAGTTTAAGTGTTAATACGACTACACAAAGCCCGTATTTCAGTCTGGCCTAGATGGTTGTTGCAAAACAATCATATTATTTACGTTTTTTTTCAAAATGGCTGCGAGGTAGATGCGTGAAGCTGGAACTACTGATCTGACTGGGTATTATTTGCAATGAAGGTAACCAGGCAATCAGGGGGATGAAACTGAATTGTGTTAAAAATTGTACTTCATTTGTCATTTCAATGCAACTTACATTTTTTTGTATATATTTCTATGCCTTATATGTATTTTCATGCATAACAACTGGGAAAAAGTAGTCTCTGACATGAAATTAACACTACCCCAGTATATACATACATCATGAATGAAAGATGGCATCTTTCATTGAAGTACCCGGGGAGAATGGTCAGAGCCTAGCAGCAACATCGTTACGGCACCCGGCGGACAAGAGTTGTCGGCTGGCAAGTTTCTTACCTGACACGACGGACCAGCGCTGACGACAAACGACGCAAAGCCACGTGACCCCACCTGAGGCAGTGGGCAGTGTGTGTGTTAATCTCAGACCACGCTGCGACTGGACATCTGAACGGACGTGTGTGTCGAGAGCAAGGCGTTGTGTGAATCTCCGTGGTTGTGAGCTGAACGACTGATATTGTGAGCGTCAGACCTATGAGCTTGTATTGTGGTAGTGATTGTTATATGTTGGTACATTGCTGTAACTATTGTTATGTATTTATTGTGGTAATAATCCATAGAACTTGTGTTGCTGTGTCTTACGTCGAATAACGTTTGTACTTGTACTGTCTCACATGTGTTAGCCAACGAGCCTAATATAAGATCCTGACACTGCTCATCGTCACGTTTTATAGTTTGATAGAAAATAAAGAAATTAGGAATCGGGTTAAAAAGTTTCTTGCATTTCCTTTAATGACGTCGCATTCAACCCCAGCATTTTGTGATGTTTGTGATTTCTTGGCAAGTTTCCACTCAGTTGTTTGTCATTTCTTTCCGAACAACCGGCATTCATACAGTTGTATGAAAATCAGCGCAAGGCGGTCTTCTTCAAAATCTCTAGCAGCTGTATTTCGAACGCGGTATATTGTTATGGTCACCATCACTCATACAATTAAAAAGGATCCTTTACCACACATTGAGGCGTGTATATGAGTTAACAGATTACGAACTGCGTTTGTAAACCCTTCACCACAGAGACAGCAAAGGAAGCGGGTTACGGCGGATAAAAGACAATACTCAGATGGTCTGACGACCAACCGACTCACCAAAAATGACAAAGCACAATTGGAAGCCAACTGAAGGACCTGAGAACACAGTTCAAAATCATGGAGGGAGAAAAAGACAAGACGCAAGAAACACAGACAACGGCCGTTCAGCGCATCCTGGACGACCTGAAGCAAGTCCAGTAGAAGACAGAGCAGGATGTTGCTCGAATTGCTGCTATAAAAGCTGAAACTGACGAAACTTTATCGAAAATTCAAGAAGAAAGAGCAAAGACAGAAGAAACGCTGAAACAAATACAAGAAGAAAGAGAACAGACAGAACTACTCAAGTCACAGAAAGAACCAGAAAATGCAAAGACCCAGGCAGAAGACGAAGCACCAGAAGAAGAAATAGAAATTGAACTGGATGAGAACGGCATACCAGACCAAGACCAATTCTGTAAGGCGATTTCGAATCGCTCCCCACCAAAATCGAACCTTCGAGACGACACACGAAACCAAAGACGAACGGGAAAGTTCGAAGACTACTCAAGACAGGGAAGGAGGAGGCACTACAGGTGGGACGACGAGTGGTGAAGCTACCAGAAGGAAACAGCACCATATGACGGGGTGGGTACACCATAACGCCAGGCCACAGCAAGTGCGCGACTCTGTACAGACATGAAATACCTTATCAAGACATTAACGAACAAAATCAACCAACCAGAAGCCAGGAAGCTGAAAACAAGCAGCCCGATCTACGAACCAATCAAAACAAGCTACACATTAAAGGACCTAAATACAACCAAGCTGATATAGTCTACGGTTGAACGGGACCATCCGTATCTGCAAACGAGCAACGAACGGCCTGGCGGGAGAGGCAGAAATAACGACAGCGAAAGAAATTTTTAGAGAGCTTTACAGCACCAAATGGAAAATAGCTGGTAAATATAAACAACAAGGCTGATTGATCAATAATATAGTGGGAAATGTCTCACCAAAATTACACATCAAATGAACAGAAGTGCTGACATACTCATTTCTCTCACCAACGTTACACATCACATGAACATCTGTGCTGAACACTATTTTTTCTCACCAACGTTACACGTCAAATGAACATGCGTGCTGAACACTCTTTTGGAACTTCTCAATGCATTAGTCCTAAAAGACACATTCGCCTCCCTCACATCCCCACCATCCAAGGATATACGGCCTTCGGGGTGGATTTGGATATGAATTGTGAGAAACAATCTAAAGAAGAAATTACGAAAACAATCAAACTCCTGAAGGAAAGGAAAGCTGCTGGTCCTCATGGTGCTACAGGCCCAGAAGCTATTAACGCCAGTATAAACGTATGAATTGTAGAAAATAGGGGGGCTGAGTGGTCTCGAGTTATGGTGTCCGCCTGGAGTGCTGGAGGTCCAGGGTTCAAGCCCCGGTGAGGGCCGGGATTTTTTCACGTGGACTTCTAGTAATAAAATTTCCCCTGGTCTCTGAGTAGTGACATCGGAACATGTGTGTATTATTCTGCACGAAAATAATCCCTTTCAGTTGGAAATCGGAAAAGAGTAGCCTAACGGCGCTGCCCGGGCAAAATTTGGAGTTAAAAATCTACCCAAAGTATTTCAGGATTCTCGCTGGTGCTGCGGAGTTCGTGCACTGAGCTGAGATTCCCCGGACTCAGGCTTGAGTTAGGAGTAGAACGGAGCACTTATGGGTTACACCCGTGTGCCGTGATGTTGATCCGTCGACTAAACTAAACTAAACTAAACTAAACTAAACTATAAACGTATGAATGTTTGTAGGTATGCACACACACACACACACACACACACACACACACACACACACACACACACACACGTGTGTGTGTGTGTAGGTAGGTAGGTAGACAGGAAGCAAACAGACTGGTAGGTAGGTAGGCAGGTAAGTAGATAGTGGGTAGGTAGGTAAGGTAAGTGGATAGGTGAGGTAGGTAAGTTATGTATGGAAAAGATTTGACTTCTACGTAATCTGCAATGGTATTTTAAACATTTATATTTCAGATGCCGGTCTCCGTTACGAAGGATTTATGGACGCGGTTCGTGATCCCGCATACCTGCGTTCGAAATATAGCTGCACGCG
Source organism: Cepaea nemoralis (assembly GCA_014155875.1). NCBI lineage: Eukaryota > Metazoa > Mollusca > Gastropoda > Stylommatophora > Helicidae > Cepaea > Cepaea nemoralis. The sequence continues at coordinate 118,825 of JACEFZ010018232.1, read as the reverse complement.
ATTTGACAGTAGACCGCGTTGCGCGGTTTTTACGAAATCGCGTGTGGAGCCGGTCGTGTCAGAAGCAATGGCAAACTAATGATGTAAATTTGCCAAGACATCAACAACAGCAATAAAATGCTGGTGTTGACTACAAACGTACTGTAAAGGATATGCAACTATATTTGTATATTTCGGATGTTAATATAATTTACAAATTAGTATTACTTTAATTGATTCTAACCCAACATGTTGTTAGTGTAAAGTTATAGTTGCTTTAAATTCCAAAAGTCTCTGACAGATGTGATACATAGATTAAGAAATGGACCGCCATGTCTAAAGACTTATCCAATCTTTTTTTTTCCTTCGTCTTCTTCTTCTTCTTCTTCTTCTTCTTCTTCTTCTTCTTCTTCTTCTTCTTCTTCTTCTTCTTCTTTTCTTCTTCTTATTCTTCTTCTTCTTCTTCTTCTTGCTTCTCTTCTTCTTCTTCTTCTTCCTTCTTCTTCTTCTTCCTCTTCTTCTTCTTCTTCTTCTTCTGCTTCTTCGTCTTCTTCTTCTTTCTTCTTCTTCTTCTTCTTCTTCTCTCTTCTTCTTCTTCTTCTTCTTCTTCTTCTTCTTCTTCTTCTTCTTCAGCATTTCGAGCCATTGAGGTTCTTTGCTGCAGATACAAGCCGTCTCCATTCGTCTCTCTTGTTGACCTCTTGTTGTGAGAAAGTCTAAATAAATTCGCAATTGAGTGGCCATTGCAGCCTATTAGCCTTCATGATACCAGTGATTAGCGGGGACTTAAAACAGATCATAATGATTTTGATGCTTCTTAGTTTCCACTCTCCACTTTGTGTATCCCTAATGGACCCAAAATGTGTCTTAAGACTTTGTTCTCAAAGGTTTGTAACAAGGCTCGTCTCCTTTAGTGTACTTCAGGTTTCAGAGCCATATAGACAATGGTCTGATCTGTGGTTTGCAAATTGTGATCTTGGTGTTACGAGATAGCAACATTTGATTAGCAGATGTGTAGTGCATAGTATATCTCATTCTCAGAGATCATTCTAGCTTGTATTTCTTCCTATTATGTGGAGTAGTGGAAGATTGTACCTAGGTATTTGCATGGTTCCGTTCATTATAATGTCATCATTATCTGTTTTGTATGTGGCCAGAGTTTTAGCTTCCTTCTCTTGAAATTACCATACATCCTGTCTTATCTTGGTTGATATCCAGCCCCATTTGTTGAGCTTTTTCCTTTAAGTGAGTTAATATTTCCACTGTCTGTGGTTCATTTTCCCTTTATAAAATCTATATCATCTGCGTAACCAAGCAGTCTAGATGTTCCTCCAATAGCACATTCCTCCTTTACCTTCCTTACAACTTTCTCTCGAGCCAGATTGAAAAGGAGCGGCGATAGTGCATCACCCTGTTTCAAGCCAGATGTTATTTGGAAAGGGTCTGATTTCCTGCCTTTATACGTTACTATATTATAAGTATTTTCCATGCATAGTCTGGTCATGTTGATTAACTTCCTTGGTATTCCAATGGAAAAAAAAAACAACACACACACACAACGACATGAAACAAGAAATATCTCATGTTCATCTCATCTTATTCTTCTTGTACTTTACGGTGCCAATTTGAAGCTTGTGTAGACCGGGTAACCATGATCGCGAGGTCATGCGTCAACAGAACTCTCTGCTCACCAACGGAGATGGACTCCCCTTGGTCAGATTTTCCTGTCCTTAACCTGCGACTGGCCTAGCAAACCGGCTGGGGTTTTTTCCTACTTATTGAGGAAAAGAATGAAGCCAGAAATACCACAAGCATAAACAATTTACCGAAAAGTGTGTGGCGTGTACTCCTTATACAGGGTGTTTGTAAAGGCTCACTACACTTTGTGTGTAGAACAGCTGTGTGTTGGAGAGTATTTTTTTTCCGTTTGTAAGATGCTGCCCGGAATCGAGCCTACAACCTTCGGAGCCTGAGTCAGACTGAGTTGCTCACTACCCGTTACGCTAACGCACCACGCTCTCCTTGACCTAACAGGTTATTTCTGTTATACATTCAACGCGTCTATCTTCTTCTGTATGTTATTGCCAGTTGGACCATAGGTTCCTAATCAACTCATGCCAAACCACCCTATCTTTGGCTACTCCTGCTGCTTCCCCCTTATCCTGCCCATATTATTCATCTCTGTCTCTATTTCGCTTCTTCAATAGATTTTAGGTATTCCTTTTCTTCGCTTGCCCTTTGGGTTCCAGTGAAATAACTTTCTTGTTATACTATTATCTTTGTTGTTGCATATCCTTTACAGGACGTAGCAGTCAACCCCAGCATTTCTTCGCTGTTCGCGATTCCTGGGCAAGTTTACGTTCAGTAGTTTGTCATTGGTTTCTGAACGACCGGCACCCATTCTCTTTCATAAAAAAAACCAACGTAAGGCGATCTGCTGTCAAATCCCCCACGGCTGTGTTTCTAACGCGGGTGTGCAGGACAACGAGCTGCGACCGTAACACCTTCGCCACGGAACCGGCATAGCTGTTCTTTGGTAATTTTGTGTTGCTGATTCAAAAAATGTAACTATATTTTGTTTCTATCAGCTTTATCAGGTTTTCTAAATATGCCTTATCCAGCGTATATGTCTTTTCCTCACATCTCGATTCATCAGAACCTGCCTAATTCTCACTAGGAACCTCAATAGTATTTCAGCCATACCATGTCCATCCTTCTATTCTGGACATGCACAAGTTGATGAATGTTTGTAGTTTATTAGTCATTGTACGCCTTTCTCCACGTTTGTCATCCATACTGTAGTACTGATTTAACATTCATTCATTCATTCATTCAGTAGCATGTCCTTTGCAGAACCTCGCTCCCATAACAACCTTTCAGAAAACCTCTCGATCATAAGCAAGATGTCCCGCATCTGATACACCCATCTGGAGATCATCCGCCACATCCTGCACCCATCTTCTCTTTGGCCTTCCTCTTCCTCTCTTCCCAGGCATATACCCTTCCATTATTGTTCTCTCCAAACTTTCGTGACGTTTCAAGTGACCAAAATATTTCAATTTTCTTTGTTTTATCGTCTTTAATAGCCAACCTTCTTCAATATTCAACTCTTGAAGTATGGATGCATTTGTTCTTTTCTTTACCCAAGATATTTTTAGAACTCGTCTATAACATTTATATTCAAAGGCGTTTATGCGCTGTTCAGCTTGTTTAGTAAGTGTCCATGTCTCACAGGCGTATGTTGCAATGGGAAAGATGCATGCTCTTAAAAATCTAATTTTTGTAGTTCTGTCTGTCCCACTTCATAATTTATTCAGCTGTTTTAGTCTTTGAAGAGCAATTGATAGTCGCCGTTTAATTTCTTTCATTGTGTCCCCGTTGTTGGTAATCAATGACCCAAGATATTCAAAATTTTCCACCACCTCAATTTTTCCCCATTAATGTATATTTCTTTCTCCATGGTAGTTTTATCTGAATGCATTATTTTTGTTTTTGCTATGTTAAGATATAAGTTGTGATTTTCACCATTCAATTGGGTTGAGGCTATTAGATTTTCTATGCCATTCTGTATTGTGGATAGTAACACTGTATCATCAGCGTATCGAATCTCCGGTATGTCATGACCGCCGATATTTAGGGCATCATATAGCTCCCTGTTTATATCATCTCTTACATTTCTCATTATATTTTCGGCGTACAGGTTAAACAAATAGGGTGACAGCACACAGCCCTGACGGACTCCTTGCTTGATGTCAAACCAATCTGATGCCTCGCCATCTATTTTAACTGCTGCTTGTTGGTCTAGATAGAGCATTTTTATGAGTTGTACTACATGTGATGGAAAGCCCATAGTCCTCATGATTTCCCAAAGTTTCTGATGGTGTACACAGTCAAATGCCTTTGAATAATCCACAAAACATGAGCATAGGTTTACATTAAATTCTCTGCACTTCTCTATTATTAAACGCATGTTGAATATGTGATCTCTTGTTCCTCTTCCTTGTCTAAATCCAGCTTGAACTACGTTAATCTCTTCTTCCATTTTCTTACGACATCTTGCCATTATGACTTTTAGTAGAATTTTACTTGCATGACTGATCAGGACAACAGTTCTATAGTTGGTGCATAATTTCAGGTTGCCCTTTTGTGGTATTGGAATGAAGATAGTTCTCTTCCAATCTTTTGGCCATATACCATATTTCCAAATCTTTGTACATAATGCATGATATATGAGTATGCTTTCTTCTCCTCCCGCTTTAATTAGTTCAGCTGGTATCTCATCACATCCAGGAGATTTACCATTCTTCAGGTGCTTTATAGCCCAAGCAATTTCATCTAATGAGGGTTCAGGTTCTGTCCTCTGCTGTCGTTGGCTCATGTATCTCATTCATATCCTCACTGTCACTCCATCATACATTCCACTGCAGTACTCCTGCCATCTTTCTAGAATTTGTCTAGATTCTGTTAAGGTATTTCCCATCTTGTCACAGATAACATTCAATTGAGGTTGAACATTTCTTGTCAATAACTTCATTTCTTTGAACATTTCATAATCTCTTCCAGTCTTATGATATTGCTCTATTCTGGTACAACAATCTTGTATGTATTGATTTTGTCCTTTCTTGTGTTCTTTCTTATTTCTCAAGTTAAAGATTTATACTTCATCCTGGTATTATCGGATTCACCTCCTTTCTGTTTCAGTTCCTTTCGTTGTTTTATTAATTCTAACGTGTCTGATGTAATCCATGGCTTAAGTTGCTTTTTCTTGGTCGGAATTAAATCTTTGGCTGCAGTTATCAAGATATCTCTAGCTTGTACTGCCAGTTCATCAGGTGTCATTTCCTCTTGTACAGACATCAAGACCCCAAACGATTCCTAACTTCTACGTTGTATGCATCTGGTATTTTTGTGAGATCAAAACGAAGTGGCCTTGGTCCTCGGGTAAGCTTTTTGAGTTTTAATTTCACGATCTGCTTCTAATAACTGATGATCTGTATCACAGTCTGCACTACGTAGGGTTTTGCAGATGTTATGCTTGATCTCCATCTTCGTTGTATTAAAATATAATCTATCTGATTTTTGGTAATACTGTCTGGAGACTTTCCATGTGAAGAGTCTTCTTGGATGTTGTTTTTAAAAAGCGTGTTGGCTATCGTTAACTCATTTTCTGTGCAAATTTCAATTAATTTGTCACCTGCATCATTTATATTTCCTAATCAAATTTTTCCTAAAACGTGTCTCTCATTTTCAGCTCTTCCTGCACCTACTTTTTGCATTAAAATCTCCCATGTATTATTGCTATATCATTATGACCAATCTTATTTAAATGTGGTCTTGTAGTGTGTTGTAAAAATCTTCAATTCGTCCGCCTCTGCTGTTGACGTAGGTGCATATATCTGTATGAGAGTTTGTGTTTTTGGACGACCTTTAAGTTTAATAGTGAGGATTCTATCACTAACTGGATTATATCCCATTAAAGATTTTGCAGTTGTCTTATCTAAACAAAATGCCACTCCACTCTGGCCTCCGACGTCTCTACCAGAATAAATGAAAATACTTCCACTTTCAGTTGTAAAATGTCCCTTGCCGCTCCAGCGATGTTCACTAATTCCTAAAATTTGAATGTTTAACCTCTCAATGTCATCACACACTACCTTTAAGCTTTCCCTCATACAGACTTCTTCACATTCCACGTTGCTATTCTCACTCTGTTTCTTAGTCTGACACAGGGGATTTCCTTGGTAACACAGTCAGGATTAACTCCGTCATCACGCATTACTAGTACTGGTCCCTGTGTCATACTCTTCCCCCAGTGTTATCTGATCTGCCTGGCCTGGGGTCTCGCCACCAGATCTCTTTCTTATTATGTTTTCTTTCATGGTTGTTATGGTTTCTTGGCAAGTTTTTGCAGAAAGTAGTTTGCCATTGCTTTCCTTCTGGGCAGTGAATGTACTAGTCGGTGGCCATAGCCATTGGCTCTACTGATGAGATCATCTGCCTATCGCCGCAGAGTGCAAGACCATTACCAACAACAATCTGTCGGCTGCTCTCACACTCCATCCATCACCTGCTTCCATGGCTTCACGTAACCCTGATCGGGGGGCTAAACGGGCACTCCACCTTGCCCAAGGGTGTCCCGTAGACTAACGGAGGAAAGGAGGCGTCTTACCTCTCCTTTGATAGGGGATACCCTCACCCCGCTAACCGCGATTTAACATTAGAGTTCAATCTTAAATTTGTTTTAGGTGTAATTTCTTTTGACTTTCGCAAATTGTCTCGTGCTATGAAACCTCCTCTTGCTTTGGCGTAATTATCTTAATACCTCTGTCTGTTTTCCCATCGTTGTCTACATTGTTACCAAAATAGGTGTGTGATTTCAACTCTTCAGGCGAAGTTTCAACAATGAAGATCGGTTTATTATATACTTGCTTTATTATCATTATCTTTATCTCTCATGTATTCACTGATATACTTAACTGTTGTTTATCCCAAACAAAGCGCCATGGACACACGTCTAAAACGGCTATAATGTCTATACTAAAGCAAACGATTAACAACGTTTGAAAGCAAGCTGCACGGCTGTGTACAAAATAAGCGTGTTTACGGTAGTTGAAGAGCACTTTTTCAGTGGCAACTGATCCATGCCCTTATACTTATAGCCAGTGAACGGTGTTCCAGAAATTCAGTAGGAGGTGGAGTACTCATGTCACGGTAAATCGTTAGTGCTGCTGTTAATTTTTCCTATAGTTAATACTATTACACCATTAGTTTATTCCCCAGCCTGATTTTAACTTTTCTAGCAGTGGAATATAAAGTTTGTTGTTTTGTTTCCTTGTAATACTTATTTATTTTCAAAATTTAAGTTATAGTAATATCAAATTATATTTACAATTATTCTTTTTTTGTCCTCTTAAATCTAGTCACTGGGCTAAAGTGTTGTTGTAAAAAGATACATAGTTGAGAGTTTGAAAACAATAACAATTCTATAATTAATGCAAGTAATTATTTTTCTTTGCAAAATTACTTTACGTGAAGGAAATATCCTTAACTTTTATATAATTGAGATACTACGTAAATTAACATGATTTTAAGTTGAATCTCAACAAAAATAATGTTTGCATTTATGTATCCTCGCGTGTTTGCGCGTGGTTATATACGGGAGATGTGTGATGGTTGTGCGTGTGTTTGTATGTGAAGCGGGATAAATTCACAAGTTGTAGTCAGAAAGAAACTGAATAGTTAAATAGTTTGTTGTTTTTTCCCTCTCACAAAGAGTGGAGTTCCATCTCATATTTCACATCTTAAAGATGAAAGCCACAGCCGCAGTTCTGCTATAGTCTTGGTACATAATGATGATGATAAAGTGTGTTATTTTTTTGTTGCCTCAATATAAAATTCAATATCTCAGTAACCAACTGAGGGAAAATGATGAGATTTAGTATATAACCTTATCATTATGTCCACCCAACAAAAAAATTTTTGTTCTGGAGATTTTACAGCAGATTTCAAAGTTAGTTTATATGCGGTAATTAATTACGACTTAGAGATTACGTCCATGATTTTAACAGTATTACAGCTTCACCAAGAGACGTCCCGGCATTTTTTGAAATTTTCACGTGATTTCCGTTTTGAAACAAACAGCGCGAAGGTTCAGAGGTGTCTCCAAATGGGGGTTCTTTCATGAAACGTGATTATATAAATAAACTAGCTGACAAGGCCCGGCTTCAGGCGGGTATCTATCTATCTATCTATCTATCTATCTATCTATCTATCTATCTATCTATCTATCTATCTATCTATCTATCTATCTATCTATCTATCTATCTATCTATCTATCTATCTATCTATCTATCTATCTATCTATCTATCTATCTATCTATCTATCTATCTATCTATCTATCTATCTATCTATCTATCTATCTATCTATCTATCTATCTATCTATCTACTATCTATCTATCTATCTATCTATCTATCTATCTATCTATCTATCTATCTATCTATCTATCTATCTATCTATCTATCTATCTATCTATCTATCTATCTATCTATCTATCTATCTATCTATCTATCTATCTATCTATCTATCTATCTATCTATCTATCTATCTATCTACTATCTATCTATCTATCTATCTATCTATCTATCTATCTATCTATCTATCTATCTATCTATCTATCTATCTATCTATCTATCTATCTATCTATCTATCTATCTATCTATCTATCTATCTATCTATCTATCTATCTATCTATCTGCCTACCTGCCTGCCTGCCTGCCTGCCCGCCCGCCTGCCTGCCTGCTTATCTATCTATCTATCTATCTATCTATCTATCTATCTATCTATCTATCTATCTATCTATCTATCTATCTATCTATCTATCTATCTATCTATCTATCTATCTATATATCTATCTATCTATCTATCTATCTATCTATCTATCTATCTATCTATCTATCTATCTATCTATCTATCTATCTATCTATCTATCTGCCTACCTGTCTGCCTGCCTGCCTGCCCGCCTGCCTGCTTATATCTATCTATCTATCTATCTATCTATCTATCTATCTATCTATCTATCTATCTATCTATCTATCTATCTATCTATCTATCTATCTATCTATCTATCTATCTATCTATCTATCTATCTATCTATCTATCTATCTATCTATCTATCTATCTGCCTACCTGCCTGACTGCCTGACTGCCTGCCCGCCCGCCAGCCTGCCTGCTTATCTATCTATCTATCTATCTATCTATCTATCTATCTATCTATCTATCTATCTATCTATCTATCTATCTATCTATCTATCTATCTATCTATCTATCTATCTATCTATCTACCTATCTACCTACCTACCTACATACCTACCTACCTACCTACCGGCCGACCGGCCGACCGACCGACCGACCGACCGACCCACCCAGTCAGCCAGCCAGCCAGCCATCCACCCACCCACCCACCCACCTACCTTTCTACCTACCTACCTACCTTTCTGTCTGTCTGTCCGTCCGTCCGTCCGTCCGTCCGTCCGTCCGTCCGTCCGTCCGTCCGTCTGTCTGTCTGTCTGTCTGTCTGTCTGTCTGTCTGTCTGTCTGTCTGTCTGTCTGTCTGTCTGTCTGTCTGTCTGTCTGTCTGTCTGTCTGTCTGTCTGTCCGCGCTATTAAATATTGATAAAAGTTACTGGAAAAAACGTCAGGACCATGTGTTGAAAGAGGAAGAGGACTATTGGAGAAAGGATGGATTGAATTTTATGCAACCGAGAGCAATCTCTGTAAATTCTCTGTCTTTACTAATATTACACATTGCACCCCTCTCGGGATTCTCCGTGGTGAAGTGGTCAAGCCGTCTGACTCGGGCTCCGAAGGTTGTATGTTCGATTCCGGGCCGCGTCCTTCATTTCAAGAGTGCATTTTTTTCGGACACTCCCGAGGGTCGTCGCTGGAGCTACGGAGTTCGTGCTTTGTGCGACGCTTTCCGCGCTGCGGAAAGAAACTGAGCCATATGGGATAAAAACCCGGTGCAATGCAGCCGACCCTGTCGATTGTAAGCTACTTCTTTCATTGCACCCACTCCCATACGAATCCGGATACGCCTTTGTTTGTCATCTGAATTTGCAGGTCCCCATTACCGTAAACATAACTTTTTTAGCGAGAAATCACTAGTTGTTAAGCAAAACATCAAAGGAATGTCGCCGCTTTCAATGATTTATGTTGTTTTTGGACCTATCAAAGACATATTCCTTGGGTGGGGGTAAATATAAGACGGCTGAAAAATTTCATAACGATGCAGCAGACAGTTTTCAAAATAATTGATCGTGAATGAAGGCAAACAAATGTGGACATACTATAGTGTCAATCTAAAGGTGAGTAATATAGTTTTAAAAACTGTAACCAATATAAGACGAAACGAACATGTGTTAAAAGTGTATAGCCACACATATTGCCAACTTATACTGAAAATGTTGGTTGCACATTCCGCCCGTCTTCTAAGAGTTCAAACGTTGGGATAAATTTGATCATAGTAACAACCGTCGGATGTAGAAGGCGTGAATAGTAATAACAGCTGTGTATGATAACGTAAGAACGAATGATGACTTTTCCACAGCAGCTGACTTTACGTTACTTGTTTAATCCTTACGCTGTCAACTAGTCCTAACTCCTATAGTCCCACCCAGCTTTCACGTAAACATATACGTCCTGACTCCTACTGTCACATCTAGCTGAAACTTAAGTATGTACGCCTTAACTATTACTGAGTCAAAAAACTGTCACGTAAACATATACTCTCTATAGTATGTCCACATTTGGTTGCCTTCATTCACGATCAATTATTTTGAAAACTGTCTGTTGCATCGTTATGAAAGTTTTCCAGCCGTCTTATATTTACCCCCACCCAAGGAATATGTCTTTGAAAAAAAACTTAAATCATTAAAAGCCGCGACATTTCTTTGATCTTTTGCTGAACAACTAGTGATTTCTCGCTAACGAAGTTATTTTTACGGTAATGTGTGACATGTCAATTCTGTTGACACACAAAGGCGTATCCGGATTCGTATGAGAGTGGGTGCAATGAAAGAATTAGCTTAAAATCGACAGGGTCGGCTGCATTGCACCGGGTGTTTATCCCATATGGCTCAGTTTCTTTCCGCAGAGCGGAAAGCGTCGCACAAAGCACGAACTCCGTAGCTCCAGCGACGACCATCGGGAGTCTCCGAAAAAATGCACTCGTGAAATGAAGGACGAGGCCCGGAATCGAACATACAACCTTCGGAGCCCGAGTCAGACGGCTTGGCCACTTCACCACGGAGAATCCCAAGAGGGGTGCAATGTGTAATATTAGTAAAGACAGAGAATTTACAGAGGCACAGGATAAATAATTTGTAAATTAAAAGGAAAGTAGATGGAATATATTTCTTACTTTATTTTTCATTTCCTTCTTGTTTCTTCAGTTATCAGTTATCAGTTGGGGTATCTTCATTGCACTTCGGACATGTCCATAGATGCTCAGATCCTCACCCCCCCCCCCCAGCCATATGCATCAGCGTCCGGTGGCTAATAGTGCCAGTTCTGTGTTGGTTGACGAGGCGCCTTGTTTTCCCGATGTAACTCTCGCATCTGGCCGTGCCGAATTCTTACTCGCAAGTCTTTCATCCTGGACAGCGATGTGGATTCACTGACGTCAAAGTCCTCTGTTCTCGCCATATCTTTAAGGACGTTAATAACATCGGCACGATCCATGGGCTGGCCATCTACAGGGGGTGCAGAGCCAGCCAGTTTATCAGCTCGTTCATTTCCCTCGACTCCCGCATGTCCCGGGACGAAGATGAAGGTGACTTTACGAACAACAGACTTCCGCAGCGACTCAGTCCACCGTCTACGTACAGATCCAGCTTCGATTTTCTGAATCATGCGCATTGAGTCACTTAGTACACACACGTTAGTATAATGCTGTGATTCCAGCCATATGAAAGCCTGTGTAACTGCCATTATCTCCATCGTCATGCTGCTCGAGGTCATAGAGTGGGCACCACTGGATTCTTGAACGGTTCGGCCCGCTGAACGGGCTGTAAATGCCCACGCACTTCTGTGCTGCTTTACAACAGATCCATCTGTATAGATGAGCACTTTGGGGCTATATGAGTGTTCATAGATGAGCGCGTTGACTTCTGCATTGACAGCGACAGGGTTCTGCTCTCTGCACCGTCTGTCGAGTGTGATAATGCAGGAGAAAGTGCACTTAAAAGCTGGAGGCACTGGCACCCATTCCTTGCCGGGGTTGATACTGGTAAGACTGCAGACCTGTCTGACGACATCTTCCGCTCGACCCATCCATGATTTGCCTCTCTTGAGCCTGTCACCCTTTTCTCTGAATATAGCGTCATGCAGAGGTGCTGCTCATCTGCACTAATTTTTAAGAATGCACGAGCTCTCCAGATCTTGATCCTGTGTTCCATTGTCGGGAAGTCAAGGAGGTATCTCATTGATACACAGCTGGTGTCTTTCGTGCAGGCCAAAATGATGCGAATGGCTTCGTTTTGTACCTTTTCAAGTCTTCCAATCTGTGTAGGGCTGACAGTGAGGATGGTCAGGGCATACTCTACTCAGACCTTAATCTGTGTCGGACGATTCCAGTAGGTTGATGATTGCTCTCGGTTGCATAAAATTAAATCCATCCTTTCTCCAATAGTCCTCTTCCTCTTTCAACACATGGTCCTCACATTTTTTCCAGTAACTTTTATCAATATTTAATAGCGCGGACTGGGTTTAGTATCTTGACGTCAGACAATTTGAATGTAGTATTGGCAGCTGCCACTTGTCCTTAATTTTAGCCCACACAAGTTCTATAGGGTTTAAATGAGAATGATACGGCGGAAGTCTCAAGCACCTATGGTCATGCTCTTCTATCAACTTGTCGATTTGAAATTTCTTGCTTTTTTTGCGCCTGTTTTACAAGGGACAACAACTGTAGCTTGAAATATGTTTATGGAAATGGTATATCTTCCCTTCGGAGCCATATCTTTATTGCTTCCTTTGTGCTCGATGCCGCAGGTATTTTGTCTTCTTGGGCAACAACATTGTGATATGATGCATTGTCCATGATTAGACAAGACGGTCTATCAAGGGATGGAAGTATTGTATTCTCGAGCCAATCTCTAAATACATTACCATTCATCTCATTATGATAATCCCTATTGTCTGTATGCTTTGATACGAACACGAGCTCAGCATTCTGTAGTAAGCCATTATGAGTACTACCAGCATGGGCTATGACCAAACGCTGTCCTTTACTACTTGGCACATAACGTTTTATCTTTCCATCCATTTATTGCCATTCCTTTTCACTTGTGTGGTGCGCATTGATCCACCTTTCATCCAAATACACTATGTCATAATTTTCTTTGCGCATTTCCCTTATTTCACGTAGGTATCTGCTTCTCATGGCTCCTAAATGCGGTTGCTCGCAAAGGATATTTCTACCTCCCTTGTACTTTCTAAAATTGAAGCCTAATGTCCTTATAATTTTCCACAAAGTTGTTTTGGATAGCTCTATGTTATTGTCCTTTCTCAATAAAACCCTCAGTTTTCTTACACTCACTGTTTCTTTGGCATCCATCATTTTTATAATAACTCGTCTGATGACATCCTTGTCAAAGCTGTCTACAATTGCCTTTCTACCTACCGTTTGCTTATCGCGTGTTGGTTTCATTCCAGATTCTTGCACCCATCGACGAAACGATCGTTTACTCAAACCTAATGCATACACTGTTCTTTTTTCGGGATTTGTAACAGTATGAAACAGTTTCCTGCGATCAGCTTCTTGACAAAAATATGTGTACAACTTCATAGCGATGTTTTGAAGTGTACACAATTTCACTTTTAATCCCATTGAACAGTATTAACACATTCAAATATTAGCTATTAAGATTACATTAATGGTAAGATTTATTTATATAATCACGTTTCATGAAAGAACCCACAGTTTGACGACGCCTCTGAACTATAACACTCAGTCTGTCCAAAAACGAAAGACCGCCAGACAATTTTAAAAATAGCGCGAATGGGTCTTGCTGAGCTGTAATACTCTAAAAATTAAGGCATTCATGGATGGGCGGTAAAATATATACCTCATATAAGCAAAAATTGAAATCTGCTGTACTATCTCCAGAACAAAATTTTTTTGTTGGGTGGACATAATGATAAGGTTATATACTAAATCTCATTATTTTCCATCAGTTGGTTACTGAGATATTCAATTTTATATTGAGGCCAAAAAAAAAAAAAAAAAAAAAACACACACTATAACTCTTACTATCTAAGACAACTGTCACGTAAACATATATTCCAAACCCTTATTGTTTCAGATAGCTGTGGCGTAAACATATACACAGTAACTATTATGCCTCAAACAGCTGTTACGTAATCATACACTCTATAACTCATAAAACTGTCACGTAAACATATTCCACTTAGCCCCTACTGTCTCATTCAGCTGTCACGTAAACGTGTTCTACCTAGCCCCCTATTGTCTCAAATAGCAGACATGTAAATATGTTCCACCTACCCCTCAACTGTCTCAAATAGCAGACACGTAAACATGTTCCACGAAGCCCCTATTTTCTCAAATAGCAGTCACGTAGACATGCCCCACCTAGCCCCCTACTTTCTCAAATAACAGTCACGTAAAAATTTCCCACACAGCCCCTATTTTCTCATATAGCAGTCACGTCAATATTTTCCACCTTGCCAATACTTTCTCAAATAGCAGTCACGTAAATATGTTCCACCTAGCCCCTACTGTCTCAAATAGCAATCACGAAAACATGTTCCACCTAGCCACCACTGTCTCAAATAGCAAACATGTAAACATTTTCCACCTAGCCCCTACTGTCTAAAATAGCAGTCACGTCAATATTGTCCACCTTGCCAATACTTTCTCAAATAGCAGTCACGTAAATACGTTACACCTTGTTCCTACTTTCTCAAATAGCAGTAATTTAAACACGTTCCAGTAGTTCATACTTTCTTAAATAATACTCACGTAAACATGTTCCTAATAGCCCGTATTTTCTCAAATAGCAGTCACGTAAATATGTTCCTCATAGCCCTTATTTTCTCAAATAGCAGTCACGTAAGCATGTTCCACCTAGCCCCTACTTTCTCAAATAGCAGTCACGTAAATATGTTCCTCATAGCCCCTAATTTGTCAAATAGCAGTCATGTAAACATGTTCCACGTAGACTCTACTTTCTCAAATAGCAGTCACGTAAACGTGTTCAACCGAACCCCTACTGTCTCAAATAGCAGTCACGTGAATATGTTCCACCTAGCCCTACTTTCTCACATAGAAGTCACGTAAACATGTTCCACCTAACGCCTACTAACTTAAATAGCAGACACGTAAACATGTTCCACCTAGCCCCTACTGTCTCAAATAGCAGACACGTAAGCATGTTCCACCTAGCCCATACTTTCTAAAATATCAGCCACGTAAACATGTTCCACCTAGCCGATACTTTCTAAAATATCAGCCACGTAAACATGTTCCACCTAGCCCATACTTTCTAAAATATCAGCCACGTAAACATGTTCCACCTAGCCCATACTTTCTCAAATAGTATACACGTAATCATATTCCATGTAGCCATATTTTCTCAAATAGAAGACATGTAATCATGTTCCAAATAGCCCCTACTTTTTCAAAAAGCAGTCACATAAACTTGTTCCACCCAACCCCTACTGTCTCAAATAGCAGTCACGTAAATATGTTCCTCCTAGCCCCTACTGTCTCAAATAGCAAACACGTAAACATGTTCCACCTAGCCACCACTGTCTCAAATAGCAGACACGTAAACATATTTCACCTAGCCCCTACTGTCTAAAATAGCAGTCTCGTCAATATGGTCCATCTTGAAAATACTTTCTCGAATAGCAGTCACGTAAACAAATTCCACCTAGTTCCTACGTTCTCAAATAATGGTCACGTAAACATGTTCCATCTAGCCCAGTGTTTCCCAACCTTTTTTGTGCTATGCCCCACCTAAGCCTTTTTAAAATTCTTAACCCCCCCCCCTCCCCACCCCCACATATGCATAATTTTTAATATTCAAAAATTGAAATGTTCACTAAAGAAACTAGAATTTTTTTTATTTAGAAGGGCTCACGACGGTTCCCAGAGGGGCCAGAGCCGCTCCCCCCCCCTCCCCCAGGTCCCGTGTCCCTGTGTGTCGGTTGTGTTGGGTGAATTTTTGGTTTTTTGGTTTTTGTTTGGCGGTTACCCCAGACAAGCTGGTTCCCCCGCCTCCCCCTTTGTTTGTGTGGGCCCCTAGTCTCACTGTGAGCTATTGCCCACAGTGGTCCACCAGGCCCACATCTAAGGTGAAGATATGTGATGGGTTTTTATTTGATCATCCCCGGCCCCCGACCAGACCAGGCGCGCTACTGAGGGGAGAGCAGCAAATGTACCCGATCCTAGCCAAAGGACCGATAGGTTTTAGGAAGATATCACTAGGAAATTATTGAGCAAATACAGTAAGTAAATTTTCAAAACATATAATGCAGAACTGAAATTCAACTACAAAATAATTTTAATGAAAGATTTTTCTATATTATTTTAATTATTAGTAATTATTTAAATTTAGTGAGATCCTTGTGCTTGATGCTTGCTGCAAAGAGATTTAATGTCAGGTTCCCATTTAATTACCTTCAGTCTCAAGCCTGCCTGGTTTGTTATATCCAGCCGATTTCTTCCATTTTCGAATTGCCCCCCTGTGGGGCGCGGGCCCCACGTCGGGAAACACTGATCTAGCCCCTACTTTCTCAAATAGCAGTCACGTAAATATGTTCCCCTAACCCCAACTGTCCCAAATAGCAGTCACGTAAACATGTTCCACATGGCCCCTACTTTCTCAAAAATCACAGACACGTAAACATATTCCACCTAGCCACTACTTTCTCAGATAGCAGACACGTAAATATGTTCCACCTACATCGTACTTTCTCAAATAGAAGTCACGTAAATATGTTCCACCTAGCCCCTACTGTCTCAAATAGCAGACACGTAAACGTGCTCCACCTAGCATTACTTTCTCAAATAGCAATCAGGTAAATATGTTCCACCTATCCACTACTGTCTCAAATAGCAAATACGTAACCATGTTCCACCTAGCCACCACTGTCTCAAATAGCAGACACATAAATATTTTCCACATAGCCCCTACTGTCTAAAATAGCAGTCATGTCAATATGGTCCACCTTGCCAGTACCTTCTCAAATAGCAGTCACGTAATCACTTTCCACCTAGTTCTTACTTTCTCAAATAGCAGTCACGTAAACATGTTCCACGTAGTTCATAGTTTCTTAAATAATAGTCACGTAAACATGTAGCTCATAGCCTCTACTTTCTCAAATAGCAGTCACGTAAACTTGTCACCTAATCCCTACTGTCTCAAATAGCAATCACGTAAATATGTTCCACACGGCTCAGCACGTTACCTCCGTCCGTCTGTGGGCGATAAACGGCCATGCCCTCTCATCCGGGGATCCCTCATATCCCCCAGCTAAGAGCCATCGAACGAGTATCTGCACCGAGAAAGTAGCTTTCTCAGCACCTCACCTCAATTTTGATGTAGGTATGTGTCGGCCAGGCTCTCACATCCGAGGGTTTATGGCTTAGAGACGTTCAGCAATACCCCTCGGCTGAGAGCCTTAGAGGTTGTGTCCGGACAGATTATTGGCATCGTTCGCCTGATATAGACTGCTATCCTCAGTCTACCTGCAGAGAAGCAGGTTGTATCTCTCTTAGTCTGGTCCCTATCCCAAGAGCTGTCCAATATGTAGTTAATATCCATCGGCATAGCGTTTGGGGAGTGGGACACTCAAGCTCCCCCACAACGGCAAGGTGGAGACACATCGAGGGAGACTTTCTCAAATAGAAGACATGTAATCATGTTCCAAATAGCCCATACTTTCTTAAATAACAGTCACGTAAACACGTTCCACCTAACCCCTACTGTCTCAAATAGCAGTCACTCTCCCGATGTGTCTCCACCTTGACGTGGTGGGGGAGCTTGCGTGTCCCATCGACCCCATGTGCTTGCCGATGGGATGAAAACTACATATCGGACGGCTCGAGGGATAGGGACCAGACTAAGAGAGACACAACCTGCTGCTCTGCAGGTGACTGAGGATAGCAGTCAAAATCAGGCAAACGATCCCAAAAATCTCAGTCCGGACATAACCTCTAAGGCTCCCATCCGAGGTGTATGGCTGAACGTCTCTAAGCCATAAACTCTCGGAAGTGAGAGCCTGGCCGACACAAACCTACATCAACATTGTGATGAGGTGCTGAGCACGCTACATGCTCGGCGCAGATACTCGTTCGATGGCTCTTAGCTGGGTGATATGAGATATCCCCGGATGAAAGAGCCTGACCGTTACTCGCCCACAGACGCACGGAGGTAAGGTGCTGAGCCGGCAGCACATGTAGCCTACCTCGTGAACGAGTACAAAAGGTGGGAAAACACCTCGGTTGCACGTCCCGTAGATAGTCTGTAACCATACTCATGAAGTGAGTGTAGTCAAAGGTGGAAAATTGTCTCGTTGACACGAAATGGAACGCCTGTCTTGCGAATCCATTACGTGGCAGCCCGAAGCGAAAGCTTGCTGTGTGGAAGTCGAAATAAGAGTCTCGAAACCCGAGGAAGGTTAACCTCATAAAAAAATGCCCGCAGAAGCCGGAAGTGCCAGCCTGCGGGCGGCAAAATAAAAATGGCACTACGCAATTACGTCCGAGTGAAATGTTTCGTCCGAATGTCTTTCGTGCTAGGAACAGCTCTGACTACCTAGTTTCCGAATGCCGCTCTTGTTCGGAACAGCTCTGACTAGGTAGTTTTCCGAATGTCTGGCGTGCCTGGACCAGCTCTGACGGGCGCAACGACAAGCACATGTCCGTGTCGAAAACTCGCTGAGTGGATACCATCTGCAGACCTGTCTGGTTTGTGCGGGAACGGCCCGGGGTTAACGAGGTACCCAATATATTGATGTGAGGAATTAAAGCAGCTATGAGCAGGACGTGACGATTCCCTCGGTGAGCCCAGTCACAGAGCATTATGTGTCGGCTCTGCAATTATGGAAGCCACCCAGGATGGCGGAAAATGCTATGGACTGTCCCTGCCTTCCTTTGAGGGATGACTGCGAAGTCTTCGACCGTTCCAACTCGACCAGCTGGGAGGTGGACGGTACCACAAAAGTTAGAGTTTCAAAGGAATGCTAACCTGGTCAAAAATGCACGCAGAAGCCGGATGTGTTCGACCCAAGGGTGCCCACCGCAATCACATCTGAAAAAACACTCCGGATGAACGAAAAGAAGAAGAAATAGCAGTCACGTAAATATGTTCCACCTAGCCCTACTTTCTCAAACAGAAGTCACGTAAACTTGTTCCACCTAACCCATACTATCTTAAACAGCAGACACTTAAACACGTTCCACCCAGCCCCTATTGTCTAAAATAGCAGTCACGTCAATATGGTCCACCTTGCCAATACTTTCTCAAATAGCAGTCACGTAAACTTGTTCCACCTAACCCCTACTTTCTCAAATAACAGTCACGTAAACATGTTCCACCTAACCCCTACTGTCTCAAATAGCAGTCACGTAAATATGTTCCACCTAGCCCTACTTTCTCAAACAGAAGTCACGTAAACTTGTTCCACCTAACCCATACTATCTTAAATAACAGACACTTAAACATGTTCCACCTAGCCCCTACTGTCTAAAATAGCAGTCACGTCAATATGGTCCACCTTGCCAATACTTTCTCAAATAGCAGTCACGTAAACACGTTCCGCCTAGTTTCTACTTTCACAAATAGCAGTCACGTAAACAAGTTCAACGTAGTTCAAACTTTCTCAAATAATAGTCACGTAAACATGTTCCTCATAGCCCATATTTTCTCAAATATCAGTCACGTAAACATGTTTCACCTAGCCAAATTTTTCTCAAATAGCAGACACGTAAAGATGTTCCTCATAGTCCCTATTTTCTAAAATAGTAGTCACGTAAACATGTTCCACCTAGCCCTTACTTTCTCAAATAGCAGACACGTAAGCATGTTCCACCTAGCCCCTACTGTCTCAAAAAGCAGTCACGTAAACATGTTCCACCAAGCCCATGCTTTCTCAAATAGTAGACACGAAATCATATTCCATCTAGCCATACTTTCTCAAATAGCAGACATGTAATCATGTTCCAAATAGCCCCTACTTTCTCAAATAACAGTCACGTAAACACGTTCCACCTAGCCCTACTGTCTTATCGAGCTGTTACTTAAACATGTTCCGCCTAGCCCCTACTGTCTCAAGTAGCAGTCACGTAAACTTGTTCTACCTGCTGTCTTATCCAGTAAATACGCTCGTCTTAAGTCCTTCTGTGTCATTATTTCCTTCCGAGTTCCATTAATCAATCAATCAATCAACCAAGCAATCAATCAACCAATGTAAACTGGCAACTGTCGATGAGCTAGACGATAAGGATAATGTGGTGAAGTTTCTCTGGGATTGAGTGAACAAGGCAGAAAAACAAGGAACCCCCATCTTGAGAGGTTGAATCAGCGGGAGGTGACTTACTAAATGAGACTGCCACTGATACCATCAGCATGGGTTCTTCTTCTTCTTCTTCTTCTTCTTCTTCTTCTTCTTCTTCTTCTTCTTCTTCTTCTTCTTCTTCTTCTTCTTCTTCTTCTTCTTTTTCTTTCGTTAGCTTGAAATATGTCTATAACTGCAATGTTGTCTCTTGTATGAATCTAACAGACTTCTTTAGTTCACTCAGCGGTCCATAGAGTTTATCTTCCACTGTTGTATGGGTTCTCGTCACTGGCTACTCAAGGAGGAGACTAAGCTTATGTGAGAATGTCACGAGAGCAATGATGTTGATTAATAGTTTCATATTTCAGTCAATCAAAACACTCAAGCAGCCGGTCGATCGCTACAATAATAAAGTACTGTATAATACTATAATTAGAAGAAGAAGAAGAAGAAGAAGAAGAAGAAGAAGAAGAAGAAGAAGAAGAAGAAGAAGAAGAAGAAGAAGAAGTCGGGGAGAAGGATGAAAAGGAAGTGGAGAAAGAGGTAGAGGATGAAGAATAAGAAAAAGACGAGGGAAAGAAAGGGAGGAAGAAGAATAATAAAGAGGAATGGAGGAAGAAGAGGAAGAAGAACAAGAAGGAGGAGGACGATGAAAAAGAAGAAGAAGAAAAGGATGAGGAGTAGAAATAGAGGAAGAATTATTGGAAGGAGAATAAGAAATAGTAGAAGGAGAAAAAAAAAGTAAGAGTCGGGGGAAAGAGGAGGAATAGAAAACGAGGAAATATGAGAGAGTAGTAGTAGTAGTAGTAGTAGTAGTAGTAGTAGTAGTAGTAGTAGTAGTAGTAGTAGTAGTAGTAGTAGTAGTAGCAGCAGCAGCAGCAGCAGCGGCAGCAGCAGTAGTAGTAGTAGTAGTAGTAGTAGTAGTAGTAGTAGTAGTAGCAGCAGCAGTAGTAGTAGTAGTAGTAGTAGTAGTAGTAGTAGTAGTAGTAGTAGTAGTAGTAGTAGTAGTAGTAGTAGTAGTAGTAGTAGTAGTCAATCAATCAATCAAGTACAGTCTCCACAATGAAGGTTGGCTGCAATGGATCTCCAACACTGTCTGTCTCTCGCCCTGACTGTACATTCTGTCAGGCTGATGTTCGTCCATCTCTTGATGTTATCCTCCCACTTGTATCGCTGTCTACCTCTTGCTCGCTTGCCCTAAATCTTGCGTTCCAGTATGGTTTTTATAAGAGTATCATGTCTTTTAACGTGGCCAAAATATTTCACTTGTCTCCTCTTTATTTCTTTCATCAACTCTCTCTTCATTCCCAGTTTTTCTAGGACCTCTGCATTTGATTGTTTTTGTTTCCATGAAATACGACCTATTTGTCTGTATATCCACATCTCCAGGGCTTCTATGCGACATTCTAGTTGCTTGTTCAATGTCCAGGCTTCCGCGCCACACAGTAGCGTTGAATATACGTAGCATTTGACAGTTCTCATTTGTAATGCGTTATTAATCTCTCTAGATGTTAATACTGATTTCATGCCGTATAGTAGTAGTAGTAGTAGTAGTAGTAGTAGTAGTAGTAGTAGTAGTAGTAGTAGTAGTAGTAGTAGTAGTAGTAGTTGCTGTTGTTGTTGTTCTGCATCCACTCCGCTTTCTCCACCGACGCGTCCTCACCTATATCTTCCTCCAGTAACTAGTTACCAACATCGTTTGGCCACTTACTGATTGTGCGAAAGTCGTATTAGTTACACACAGAAGAATGTACCAGCAGTTGAGTGGACGACATTATTTATATCTGAACTGTTGATCACGCATGGACCACATCTGACTGTTGAGAGTGGCTCTAGTTCCCAATGTTGGGACTGCCCTACATTGGCGACCAAAGGAAGGTGTGCTTATTACTTGGCGTCTCCAATATCTGTATATCCTTTCCTGATCCATATGGATTAACGAAAATATTGAAGTTACCGGGCGATAGAAGTGCACATCTCTATCATATAATCTGAGGGGGGAACATGGAATCATATTAGGGGATGATTGGTCGGAATCTTCTTGAGCTCTAAAATCTGAAGAAGAAAGTAGTAAAGCACCTGAAACGTTGGCAATATTTACTGGTTTCCTTGTGAATGGATTGACGTGTATCGTTTCTAGTGACATATACTTCATATAGTAGCAAACACGAACGGGGGATTCCTATTGTCAGAAGCGTGCCCCCCTTTACTGAATGGTTCGGCATTTTTACTCCTCAACGTTCTCTAGACGCGGACACCGACCCCGGAAGTCTTTCTCCTGTTGTACTTTAACACCCCGCCTTCCAGTTTCGAGCGGTTTTAATCGTTGTCCGCACTTTATTTCAGAAACTTTGCAAGAACTCCGACGCGGAGCAAACACGGCAGGGGGCTTCCGATCATCAGAAGTAACCCCCTTCCCCAAGCATTTCGGACCCTTTAATTTCTTAATACTTTTTGGCGGCGTTACAGTCCGGGTCATGATTCCGGGCGTCTGTCCCCTGCCGTAGAGACGTTCGTTCGGTCATATTCGTTATCCCTGATGTTACAGCTTGATCTTTCGCTGTTACCTGGTCCACTCTCAAGCCCTCCCTCCCTCGATGGGGAGAGCCCGTGCAGCTTGTGCCTGCCCCTTGGCACGTGTGGTCGTGGGATGCCAGCTCCATCCCCGCTACGGCCTTCGTCGTCTCCATACGTTTCCGTTGCCGTGTTCCAGAAATCAGTACTGGAAACAGACTGATTATTAAGACAAATAAAATGGAGGAGAATGGAATATTTTGGACATATAAAAATATCTGAAAATCTGGAAAAGATCATTAATATGAACTCATTTTCACAGGCTTTCTAGCTAAGTATTATTACACGCCGCACATTTCTTCTTTAGTAGGATCGTTTCTGCTCCCGTTCCAACGTTTGTTTTGGCAGAGCCGTATCAAAGCTGAAAGGCGACGTGGCAGAGCAACAGCTAGCACACCTACCTGCCGACACTGTGGTCGTTATGTTCAAATCACCCTCGAGACGAGGATGTTTTGTTCATTGCCTTGAGCTTCCAAGTCAAACAAACTTAAGTTGTGTACCAGAACATTTCTTGAGTAGTGTCTGCGGCATCACTCATCAAATCCCTATTGGCCTAAAATAGAGATCAAACACCATATATCTAATACGCCCCTTTGAGTAAAACGAGGCCCTTTACTTTTTTTTTAACACCAGGGCTGTGAGATTATTGTTTCATACAGTTATTATATTTTTCCTAATGTATGAATACAGACACGCGCACGCACGTGCAGGGGTGCGTCACATTTACATGGGACGATCATTAAGTAATGCCCCCTATGTTTTATCTATGTAAATATTTTACCGATGTGCAATTTATTAATTTAGCAGGATTTCTCATCCATCCTTCTGCATTGTGTATTACTACCAACCTGTTTCAATCACAGGTTGCGCAACAGTAACGGTTTAAAAATGGCCACCAAAGAAGTTCGGTTAAAGCAACGTAATGTCATAGAAATCCTCAATGCAGAAGGAGAGACCCCAATTCGCATCCACGAACATTTTAGTATTGTTTATGGAGATTCAACAGTGGATGTTCGACGTTGGGTAAGTAGTTGTGACGAAGCTGAAGTATGTCAATCCTCACTGGCTGACGCAAAGCGGACTGGGCGTCCGTCAACTGCATTGACTCCACACAACATTCATCGAGTTTATAACATTCGTGGTGACCGTCGGGTAACACTGAATGAACTGTGTTCCATGTCGTCGATTAGTAAAGGCAGTGCACAGACCATCATTAAAGACCTGGGTTAGTAAAAGGTTTGTGCACGGTGGGTACCCAGAATGGTGACAGACGTAAATAAGGAAGCAAGGGAAATCATATCCTTCAACCACCTACACCTCTACGAAACTGAAGGAGAAGGGTTTTTATCGAATACTGTGACAGATGATGAGACTTTGGGTTCATTTCTTTGAACCAGAATCCAAGAGGCAGTCAATGGAGGGCATTACACAACATAGCCTACAAGAAAGAAGTTCAGAATATCACCATCTGTTAGGAAAGTTATGGCCTTCGTGTTTTGGGATGAGAAATGTGTGATTCTTCTTGACTTTTTGCTACAAGGAAACACGGTAAATACTGACTGTTACATTGAAATTTTGAAGAAGCTTAGAGGACATCTTCGACGACTTTACTCATTCAAAGATCAGAAAACTGCACTATTATTGAACGATAATACCATCACTGGCCTTACATCAAATATCATCTGCTACGAGACCACGAGGACGTCCAAGAAGAAAATGGATTGACGACATCAGAGACATTGTACACCCACACGGAATGACACTATCCAGTGCCGTCCACCGGGCGCTGGAACGCAAATTATTCCTCCCCACGACGCTTGACGGCAGAAGTGGAAGATGATGATGATGATGATGAATACTGTCGCGTGGTCCGCTACTGTTGAGAGAAGTCTCACAGGTACAGTAGAAGACAATGAGCCTAACCACTAGGAAAGACTCCCCACTGAAGAAATAGAAGACGAGTGGCTCGTGAAAAACAAAGGGAGTATGACAAATAGTCCCAGAAAAAGAAGTCTACTATTCTTACAGTGGCACAGGACTGCAGATGAAGTTGTACAGCTATACACACAAAGATGACAGCAAACTTAGTTAGCAGCGACACTATGATCCTATGGAAAAGAATTTAGCCCCCAGACTTGACTTGAATTATATAGCACAAAGAAGTCGATAAAGATGAAAGATTCAACTTTCGTCCTACTCTCACACTTGTGTGATCTAATTAAATGTTGGATATGAGGATAACAACTAGGAATTCTTATTTAGCAATAAGCGACAAAACCGCTTATCACGAGTTTAATAATGGACAAATATAAATATAAGTTCCCACAAGGAACGTAAAAGGCAAATAATCGATGAGAAGTATAATATATATATATATATATATATATATATATATATATATATATATATATATATATATATATATATATATAAATCAAACAATGTTCTCGGAGCGAGGTCTTAAGCATAAGACAGGATGGTGGTAAGTCAAGCAAAGTATGGCCGTGACTCCAGGAAGGTGTTTAGGCACTCAGCTGCAAATGGTGTTTCCAACTGTGAAGATGGTAGTCTCTCCGTCATTCCTCTTCGGGTCACCCTATTCGCCAGTGGCCCACAAATCAGTTCTTTCAGAGTCGCGGATGCGCAAACTGAATCTTATGTTGCTGGTGAGTTATGATAGTTGATGCTGCTGGTGAGTTGCTCTGGTATACCACAACACTCTGAAAGTCAAACCAAAATAAACGACTGGTAAGTGGTGGCCTGGGTTGTGAACTCATATGTCTGTCCTAGCCTGTGACTACCCTTTGTCTTCATTCTGAATCTCGCTATAGAACAAATCCCTAGCTGTGACTGTACTGGTGATGTGATAGGAAAGGAAATGGGCCCCAACCCTAACCACAGCTGACGCTCCTAAGTGTACAAGAGACGCAGATGTGTATTGGGGAAAGTAACTGGATCACTAACCTAATACCCAACTGACGCTACAAAGTGTGCAAAATGTATTGAGGAAAGGAAATGGATCGCTAACCTAACCACAGCTGACGCTCCTAAGTGTACAAGAGACGCAGATGTGTATTGGGGAAAGTAACTGGATCACTAACCTAATACCCAAACTGATGCTACAAAGTGTGCAAAGTGTATTGAGGAAAGGAAATGGATCGCTAACCTAATAACCCAAACTGATACTCCAAAGTGTACAAGAGACGCAAAGAGGTATTGACATGAAATTGAAATACTCCCGATAAGAAGGCGAAGGAATATGCTTCAGAGCAGGTAACCAATACTAATATTCCAGTACGCACCAGGATATACTGTGGAGCAGAGTTATGCTACTATTCAAGAAACAATGCCTGCGCGACTCCGTAGTGACATACCAGAACTTAAAACATTTCTATGTTAAAATCAAGAATCCTTCTGAAAATAAAACTAAGTTGCTGAACAATGAGAATCAAGAATGCAGTTGCTTATACTGTAAGGCAGTGAACTATCTATCATCAAGACCAGAGAGCAGAATAACTAATATATTCACTAGGCCTGCCGTCGACCATCAATGTGAATTAAAGGTCACGCGAAGCGCGTAGTGATTCTAGCCTGACACCTTCTAACAACTCCAATCATGACTAAATCACTTCTAGAAAACCGGACATTAGCTGACAAAGAATCTGAGAATTGTCGATCTCGATCTGCTACTGGATTCGCTCAATCTAAGTTAATAATTATCCTACGTGAGTTAGAATTTTAACCATGCTTGCTTAGCGAGTAGTTGACCGAACCCATCAATGTCGTAAAATAGAAATGATCACGCCTGTCCTATATTTAGGCCAAATATATTAAATGAATTTCCGCCTGTTGGGAAATGAATTTATACAGAGCGCTAATATTTACTAGTCCTCCTGACGGAGAATATTAGGTGTTTGTTTTCTATCGATTTGCCGCAATGTGGCTTCGACAGACAACCAGGTTATGAACATAAAAATACAGAAATAATAATCGGATTAATCGTTTTGCCTTACCTAGTTCCAGAATCAGATTCTCACTACGGATCGGGGCACTTGTTCAATATAAAATTTTGTGAGGCTTATTACTTATTTCAGTAATCTGAACTATTTTTGAACAGTAATTGAACTATTACTTGTTTAAGTAATATATATCTATAAAACAGAGTGTATAGGCTTTGTTTGTTTGTATTGGATGCGTTCGATAACGGTACATCCGATTGAGATGAAATTTTCTACACGTCTTCCTTTCATTCCTGTGCAACCGACTATAATAGTTTCTTAGTGTAAACTTTTCTACTTATTTAATAACATTTACTTTTTCATTTTCATTATATAATTTCTATATAGCAGGGGGACTTCACTCTAGAAAAGTTATTTCAAGGGGCATAACTTTTAATAAAATTTCTATATACTTTATAGTCATATTGTTGGACTTACTTGCACTATTGTTAAACTCTTTGTCTATAGTTATTTTCAGGCATATGAGTTTTCATAAAAATAATGCATAATGCATAACATTGTAACCCATCTTTTTCTGCTTAAAGAACTTATCAACTGTCATGTCGGTGATTAAAAACAGTTTTCATTAAAAATAATGAATGGTGTGTGGAAGGACATTCTTTTAAGTTACTGTGCGCCAGGAGCTGGGCGAAACCACACCGGGTCAGATAGATAGATAGACAGACAGACAGATAGTCGGGAACGGAAGCTTATTTGACTACTTATATGAATTAAATGACATGCTCCCCACCAGGGACTGGGTGAAGCCGGGCCGGGTCAGACAGACAGATAGACAGACACACAGATAGTCGGGAACGGGAGAGCTTATATGACTACGTATATGAATTAAATGAGATGCTCCCCACCAGGGACTGGGTGAAGCCGGGCCGGGTCAGACAGACAGATAGACAGACAGACAGATAGTCGGGAACGGGAGAGCTTATATGACTACTTATATGAATTAAATGAGATGCTCCCCACCAGGGACTGGGTGAAGCCGGGCCGGGTCAGCCAGACAGACAGACAAACAAGCAGACAGACAGACTGATAGATAGATAGATCCCCTCCAGGGCCTGGGCGAAGCCGGGCCGGGTCAGCTAGTTTACTATAAAAAAGGTTGCTTTTTGAACACCACAATTGGCCCCGACCGTTGTCTGCGATGTCTAGAAGAGTGAGACCGGACATGGAACTAGTATCAGCAAGTGGCCGTTTCCGGGCCCCGTTGTCTGTTGGTTGTAGTTGGCCAGGATAAGTAAGCCAAACTAAATTATCCCATTACTATAAATACAAAGTAACTGTAACCTTAATGTAAACATATGTTAAAGAATCTTTATAATATACTGAGTACTAACCAAGACGGGAGGGTGCAACCAGGCTTTCGCCACAAATACCACGCCAAACACCGCTAAACGCACCATTGATACGATTGCAGTATTTGGCTGGACAGTATTATCACATCTCCCTTACAGTCCTGATTTAGCACCTTCAGACTTCTATCTATTTGGACCATTGAAAGAAGATCTTCGCGGTCATCATTTTGAGGACACAGAGACCCTTAAATGCGCCGTACGCCAGTGGCTTAGGAAAAAGGACACGAATTTTTACCTTGCTGGTATACGTGTCCTTGTGAGAAAATGGACACAATCTATAACTTAAAAATGATAGGAGACATTTTGTATTATAACGTAATGACTCAATTCGGCGATTTATAAGACAATGGAAGATACGAGAAGTCGCTTAAGATGATTAATCATCTCACGGCACTTGATCAGCAGATTCAGTGCCAAACAAAAAGTAGGTTTGGACCCCTCCCCCCCCCCCCCGAAAAATGGATGGCGGAAAATGGGAAGTAGGGGTGTGTCACAGTTATGGCTTATAATATGGTAGCAGACATGTTGTATTGCCGGCTCAGTCACGAAGGAGTTACGGACGCAGTTCGTAGTCCCGCATACCCCCGTTTGAAACACATCTGTGGGCGATTAAACAGGAGACCGTCATACGTTGGTTTAATTAAATGGTATAGGTGCCGGTTGTTCAGAAATCAATGGCAAATTACTTAACGTAAACTTGCCAAGAAATCACGAACAGCCAAAATATACTGGGGTTGACTGCTACGTCCTGTAAAGGATACGCAGCTTACTTTTAACATGTTGTATTATATATCAAATTAAAGGGGGTTACATAGGAAAAAACTGCCGTTGATCAGTTAAATATAACTATTTATAACCATCCTTAAGATAATAAACACCCATAAACACCCCATGTACTTATGTTAGTGACCACTCCTTCAACGCTTGATGTTAAGAGTGAGTGTTAGCCAGCAATTCTGCATGTTCACGTGACCTCTGAGTGAGCCGTTTCATATCTTGACATAAACACATCCTGACCTTGGCTTACTTTCATTTAGTAAAAGTTCAAGTTTCATTACAGGAATAATCATGTACCCTATTTCTTGAAACCGCCTTAAATAGTTGCCCTACTTTAGGCAAGACATCGAGAAAACACAGGGTGTTTGTAAAGTCTCACTACACTTTGAATGTAGAACAGCTGTTTATTAGAGAGCTGTTTATATTTGCAGCTGTTTATCTGCAAACGGAAAACATACTCTCCAACAAACAGATGTTCTACATACGAAGTGTACGGAGACTTTACAAACACCCTGTATATCGTATACATTCATCACACACGAGAGAGAGAGAGAGAGAGAGAGAGAGAGAGAGAGAGAGAGAGAGAGAGAGAAAGAGAGAGAGAGAGAGAGAGAGAGAAAGAGAGAGAGAGAGAGAAAGAGAGAGAGAGCCTTTTTTGAACATATCCTATGTACAGGACATTGCAGTCAACGCCAGCATGTCTCAGCTGCTGTTGATGTCTTGACAAGTTTTACGTTCAGTAGTTTGAAAGAGACATATAATAATAATAATAATAATAATAATAATAATAATAATAATAATAATAATAATAATAATAATAATAATAATAAACAGTTAGTTGCATATACTTTAATCCAGTGATTCCCAAACTTTTCACTTTCGCGGACCGACATAATTTTTTCCTCTTGCACCAGGGACCGGTGCCGTTTAAACAATCACGTATGTTCTGCACCTTATAACAATCAGCAAATTATAATGTACATCTTTCTCACTTTTCGTCACATAGGAAACAAAAGAAACGCACGTCGTCAACAAGCAAATGTCGTCGACCAGACCGATCTCAGCTGGTTACTATTTTTAACTTTCCCGTTGAACCAATGATTCGCTTCTCCTTAAAAATAAATACTCCTTGGGCTGTACGGCTGCAGGCTCAATTTATTTTAAAATTAAATCACAATAAAAACGGTGCGGAAATCATGTTTTGAGAAAAGGACAATCTTGTTTTTAAAAAGTTCTAAACAATTCTCAAATGAGAAAATATTTAACTGTTTTCTTACTTTTTGTTTCAACTCATGTTGCGGACCGGCAAAGAAGGGCCCGCGGACAGGTGCAGGTCCGCGGACCACCACTTTGGGAAGCACTGCTTTACACGATATTGCAGTCAACCCCAACATTTATTGGATGTTTGCGATTTATTAGAACATTTTACGTTCAGTAGTTTGTCATTGTCGGTCTCCCTGACTAAAGAGTTAACGTCTTTCTCCGTAATCCCGTATATTCACGAAGGCTAACGCAGCTGCGTGAGATTCGGTGGCGGATGGCGTCGCGTTGGTTACTTACAGGGGTATGTGAGCTGGTCGCTCAGACAGCAATGGCAACCTACTGGAAGGAAGTAATCTTGCCAAGAAATCACAAAAGCGGTAATATGCTGGTGTTGACAGCGATGTCCTGTAAATAGGATATGCGGGGGAAAAAGTTTGCCATTAGTAGTTAGCGTGACAGTGGGACTTAATAAACTTGCGTTAAAATGTACTGTGCGCTGACGGCGGGGTTGTGAGACTGTTCCCTACACCAGTCAACTGGACTTCAATGTTGATTTTTCGTTCAGAAACAATGGCAAACTACTAAACGTAAAATTACATAGTAAATCAACTTAGGGATGGGGTTGATCGCAACGCCCTGCAAAGAACATGCACCATATTATTTAGTTTGCCATTGCTTTCTGAATTGCCGACGCCTCATGCTATCGAAATCAACGTAAAGCGATCTGCTTCTAAATAGACCGCGGCTGGTTTCGAACGCTCAACTCGTTTTGTCGGGGAATTGTGAACCTGCATTTCACTAACCCACAGACCCCAGATGCCGATAGAATTTGTTAAAACATATAGTTCCAAATCATTTGCAGGACGTAGCAGTCAACCCAGCATTGTTTGGTGTTTGTGATTACTGGGCAAGTTTTACTTTCAGAAGTTTGCATCCATACAACAGGATCTTAATATTGAAGAAGGTTGGCTACCAAAGACGATAAAACAAAGAAAATTGAACTGTGTTGGTCACTTGAAACACTATGAAATTTTGGAGAGAATAATCGTTGAGGGGTATATGCCCGGGAAGAGAGGAAGAGAAAGGCCAAAGACAAAGTGGGTGCAAGATATGACGATCTCCAGACGGGTGTATCAGACGCGGGACAATCTTGCTTATGACTGAGATGTTTTCCGGAAGGTTTTTATGGGAACGAAGTTCTGCAAAGGACATGCTACTGAATGAATGAATGAATGAATGAATGAATGAATGAATGAATGCGTTTGCCATAGCTTTGTAAGCGACCGGCATTAATACCATTGTACCCTAACATGGAAATAGACGCAAGGCGGCCTGCTTCCAAATCTCCCGCTGCTATGTTTCGAACGCGGTATGTGTGGTTACGAATTGCATTCGTCACTCCTTCGCCATAGAGCAGATAGAATTGCATAAGGACACGTGATCTCTATGACGTATATAAGTGAAATGCAATATACAGGCGCTGGGAATTGTAGCAGTTGGCGCGAATTCATAATGACTACTTTATTGACGGGCAGCCGCGGGAGCGTAGTGGCCAGACGCATGTCTGAATGACCTGGTGGTCCAAGGTTGGAAATTGCACCGAGGGTTTTAAAAATTGACCTGGACTGCCAAGTACGGGTACCACGAAATGTCTTGGGAAGTGAAAGTAGCCGACGTGATATTGATCTCAGTAATGCCGTCCCTCCCTCCCTCCCTCCCTCCCAATAATCCCGTCTGACTCGGGCTCCGAAGATTGTGAGTTCGATTCCGGGCCGCGTCCTTTGGTTCACGAGTGCATTTTTTCGGAGACTCCTGAGGGTTATTGCTGGAGCTACGGAGTTCATGCTTTGTGCAACGCTTTCCGTGCTGCAGAAAGAGACTGAGCCATATGGGATAAAAACCCGGTGCAATGAAGTTGACCCTGTCGCATCTGTCAACTTTAAGCGATATTGATCACACAGTTCCCTGAGTGCCGATTGGTTCATACAAATATGGGGCTACCACCAACATAGACTGTACGCCTCAAGGCACGGAAAATGGATTTTGTGACGGCTGGGCTCGTCACCTGCTAATTGAGGGAAACATTCAGGCCTACCTAATGTGATGGCCCTATCACACCACAGACCCATAACAGGAATATTGCTTCGAGGTGATGAAAGGTGGAAGGGGGAGGGGGGAAACAACATAAAGCCATCGCAATTTTGCAAGTCTTATGACATTTAGGTAACCTGCAATTCCCCAAATCGTCTTTAACACTGTAACGGCAAGCTGGACCAGGGGAAATATAACTTGATTAGTCATTGGGTTGATAGAACAGATAGTTGGACTACACTGTTAACTTCTCGTCCTTGATCCGGGGACGTAAATCACAGTACCTCTGAAGTAGGAGTGGGTTCGCCTGATGGCGAAGGACACTGGTAGTAGGGAGAGTTAATTCACATGCAAAATTCAGTCCAGTGCTATTAGTAGCTTTTATTGACTACACTTGAGTTCAAAGCGAGAGGGCGAGCGCCCAAAAGCACACATATCTAACGTGACTGAAAACAAGGCTTTAGTTTTGCTTTGGCGTGTGCGGCGTGAGTGCGTGCGGTGTGTGGGTGTGTGTGTGTCTGTGTGTGTGTGAGGGAAAGAGAGAGGGAAAGAGAGAGGGAAAGAGAGAGAGAGAAAGAGAGAGGGGGAGATTGGGAGTGGGAGAGAGAGCGATACAGATAGAGAGCGAGAGAGAGAGCGATACAGATAGAGAGCGAGAGAGAGCGAGCGAGAGAGAGCGAGAGAGAGCGAGAGAGAGCGAGAGAGAGAGAGCGAGAGAGAGAGAGAG
Source organism: Cepaea nemoralis (assembly GCA_014155875.1). NCBI lineage: Eukaryota > Metazoa > Mollusca > Gastropoda > Stylommatophora > Helicidae > Cepaea > Cepaea nemoralis. The sequence continues at coordinate 85,961 of JACEFZ010018232.1, read as the reverse complement.
AGAGAGAGAGAGAGAGAGAGAGAGAATAACTAACATCGCTAATTGTTGACCTTTGAGTAAAGTCGATATGCTGTACGAAAGTTGAAGTTGACGACGCATGTCACGATAGTTCAAAGTTGAAATTAAACCGTGGACATACAGACAATCTAACCAAACACCATCGTGAAATGAATTTCACCGAGCACAACTGTAGACAATTTTTGCCATTTGTATCCGGAGTAAGGATATGTGTGCATTGATGAGCACATTGTCACCTCATGCATTTCCGGTGGCGGGAGGTAATCAGGTGAATGGTTTTCTTCCCGAAAAATTATCCGCACAAGTATGCCCCTATCTATCTATCTATCTATCTATCTATCTATCTATCTATCTATCTATCTATCTATCTATCTATCTATCTATCTATCTATCTATCTATCTATCTATCTATCTATCTATCTATCTATCTATCTACCTACCTATCTACCTACCTACCTATCTACCTATCTATCTATCTATCTATCTATCTATCTATCTATCTATCTATCTATCTATCTATCTATCTATCTATCTATCTATCTATCTAGAATGTTAGACGGGCCTGCGTGCCCAATTCTTAACCCTTTGAAAATAAAGTTTGTTCTATCTATCTATCTATCTATCTATCTATCTATCTATCTATCTATCTATCTATCTATCTATCTATCTATCTATCTATCTATCTATCTATCTATCTATCTATCTATCTATCTATCTATCTATCTATCTATCTATCTATCTATCTATCTATCTATCTATCTATCTATCTATCTATCTATCTATCTATCTATCTATCTATCTATCTATCTATCTATCTATCTATCTATCTATCTATCTATCTATCTATCTATCTATCTATCTATCTATCTATCTATCTATCTATCTATCTATCTATCTATCTATCTATCTATCTATCTATCTATCTATCTATCTATCTATCTATCTATCTATCTATCTATCTATCTATCTATCTATCTATCTATCTATCTATCTATCTATCTATCTATCTATCTATCTATCTATCTATCTATAACATGCGATGAATTCAGTTGGTTCTTTCAATCAGAAATAGAGAATCTAAAGTCTTCAATACCAGACTCATCGTGTAATTTAAGTTCACTGGCATCATTCTGTGAGGAGAAGTGCACCAGAAATATTCCCGCTGAGATTCCTTTAATGTCTGTTGCAGACGTTTATAAATATCTCTTGAACCTCAAATCAACAAACTCACACGGCCTAGATGGTATCAGTAATATAATTCTTCGGTGTGCTGCACCAGTCATTAGCGAGTCCTTAACGTTCATATATAACCAGTGCCTGGCCAAAAACTACTTTCCATCTGCATTTAAAATTGCTAAAGTGTTTCCGCTTATTAAAAATGGCTCAATCGATAATAGCGTTTTGGGTAATTATAGACCTATTTCCTTACTATCGTCGCTATCAAAACCACTAGAAAAACACATTCATAAAATAACGTTACACCATTTAATTAACAATGATCTAATAATTAACAGTAAATCTGGGTTTCGACCTAAATATTCTTGCCATAGTGCTCTAACAAAAATGACCGATAACTGGCACTTAAACATCAACAACGGTAGAATTTGTGGAGCGGTGTTTGTAGACTTTAAAAAAGCTTTTGATATGGTAGATCACGATATTTTAATTAGAAAACTAAAGCAAATGAAGACAAGCACCAACATGGTGAACATAATTACGTCATTTCTATCCGACAGGCAACAAGTCGTGTCCTTCAACAACTGTCTATCAAGACCCACACAGCTTAATATTGGTGTGCCTCAGGGCTCAATACTAGGTCCGCTGCTTTTTGCAGTTTATATTAATGATCTTCCTTTATATATCAATACAACTTGTGATCTATTTGCAGACGACTGTACTATATATACTAGTCAAGAAAACCGTAGTGAATTAGAGAATTCTTTACAAAAGGAACTTGATAATCTTACTAGATGGAGCAATGAAAACTGCATGCAAATTAACATCGACAAAACCAAATCCATGCTAATAACGACCAGACAAAAACTACAGACACTAGCCATAACTGGATCACCGCTCTAACTCCGCATGGGCACGTTACCTATAGTTAATGTGACTGAACATAAAACACTAGGGCTTTTAATAGACAGCCATTTGAACTGGAGCTCTCATGTTCACGCTCTTACCAAGAAAATAGCACAAAAAGTTTACCAACTTGCTAAAATTCAGCACTTCCTAGACGAAAGCACACGAAAAATATTCTATACATGCTATATCCAATCACATCTCGATTACTGTTCCACAGTTTGGGATGGTTGCCTTAAATCTAATTTAAAACGACTATGTTCTCTACAAAACCGCGCTATTCGTCTGGTTTCTGGCATAAAGCACGTTGAAAGTAATAATTTGTACAGTCATCTAAGACTTCTACCACTACAAAAGCGCTTCCTTTTCAACAAAGTCAAATTAGTGAATAAAATTATATCTCAAAATACCCCATAGTATCTTCTGCCGCTGATTCAATCTAATGCAATGAACAGCAAGCGCCTAAATTTGTTACATGTCTCAAAGCCTAGATTGGACCTATACAAAACATGTTTCGCCTATTCTGGTGCTCACTTATGGAATGATCTGCCTCCAGATATGAAAACTCCAATGAGTCCCTGCACATTTAACCGAAAACTCTTTCAATACTTAATCCATACCGATTATATGCCACCATAATTCATTTACTGGTATAATTGTTCAGTATAATTGTTCATTATAATTGTTTAACTATAATTGTTCACTATATATGTGTGTGCCTGTGGGGGCGAGAGAGAGAGAGAGAGAGAGAGAGAGAGAGAGAGAGAGAGAGAGAGAGAGAGAGAGAGAGAGAGAGCGAGAGAGAGAGAGAGAAAGAGAGAGAGAGAGAGAAAGTGGGTGTCAGAGAGAGGGAGAGAGTGTGTGCGCACGTGCATGCGTGTGTGTGGAGAGAGTGATTGAGCGAGAAATGGTGGGGGAATGTGTCAGTGCATGCATTCGTACGTGTATGTGTGAGAGTGAGTGAGGGAGTGTGTGCGTGCGTGCATGCGTTCATTTGCATGTGTATGTGTGAGAGTGTGATTGAGAGAGTGAGTGTGTGTGTGTGTGTGTGTGTGTGTGTGTGTGTGTGTGTGTGTGTGTGTGTGTGTGTGTGAAGGATTGTGTGTTAGAGAGTGAGACAGTGGGAGAGTTGAACTGTTAGTGTGTGTGTGTGTGAGCGCGCGCATGCGTGTGAGTGTGTTTATATGAAAGAATACACAGAGAGAGAAAGAGAGAGAGAGAGAGAGAGAGAGAGAGAGAGAGAGAGAGAGAGAGAGAGAGAGAGAGAGAGAGAGCTGAGCAGATGCATGTCGTGTAACACGCATGTTATGTAACACGCGAATCCATATGTTTGTGTATTCTCACCTGTCATATTATCAGTTAAATACCATTTGATTTTATCATGCATAATATAAACTCATGTTCATTACTGTAGTTTGATTGAGAGAGTCAGTGAGTGTGAATGAGAGACAGAACGAGTGAGCGTGAGAGTGAATGAGTGAGCGGGAGAGTGAATGAGTGAGCGGGAGAGTGAATGAGTGAGCGGGAGAGTGAATGAGTGAGCGGGAGAGTGAATGAGTGAGCGGGAGAGTGAATGAGTGAGCAGGAGAGTGAATGAGTGAGCGGGAGAGTGAATGAGTGAGCATGAGAGTGAATGAGCGGGAGAGTGAATGCGTGAGAGTGAATGAATGAGCGGAAGAGTGAAAGTGTGAGCGTGAGAGTGAATGTGTGTGTGTTTGTGTGTGTGTGTGTGTGTGTGTGTGTGTGTGTGTGTGTGTGTGTGAGAGAGAGAGAGAGAGAGAGAGAGAGAGAGAGAGAGAGAGAGAGAGAGAGAGAGAGAGCATCACTATTTTTACGTCACATACATTTTATGTACACATTTTTCTCCATGTTTAACATTTTTATGAGACTGCTCATGACAAGTGTCAGTGTATGTGTGTGAGTAAAGTGTGGGAGTTTGTCCATACTAGTTTCAATACTAACGTGAGACATTTTGTATGTGTCTAGATGTGAGGAAGTGTGAGTGTATGTGGAGGATGTGTGTGAGTGTGGGGATATGTGTGGGAGGGGGGTGTGTGTTTGGGGATATGCGTTTGGATTGGTTGGGGTGTGTGGGTTTTGGTGGGTAGTGGTATTTGTGGGTGTTGGTGGGATGTGTGGATGGATATGTGGGGGTGAAAGTAGGGGTGTTGGAATGGGTGTGGGGGATGTGTGTATGGGACGGATGCGGGGGATGAGTGTTTATGTGGGTGGAGATGTGTGGATGGTTTGAGGAAGTATGTGTGGGAGGCGGGGTTGTGTGGGTAGGGGATTGTGTTGGGTGGATTGGGGATGCAAGGGCGGGTGGGGAGAAGTGTATGGTGTGTGGGTTTGAGATATGTGTGCGGTGTGTTGGTGGGGGATGTGTGAATGATGTGTGGGTGGAGGGTATGTTTGTGGTGGTATGGGTGGAGGATAGTGTGTGGTGTGGGGGATGTGTGTGATGGGTGCGGGGAATGTGCATATGGGTGGGGTATATGTGTGGGTGAGTAGGGGATTGTGGTGGTTGGGGGAAGTATGTGGGGGTGTGTGGTTGGGAGATGTGTGTGTGTGTGTGTGTGTGTGGATGGGGAATGTGTGGGTGGGGGTATGTGAGTGGCTTATGGATGTGTAGGTGGGTGAGGGAGTTGTATGTGTCGGGGTGGGATGTGTGAGTGGGTGGAGGATGTGTGTGGGTTAGGTGTATTGTGATCGAGAGATGTTTGGTTGGGGGTGGGTGGGTGGGGGTGTGTGGGTGCGTAGTGGAGGATGTATGCGTGAGTGTGTGTTGGTGGACGGGTAGGGAATGCGTGTGTGGGTGGGGAGAGGTGTGTGGTGTGTTGGTTGGGGATATTGTGTGGGTGAGGGATTTTTGTGGTGTGTGAGTGGGGGTATGTGGGGTGGATGGTTAAGGGTATCTGTGTGGGTGTGGGTGGGAATATTGTGTGGTATCTGGGTGGGGATATGTGTGTGGTGTGTAAGTGGGGATGTGTTGGTGAGGGATATATGTGTGTGTGGTGCGTGGGTTGGGAATAGTGCGTGGTAGGGGGTGTATGTGATGTGCGGGTGGGGGATTGTGTGGTGGGGGATTAGGTTATGGCATGTGTGGGTGGGTGGAAGTTGTATGTGTGGGTGGTGGGGTGTGTGTGAGTGGATTGGGGATGTATGGGTGGTTAGGGAGATGTGTGTGTGTGTGTGGGGGGGGGGGGGGTAGGGACATGTCAGTTGGTGGGGATGTGTGTGTATGGTTTGGGGATGTGTGAGTGGATGTGCGATGTGTGGGTTGGTGGGGGATTGTGTGCATGGGTGGGGAATATGTTGTCGATGGAGATGTGGCTGGGGGATGGGTGGTTTGAGGTGTGGGTGGGGAGAGGATGTGTGGGTTAGGATGTGTATGTGGATGGGCGTGGGATGTGTGGGTTGGTGGGGGAATGTTTGTGGGTAGCGAGTGTGTTTTGGTTGGGGGATCAGGTGAGAGCAGTGTGTGTGGGTGGGGGATGTGCGGGAGGGGGATGGGTCGGTTGTAGGGGTATGTGTGTGTCCCTTGGTTTGCGTGTGTGTGGGTATCTCGGGGTGTGTATGTGTCCCTTGGTGCGCGTGTGTGTGGGTAGGTGGGGGTGTTGTGTGGGTGGGGTGATGTATGGATAGGTGGGAGATGGGCCTCATAACATGGTAATTATAATTAGCCTTGTTTATGTTTACAACGTTCATTTCACAATGTTTATTTTTCTTCCTATGTAAATGTATAATGCTCTTGATGAACGAAAGACGAGTGATTGGAAGGGTCGAATGTAAGACGGACCTGCGCGCCCAATTTGTGACCCTAATAAAGTTGATTTGATTTGATTTGATATCTATCTATCTATCTATCTATCTATCTATCTATCTATCTATCTATCTATCTATCTATCTATCTATCTATCTATCTATCTATCTATACAAAACAAGCTTAACGTACTCTGCATCTCAGCTGTGGAACAATCTTCCACAGGAAATCAAAGACATCACCAATCCCTATTCATATAATCGCAAATTATTCGAACACTATCTCAATACGGATTACCTTCCCCCTTAATAATTGAGATAATAATAATAATAACAAAACCCTAGTATAACAGCCAATCACCTTTTTGTAGGCCAGTATATTCCACATGGTTAATAACAAGTGTCAGACCATTATCTAATATTACTGTGTCGTGTAGTTTTGATGTTTGCATTTTGCCCATGCCTTTATAATGCATATCTTTTATATTGTTACTGTTCTTTGTTAGCCTTGAATGATGTGTGAATGAAATAATGTATGAAAGAGAGTGATAGAAGGGCAGAATGTTAGACGGGCCTGCGTGCCCAATTCTTAACCCTTTGAAAATAAAGTTTGTTCTATCTATCTATCTATCTATCTATCTATCTATCTATCTATCTATCTATCTATCTATCTATCTATCTATCTATCTATCTATCTATCTATCTATCTATCTATCTATCTATCTATCTATCCGTCCGTTTGTCCGTCTATCTATCTATCTATCTATCTATCTATCTATCTATCTATCTATCTATCTATCTATCTATCTATCTATCTATCTATCGATCGATCCATCTATCTATCTGTCTATCTATCTATCTATCCATCCATCCATCTATCTATCTATCTATCTATCTATCTATCTATCTATCTATCTATCCATCCGTCCGTTTGTCCGTCTATCTATCTATCTATCTATCTATCTATCTATCTATCTATCTATCTATCTATCTATCTATCTATCTATCTATCTATCTATCTATCGATCGATCGATCGATCGATCTATCTATCTATCTATCTATCTATCTATCTATCTATCTATCTATCTATCTATCTATCTATCTATCTATCTATCTATCTATCTATCTATCTATCTATCTATCTATCGATCGATCCATCTATCTATCTGTCTATCTATCTATCTATCCATCTGAAACAGAGTTGAAAACAGGAGCAAGAACCACTTATTTCTGCTACGGTGATGTGAGGAGAAGAGCACAACCCTGACTGCATGGGGCTAAAGAAGAAAATGAATAAAGAGAGAGAACCTCTCACCGTACTCAGTTAACAATAATAGTCTTCCAGACAAAGAATTACTCCGAGGGTTGTTATAACACCAATGATTATATAATTAGAGTCTATCAACTAAACAACAAAGTAAGAATAACACAAGTATCATTTGCTTATTAAACTTCTAAAAGCAACAATAATATGCAGACATGTAGCATCAACAAAGAAATTAGAATCCAGCAACACCAAACAGTAAAATTTCTAATCCAGCAAACAAAACTCCTAAGTATAGCAAAAACATCTAAGTACAGCAAACACTTCTAGTCCAGAACAAATACTTCAAGTCTACCAAAAACATCTAATCTAACAACAACAACAACAACGAAAAAATATGACAGAAGCTTCAAATCTACTAAAAAATAATCTACCAAAAACTTCTAGTCTACTAAAAACTCAGGAAAATCTAAAATCTAAATCTAGAATTCTGGTTTTTCCACTGCAAAACCTTTCAAGTTCTAACAATTACTATAGGCATTGGCGCCTCATAACTTGGTGTGGTGGACTAAAGAAAGGCCGGTTCTACCTGTGAACGCGTTTTATACTGGGGTCGGAACGAGTCCCAGAGTTCCGGACCAATCATAAAGTCCGCACCCTCTGGCGGAGTTCCATCATCATCGCAAGCCGAGTACATTATTCCTCCTCTTTAACTGTTGTCGTCCCGACAACTGGACCTTACACCCCCAGTGCCCCTGGTAAAAGAGGGATAATTTCTTACCCTTACCTTATAATTCTCCACTATTAATGGGACTCAACAAAATTGCCCTATCCTAACCAAACATTACCTATAAAGTAAAACACCCCCCAAAAAATGTACATCAGATACCAACAAGGATAATGGTCACATGCAAATACAAGCTACATTTACATTGATACTAGTCATTATTCATGACTAAACTAATATCAGCAGTATTATGAAAAAGAATAGTGAAATCAACAGGGAGACAGTCTCCCGCTACCTAGGCGTCAACAATGTTACATAATTATAACCCCAAAAAAATGAATAATTCCCCCTCTTTAACTGTTGTCGTTTCGAGAACTGGGCTTTATGCCCCTGGTACATTTATCGAATAAATAGCTATCTTCACACTTCTTTGCTCCGATAATTTCCTTGACATGAAACACAACCCTCAGCACACACACATAAAAAAAAAATCTCACTGTAACTCTTTGGTGGACATTACCCTAACAACCTGAACTGCTGGTTACTTCCCTAAAAAATAGTCTTGTTCTATCCAGATATCATTTATGTGAAACAGTGCACATGTACATCACCAGTCATCAATAAGTCCAAAATAACAATAATCTCAATACATAAGCATAAGCCATCCTTACACTAGTACAAGTTGTTAATACTTAATTATCAAATTAACATCATTGAGAAATAGCTCCTATGCTGGATGAAAAATCATAGAAAAATGTATATAACCCTCACTTCCTACATAAAAATAATTCCACACACATGAAAGCTACATAAACAATAAACCAGGAACATTTATACTGGTTACCACTTACCCCAATGGGGACATTCGAAAAAAATGTATTTAAAAATAACATCATCTGTCTCTCCTGAGAAGGATCCTCTCTGATCGCCTCACGTTCAAGTCTCCTGGCTCAAACATGTACCAGTCACTTCTTGGTGGTCTATCCCGTGGTTCTTTTGCAAGATGAAAAAACATTCTAGCCAATACAAAGTTGTCATTTGCAAAGAGAAACAGAGTATTGAGATGCTATATAGAACGTATACTTGTACATGGATTTGAAGCGTGGACAATGAGCAAACACGCTGAAAAACATCTGATGGCTGTGGAAAAAGTTCTGAGTAAAATACAAAGAATGTCATGGACAGACAGAAAAACCAATGACAAAGTCATACAAGAAACAAATGAAATCATAGACTGATTATAGAAATTAGACGCAGACATTCGACATTTTTATCGTCACATCATGACAAGAAATATATTAGAGTACTTGGTGACAACTGGTAAGATCGAGGGGAAGAGAACAAAGAGAAGGCAGAGAAGTCAAAATCTGGATGGCTTGGCCACGTGGCATGGTTGAGACAAGAACACTGAGCTGATTCACGACTCGCGTGACCGAGTGAGGTGCATGATCGCATACGTTATTTGACGTCATTAGTATCATTGTTCACTAACATTTTGTTGTTTAGTTCTGTTTTATCAATAATGTGCGTAACCAAAAAAAAAAAAAAAAAACAAAAAAAAAAAAACAAAAAAAAAAAAATACAGTTTGAAAACAGTGTAGTACAGAAGATAGGCAATGAAAGGAAATAAATATAATCTAAATCAATATTAAGGCCAGAATGGGAGATAACGGTATCTATGTATTTATATAACAGATACAGTGATTTTTTATTGTTAAAATCAATTGTCACATTTTACTTTAAGTGCTTCTTTAAGAGGAAGATCTCCTGCAATAATGCAATCAAAAAACTGTTTATTTGTTTTTACTATTTTGTATTAATCCATACATAACTTTCCACATTGTATAATATCGTACACGATATTGTCTTACTTAAAGAGTGGTAAGTCTTAAACAAATTTGCAACATCTACACTGTCAAACATACTACACAAATGCAAGACAACAAAGATGGAGGTATCGCCCTTCAAGACATAACAACCAAAATACAACCACCGAGGATCAAACACGTAGGCGAAATCCTACAACACCCAGAAAAACACAATTTAGCACACTATTACATTGGAATTAGGCTATCTTATTTAAAACCTATTAGGAATGCATCCTCACATTACTTTGGGCCTCTCCCAACGTTTTACAAAACACATATTTCAGCCATTAAAGGACACGAAAAATTACTACATAAGAAAATATACACATTATACAAGCATTTAGTTAAACTACAAGCAACTCCAGTACATCTCAGAACTAAGAGAGGACATGGATATTTCATAAAGGATTATACCGAAACTTTCTCTAATATTCACAACAAGCAGATTACCCCAAAGCAAAGGAAATTACATATAGGCTTGTTTACAGCATGACCCCAACAACAGAGAGAACAGCAAAAATAATTAAACAAATACTACAGTGTCAGCTTCGTAGATGGAACGTCCATGAATCAGAAGAGTACATCTGTTACGAATACAACACAATCATGCCAACAAGAAATCTCCTACAGACCATCCTAAACACTCATACGAAACTGTCGGATGTTTAGCTGATGATGGTTCAACCCCACAGAGATTAAGGATACCAAGTTCCTCTTTTTCAGTGTGATCCTGCCCGTTATAATTGATTTAGCTGTTACTGGCCCATTGGCTTGAGACCATAAATAGTGCGTCAGAGAACCAAGGAATACCTCCAGGAAAACAATGCTGTTTTTACCGAGCTTCCAAAATATCCTAGGTGGTTCCTTGCCTCTCCTCTACCAATTAAATTAATTAAAATCTAGGATGATTACTTATAACAATTTTACTATGACAAGAGAACTCTCAAAAGAGAAAATCACCCGTAATTTTCATCATATATATATATATATATATATATATATATATATATATATTATATATATATATATATATATATATATATTAATATATATATATATATATATATATATATATATATATATGTGGTGCTATTAATACAATAATCAATGCAGTACAATTACAAGTTCAATTACATGTTCATCTATATCTAATTATCTATCTCCTGGCTGTGCCATAGTATCACACATTGTCCTCAGTGCTGTATTCGTTCTTAATTATAATTATTGGGCCTCTTCTGCTGGCCTATGTATAATCTGTGGAAGCAAACTGGGTACACTCTGGTTGGTCTCCCATCCATTTCTTGGATCTCGGTAGCATTCAGTCAGTGTAGACTATGTTCTTGAGTATTCTTTCTTTGTTGTTTCCCGGTTAGATTATTATGGCTCACTGCTTTTCTCACCGATTTACCTAGACTAAAGGATATGTGATACCTGTCCTTGAAGTGTGGAGAAAATGTGCAGGAAGTTGCTGTGGAATAGTATTTGGCCTCACTATCTCAGCTGCCATCACTCAGTTAAGTGGCTACTGCATTCAGTCAAGCTGCTACTACTACATTCACAAAGTCAGGTCTGGATCTATCAGAGTATGACCACTACCTGTAATTTCAGCATCAATCATAAATCTAAAGAACCATCAATATGAACATCAGAACTGAAATGTTCTATAATTTTTAAAGAAAATCACAAAGAAAATACCTAAAAGAATTGTGATCCTAGGAAATATAAACAGTGGAAGGTAAAGAGTCTTGGTGCTCTCAAATAGTTATCCACAACATAATTAGGTTGCTCTCCATTCATTCTTCCATTATATGGTATTCAAGGTGTAGACTAGTAGATGTGCAGTTTCATCTTCACCTATGCCTGTCCTCATGGTTTCCAGGTTGAGTAATACCTTGATTGATTTGGAATTGACAACTATAATTCAGAGCCACTTCTGTATCTAGTTATTTTCTCTCCATCTTCTCCTATTCAAGAAAAAGGGTCTCATACATTAAGGTTTTTTCCCCTTAAAATCATTCCCCATTGTAATGAGTGTTGGCTTATAACTAATGTAAGTATATTATGGCATCAACTCTTGTATTGTATTCAGATTAATTCTTTTCTAATCCAAAGTTTCAAGACGAGTATATTCTATCCTCTTCATCCATTCTCAGACATAAAATTCATATGTGCATGGATGATAATTTAAGCATATGTATGTGCTTTACCCATGATAAATTCACAGGTTCAATAACAATGATATTACAATGGAATCTTAATCATTCTCATCCTTCAACAGAAATTATAATATTTCCTGGATGATTATTACTGATGTATTTTTACAAATGATACATTCACATCTGTTTTACCAATAATGAATAACACATGAGCCAGGCATGGTCTCATCAATTACATAGAATGATGTGATCATTCCATAGGGCTCGCCATAGGGGATGGACTCCCTGTGGTCAGATTAGTGTCCTAAACCTGCGACTGGCCTAGCAAGCCGGCAGGGGACCTTCATAATGCTCGTAGAAAAACTAAGAAGTATAACCATTAGAGAACTCCTGTTTGCGGACGACCAAGCACTAATAGCAAAATCAGAAGCTGAATTACAAGACCACATGAATAGTCTAAACGAAATGTGTAGGGAACATAACATGAAAATTAGCACAAGCAAAACAGAGGTAATGACTATAACTAAAGAAGAACAAACAGCAACAATTCACCTAAACGAACATCCCTTGAAACAAGTAAAGAGCTTCAAGTACCTAGGAAGTATAATATCATCAAATGGCAGATCAGAAGACGAGATCGAAAATAGGTGCAATAAGGCAAATCAACTCATTGGACAAATGGCACCAATACTAAAGAACAAACATGTATCAATAACTACTAAGAAAGCACTTTACAACACAATCTTCCTACCAACTCTGTGCTACCAATGCCAAACCTGGACAATGACAGAAAAAGAGAAAAGAAAAATCACAACAACAGAAATGAGGTTCCTGAGAAGAATACTCAACGTATCAAGAAGAGATAAGATCAGAAATGAAGAAATCAGGACTAAAGTGGGGGTTAAAGCTGCTCTAGATTTTATTAGAAAGCAGCAAGTCAAATGGTTTGGCCATGCATGTAGGCTACCAGTCAACAGCATGCCACAACAAGCAATGATGTACAGACCAGTTGGAAACAGAGGAAGAGGCCGACCACGTAAACGTTGGACGGAGGGAATAACAGAATCCATGGGAATGTCGATATACGAAGCCCATAACCGGGCACTCTCACGAAGTTTATACTTCACCTCGACACCGCAAGGTACAAGAGGAACATGATGAGAGAGAGAGATGTGATCATTAGACATAATTATGAGATTCACAAAGGATACTTCCTCATGTGTAGCAATAATGAACTTACACATGGATCCCTACCTTCTCTCATAGATTTATGTGATATACCCAATCCAACATTAATTCATTATGAATCTTAACCATTCTTGCATGGCGGTTGATTACTCACTATTATGTGGCACAAATATTAAACCCACATGTTTAACAACAATGAAATTACATTTGCCTTACCACATATGTGCTTTACCCATCACACAAATTATGATACCTATAGGAATCTATTTGATTCGCATGTGTTCATGAAAATAAAAATCTACTTGTCTTTTCATGTGCTCATGTTTAAAAAAAATCTACTTGACTTATTACACATTACACTAATTTGCCTTATCAGTGTTTGCACATTTAAACTAGTTTTCTTACCTCTGCACTGAGCTTCTTAAATCTTAAGTTACTCACCACTCCTAAATCACTACTGATTGAGGTTAATAACTTAAGAAATACAATGTACAGCCTGTGTCTAATGTTCACACATTAAATAGGGTGTACTAGAAGAAAAGGAAATTCACTGGGCTTCCTAATGTACAGTTTATCTATGCCTCTGATAACTGAATATAATATTAATTTCTGAAGGGTTAACCACATGGTTTTACAACACACTGACTTACTATTTCTTCTTGGGAAAAAGACTCTCAGACTAAACTTAATTTTAAAATAAATATTCTCTTTACCTTCATCCGAATCGAATAGGATGGCTTCCAACACTTCGGTGACAGGTTTCCGAATCTGAATGCGATGTTGTGGGCTGATGTTTCCTATTATCATTTAAAATACTTATATTTACATATTATGTTAGGCATATTTCATCACTCCGTCCGCTATCTCAGATCTTCTGCTCCCCTCGTGCTGGGTTGGTTAACAAACAGCCAGTTTCATTGCCGGCGTGCGGTTTTAGTTAGTTTAGTTGTGTTCCGGTGGTGACGTCACAATGAGTCGTTGTAAATCTTGGATTGTGGAGGTACGGAACAAACCAGTGTTGCGGTGAACTCTTGGATTGTTGCCCGGGAAATATTTACAGCACATTACGCTTGAGAAAATAAAATATATCACAAAAACAAAGAACAGATGGTTACAAAGCTACTTTGATAAATTCCATTCCTTACTCCAGACAAGATACTCACACAAAGCTACTTGTTCTATTGGCAGAGTACAGAAATCTTATATGGGCATTAAGAAACAAAGCATTATACAATTACAGAACAATCAACAAAGAAATTGTACAGCAACTTTATCAACCAAAAATATCAAACATTCTAATCTTAGGCCCACAAGCGCAAATCCCGTAACAGATTTGCCTGAAGACAGCGCATATTACAGAAGAAGCAAATAACTTGTTTTAAACAATGGAGGAGAGGCTGGCCGAGTGGCTAGAACGCCGGACTCTCATTCGGGAGACCAGGGTTCAATCCCTCGGTAAGGTGTGGAAATATTTTTCTGTCGGGGACAAAAAGAAAATCCTAATCTGCACAGTTCGCGGTGACTGAACTAGTCAGGCGGCCTTGATTCCTCAGGCTCAAACAAAGACCCCTCTGTGTCACAAAATGCGCCTGGAGAATTGCGATCAGGAGATGGGGACTGACCAGACACACGAGATCTCACGGCCTACGACAAAGTTCACGATTTATAGCACCGTTTTAATCAAAGGGAGATAATTCAAGTAATTTTACCTCTAAGGAAGTGGATGATTACGGCCCATGGATTCTGGGTGATGAAACCGGAAGTAGTCTCTTAACTGCGCAATCGCAGCAAGCTAGCTAGGTGCTGGGAGAACTGATGGTTGTCTGGCCAGCTGGCGATCCTCTGTCTGGCTGCAGTGAATTGAAGAAATTGGTTCCAGTGTCAACATAGTTTGAAGGCTGTAAACATAACGTTCTCCAAGTGGGACTAGGCTCCATGCTTCTAACTGCATTGCCAAACGAAAGGTAAGAATGCTACCATTCTTGAATCCAAATACCAGATGTGCAGATTGCATACCACGACTGTTGCCGTAAGGTCAAGGGCGAGCCTGTAATTTTCCATAACGGAACAGGCCTGTTTACATGAGACTAAAATTCCTGGCATGTTGCCAACAGTGCATTGCCGAGACAGGCAAAATAATGCAGACTTGTCTTGCTTGCCAGAAGTTGTTTGTGGGGAAATGGGAGTGCCCTAAATGTTGGTGATTTGATGACACTACTGGGCCGCCTTGGAACTCAGACGTAGTCGACAAAACCGGAAGTCGGTGACGGCGTAACTAAAACCCTATCGTGTAATATATCCTCCGACTCGGCAGGTCAAGACGAATCTCATTGGGAATGTCCGCGGTCGAATCGACTGTCATTTGAGCGATCCCGCGTGTGTCTGAAGTTCGCGTCTTTTGTCAGGGACGACTGCTGGTTTTTTTTCTTTGCCTTCCTCATACACTTAGTGTTCAAGGTCTCCTTAACGGACTACCGTCCTAACATATAGTGGGTTCCTGTGAGGAGAACAACGGGGAGGGGAAGGAAGGAGAAGTGATGCTACATACATGTCTGATGGTTGCAGGGGGATGAACTGGGGAAAAGCATGACCACCTGGGAATGAGCTGGAAGGGGGTTTTGCCAACGGCCCTCCTTCAGGGCCATCTTGCCTATGGGTACTGTAGACCCTCTAACCCTGTATGTCATTAGAAGACTTCCTCTGGGGAACTGGGGCACAGACACTCATGACCAATTACCGTGGGTTCACTCTATCCCCAGTCCAGGGAAACAGATGTTCTGTTCAGCTGCTTTTCAGACCCCAGACCTTATTCTTTCTCTGACCCTGAGGCATGGCCTGTAATTGAACCACCACCCATCTTGGAGAGGTGATTCACTCTCTGAGTACAAAGATGACTGTCTATCCCCATATGATGAGTCGTGGTCACGTGATTCTCACCGAGGGTTGCCTGTGTCATTTTTTCCAGATTCTACCTTCCGGAGAGGAGTGATGGACTAGTCAGTAAAACATCATTCTGTGCCAGCATCAGCAGTCTGGACAAACCAGTCAACGTGAGGTGATCATACTGCCCACTACCCAGTCAGTCGTCTATACCCTCAGAGTAGGTCCAGGATGACTAAACAACCAGTTTAAGATAGAAACAACGTCTGGGCAAGTATACTGTTCGTGTGATTGTCCGGATGTGCCACTCATGACCTATTCGACCACCACTCAACTATCGATGATATAAATCCACACTTATTTCAAACGGATTATATTCTTGATAATAAATATAGCCAAAGACTTTAGGCCTTGTGACTTTAACCAGGAACAATGTTCTAAGGGAAATTTAGCACTGAACATTGTGCTTTGATAAACTGTAATTCATAAACTGTGCTACTGAAATTGTGCACCTATGAGTGAGGTATCTACCTGATGGAATGTGAATGGAAATTCAGTGTTTCATTTGGACACACGCTCAGATTCCCAGTGTCATTATCCTAACGGGCTACAATTCGGAGGAGGTGCTGTCTGGTCAAAGACTGAGGTCCTACAATAAGAAGATAAGTGACATTACCGTCTTATGTGGAACTCTGACATTAGCATTGTACCATGATGACCTTCTTCATGTGGCTGCCTCAGCTGACTGTCTTGTAGCAATTAGCACACCAGACAGATCTGCACTACATCCACATTATCTTCACTTTCCTTTGTACAATACACTTTTGTTATTGAGTTTGTAGATACCGGAGTTGCATCATTTGTTCAGGACGATGTTTGAAAGGGTAACATCCCTTGGTTGGTTGTGAGAGAGATAGGTATCTGAAGACTGGTGGGGTCGCAGACTGAAAGTGTCCCAGTCCCAGATCTGAAGTCATCCTGAGATTTATACAAATACATAAATAAATAGATATAGAGATATATGTATGAATAGATATTCATAAATAAATGTGATAGCCTTTTCCCTTCACCCCAGGGAAGCTATGTGACACTCTGCAATAAACCGCAAGGTACTATATTGGCAGTAAATGACAGTGACAGAAACAAAGGTTATCACAAATGTAAATGCGTTTATTGACGGTATTAATAATCTTACAATTATATTATTATTATTATTATTATTATTATTATTATTATTATTAATTATACCATTATTATTAATTTTCCCACTATTATAATTGAATGTGAAACATGAAATATATTGTGGATGTGTGTCCGTTTCGTTGGTAGTAACAGATGTATGCGTCTGTGTGTGGATGCAGGTGTGTGTGTGTGTGTGGTGCATGTATTTGCACACGCATGGTTATGAGTGTGTGTATATGTGTGTTTGTGTGTGTGTGTGTGTGCGCGCGCGCGTGTAACAGCTTTTAAACCAAGGCGATATCTCAAGTATTAAAATGATGTTATACGGTAATGATATGTTTAAAAGAGAAAATATGCACCACCATGTATAAACAAATTAAATGAGCCCTTTAAGTACCCAGTAAGCTAAGGTGGCTTGTGGTGATCAGGAGTAGTATACAATGTGCAAATTGCAACTTTTTTGTGGTTTCAAACCACCGATATTTTACTATATAAAAAGTCTATCACCACAACCGAAACGTCACAAAACCGGCCCTCCATTGACCCAGATATTTTGAACTTGGTGGGTGTTTTTCTTGGTTCCGGGTGACTACTTCCGGTTGTCCTGCCGACTGACTTCCGGTTTATGTTTCCAACTTGAATGTTTCATGTAGAAATTTAATTGTTAATTTTTTGTGTACAATTTTATTGTTGAAATTGGTTAACAAAGTTGCCTACTTTTTTAAAAATAAATTTCGATGAACTTTGCTCAAACTTTTCACATTTGGTTAACAAAGTTTCCTATCTTTTTATGAGTTTTGTTTGAAAATTTGGCCAAACTTGTCCAAAAATTTTCACCTTTGGTTAACACATTTTCTTACTTGGCCAAGATTTTTACCATTTGGTTAACAAAGTTTCCTACTTTTCATAAGTTTGGTTGAAATTTGGTCACACTTTTCGCGTCTGGACAACAAAATTTCTCCATTTTCATAATTTTGGGTGAAAGTTGTCCAAACTTTTCACGTTTGGTTAGCCAATTTTTTTCCCTACTTTTCATATGTTTGACTGAGATTTTTATAAGTTTGGTTTGAAATTTGGCTAATCTTTTCACCTTTGGTTAACACATTTTCTTACTTGGTCAAGCTTTTTGCCATTTGGTTAACAAAGTTTCCTACTTTTCATAAGTTTGGGTGAAATGTGGTCAAACTTTTCACAGCTGGACAACAAAATTTCCCACTTTTCATAAGTTTGGGTGACAGTTGTCCAAACATTTCACGTTTGATTAACACATTTTCCTACTTTTCCTATGTATGACTGAGATTTTTATAAGTTTGGTTTGAAATGCGGCTAACCTTTTCATATTTGGTTAACAAATTGTCCTACTTTTCATAAGATTGGGTGCGCTTTTTATAAGTCTGGTTGAAATGTAACCAAAATTTTTCCCATTTGGCTAACAAATTGTATTACGTGGCCAAGATTTTTTGCCCTTTGGTTAACAAAGTTTCCTACTTTTCATAAGTTTGGATGCAATTTGGTCACACTTTTCACGTCTGGACAACAAAATTTCCCACTTTTCATAAGCTTATGTGACAGTTGGCCAAACTTTTCCCGTTTGGTTAACAAATGGTCCTACTTTTCATATGTTTGACTGAGATTTTTTATAAGTTTGGTTTGAACTTTGATTAATCTTTTCACATTTGGTTAACACATTTTCTTACTTGGCCAAGGTTTTTGTCATTTGGTTAACAAAGTTTCCTACTTTTCATAAGTTTGGGTGAAAGTTGACCAAAGTTTTCATGGTTGATTAACAAATTTTCCTACTTTTCATGTGTTTGACTGAGCTGTTTATAAGTTTTGTTTGACATTCGGCTAACTTTTTCACCTTTGGTTAACAAATGTTCCTACTTTGCATAAGTTTGACTGAGATGTTTTATAAGTTTGGTTGAAATGTGACCAAAACTTTTCACTTTGATTGACAAATTTTCCTACTTTTCATATGTTTGACTGAGATTTTTATAAGATTGGTTTGAAATTTGGCTAATCTTTTCACATTTGGTTAACACATTTTCTTACTTGGCCAAGATTTTTGCCTTTTTGTTAACAAGTTTTCCTACTTTTCATAAGTTCGGGTGAAATGTGGTCAAACTTTTCACATCTGGACAACAAAATTTCCCACTTTTCACAAGTTTGGGTGTCAGTTGGCCAAACTTTTCATTTCACGTTTGGTTAACAAATTTTTCCTACTTTTCATATGTTTGACTGAGATTTTTTATAAGTTTGGTTTGAATTTCGGGTAACCTTTTCACATTTGGTTAACAAATTTTCTTACTTGACCAAGATGTTTTTTATTTTTTTCATTTGGTTAACAAGTTTTCCTACTTTTCATAAATTTGATTGAAATGTGGCCAAATATTTTTTTTCTTTTGGGTAACATATTTTCTTACGTTTTGCAAAGTTTCCTACTTTTCATAATTTTAATTGAGGTATTTCAGACTATGGTCGACAGTTTTTTCTACTTTGGTTAACCCGTTTCCTTAGTTTTGTTGAAATATTTCTTGAAATTTGTCACCAATATGTATCATCCTCTCATCACATGACAACTATGTACACCGTAAACACTAGCAACCATTCAACAACCAAGACGTAATTATAATATATGTCTGTTTATTTTACAGTATTTCAAGTACATTTTACAGTATTTCAGTACATTTTTCAAGAATAAAAAAAAATGTATAATGTCATTATACTTCTTCTTCTTTCGTTCGCCTGAAATATGTTTATAACTGCAATGTTGTCTCTTGTATGAATCTAACAGTCTTTTTTAGTTCATTCAGCAGTCCATAGAGTTTATCTTCGACTGTTGTCTCTCTAGGCCAGAAGGTTCGCCTGGATATGTTGTAGTTTGGGCAATCCTGGAGTATGTGCTCTGCTGTCTGCGACGCCAAACCACATGTGCACATGGCTGAGTCACCAATCTTGAATTTTGTATACAAGTGGTTGCGTAATCTATTGTGTCCTATTCTGAGGCGCAGAAGAATGACCTGTTCTGGTCTGTCCATAACGTGGTAGTCGTCTTGAGTAAGGTTTGGTGGCTTTCTGATTGATTTGATCATTCTTTTCTTTTGGTGGTATGTAATAGGTACATCAGGTTGTTCTTCTTTTGCTCCTTCCTTAGCCAATCGATCAGCTCTGTCGTTTCCGGGGACTCCACAGTGGGATGGTATCCACTGTATGGTGATCTTACGCTGACTGCTAAGTTCAGAAAGTAGTGTCCTCAGAACTGGCAATTTCCCAGACAGGAGAGCCTCTATTACGGATTACGCATCTGTCAATATCACTGCAGGTTGTGTACCATGGCTGGTATTTTGTAATTTCTCTGTGGCTATCTTGATTGCCTCAATTTCAGCATCATAGTTATGGCAGTACTTTCCTGTTGGAATTCTGGCCGTGTCTCTAGTATTATTTGGGTATTCTATGTACACTCCCGCTCCTCCATTTCGAACAGCATTTTGTGCTGACCCATCTGTGTAGACTCGGATCCAGAGGTCCTGTGGGTATTCATCATCAAGGAAGCTGAGAGTGGCTGTTCTGCGCTGTACACTGTTCTGTTCTTCCTTGTCCAATATTCCTCTCACTTTTGACTGGATTTGTAGCGATATTCTATGTTCATCTTTCCACGGGGTTCGCTCTGGAATAGTTGTCAGGGGGATACCAACTGTGGGAAGATCGATGGTTTCTCTGCAGAGTTCTTTGGCCTGGTGGATGAAACTACTTCTTTTCAACCGCCCCATAGCTAAGTTTTCAAATCGGTTCTTCATAGGGTGGCCTGGCAAGCTGAGAAACTTTTCTGCTTGTATTAGTGTTTTTGTATCTCTGCGTTCTCTTAAAGCTTGTGTCCTCCCCATTTTCTCCATTGCTACTATAGGGGTTGATCTCATCCCTCCTGTGATGACTCTAAGAGCTTGATTTTGCACCTTGTCCAGCTCCTGCAATGTAGTTTTTGATGCTGAACACCACGCAGTTGACCCGTATTCCAAGTGTGGTCGTATGCTCTGTTGATAAACTTTGCTAAGTATTTTCCCACTGGCTCCCCACGTGGTTCCAGTTAGCTTTCTCAGGATGGCAATTTTCCTTCTGGCTTTTGCTACTGCTTTTTTGATGTGTTTTCTCCATGTCAGCCTGTCGTCGAATGTTACACCAAGGTATGTTGGTTCCTTATCTTCTCTTAGGGGTGTTCCATTTATCTGAATGCTCCCTGCCTTTTGTTTCGGAGAAAGGGTAAATAGAGTGGTGCTGCACTTGTCAGTGTTTATGCTGATACACCATCTATCCGCCCATGCAACAAATGTATCTACAGCTCTCTGTAGCAATATGGTGGCCACTGATGCATGTTCATTTGCGCTCCACAAAACCAGGTCATCAGCGTACATTGCCGCTTTAATTCCATCGGGTAGATTAGCAACAAGATCATTGATGAAGATTAGAAAAAGTGTTGGGGACAAGACTCCGCCCTGGGGAACACCGTGACGCAATAGTACTTTCTTGCTCTTGAGACCGTCTATCTGTACTCGGGCTCTTCTGTTGTGCAAGTATGCTTTTACCCATTTGTACATTCTTCCATTGACTTTACAGTTTCTCAGTTTCTTCATCAGACCCTTCTTTCCAGACTTTGTCAAAGGCTTTCTTCAGATCTATCCAAGCCGCAAGTACCAGCTTCTTCTCTTGGAATGCATCCTCAACTTCTTGAGAGAGGTAGGTTGTCTGATCTTCCGTAGAGTAGCACTGCCTAAAGGCAGCCTGTTGTGGCACAAGGATGTTTTCACTTTCAATGTACCACTGTAGTCTGTGATTGATGACGCGTTCCATTGTTTTGCAGAGACAACTGGTGAGGCTAATGGGTCTGTAGCTGGAGGCAATGGAACTGTCTTTCCCAGATTTTAGGAGGGGTATCATGATTGCTTCTCTCCAGACTTGTGGAACACTGCCTAAGGTCCATGTATTATTAAAGATCTGTAGCAGCTTTGCTTTGGCCTCTGTTCCTAGGTTCCTGATAATTTCATTGGAGATACCATCAGCTCCTGGCGATTTTCTCATTTTCAATTTTGATATGGCTAGCTTCAGTTCACTGAATGTGATAGGTGTTTCCATAACCTCATGTACAATTTCCTTCTGTCCTGTATTTTGCCATTTCTCTCGAATCTCCTGTTGTTTCTCTGGACTAATTTCAATATTGTTATCTTGTGCGAATGAGTCCGCAAAATGGTCAGCTGCTTGCTTTCCTGTTAAAGATGTTTCCGTCTTTATGTAGCGCAATTTTTGAGTTTCTCCCTGTGCCCTCATCGTTAAGCTGTTTTATTAGCCTCCATAACTTCCTTGTGTCTCTTTCAAAGTTCAGTGATCTGTTTTCTCCTGCCAGCTTTTCCGTCTAGCCTGCAGTTGGGCCCTTTGAAATTTGGCTTTTGCGTGCTGATATTTATTGTGGTGCTCTTGGCTGGGATTGGCCTCTGCTTGTTTTCTACATACATCCACATCATTATGCAACTGTTCCAGTTCACTATTCCAGTAGGGTTTATAATGTTTACGGGCTCCTCTTGGTATTGTTTCTCGTGCTGCCTGTAGTATGCATTACCCAAACTCTGCAACTACTTTATTTATGTCCTTCTCAGTGTTCAGGTTTTTAACCAGTATGCTGGTGCGATGCTTGTACATTGCCCAGTCTGCTTTCTTGTAGTTCCACCTCGAGAGGGTGCTGCTTTCACTTACAAACTCATTTTCTACAGTTAGAAAGACTGGCCGATGGTCATTATACGAAATGAATGATGTGATATGAGGTGGTATACGTAGTATCATCACACCGTTTTATTTTAACATACTAAGCTACACACATTGTCTGTTGTTTCTGGATTTCTACACGCCATTGTCTGAGTAGGTTGGTTTTTTCGGTTGGTAGCCTGGTATGTACATGTCGCTTAGCATGTAATCATCAAACTGGTCTCCTGCTTGGTGGGTTGATATCTGAGTCTTGTAGATACCCGAGGCATCAATCATCTGAGTGTCGGGCACATCATGTCTTCGGACAGTCTGGGGTTTTCGATGTACCACCCCGTATTTCACCATTATTCTAGGTCTGATCTCTTCCGAACTCGAAAATGTAACGTCAGCACTGAAGTCCCGGTAGTGAATGCGACCTTTGTGCCCGTATCAGTGGTTAGAAGTATTTCCACCGTGTCAAAGGAGTAACGATTCAGCGGTATGTAGTGAGGTTTGTCGTAGGCGAGAAACACTGAGGTAGATCGCTGCTTCATGATAGGAACCGTCCTTAGTAGTGGGACCATGATGTCTCCAACTGGTCTTGCCGCAATGAGATCGCAGTATACGTAGACATTTCGCAGGTCGTTATTCAGGTCTATCGCCCCTTCACCTTCAATTGTATCTAGTATCTCTTGTAACTTCTCACTAAATGTAATAGTGGCCCCGGGTTCGAGTATTTTCACGATGACTTTCTTTGATGCATTGTCGAAATGGAATAGAACACAGAGTTGATCGTCCACCTTCCGATCTTCATCCGATTCAGTGCAGCTATAAACGCGTCTGGTGAACTGTACAGGCCTGAGAGACACACCTTTCTTATCACTCTACCATTGGGTGGTATGTATCTTAGCCATACTTCATTCTCTAACACATTACAGTAGTAGTTTGGGAATTGAATTTCGGCCAGACTCACTTCAAAATATTGACTCACCTCTATAGTCTGCGGTAACTTGACGAAATAGTGACCTGGTGAGTTCTTGGGAAATATGTTCGGCGAAGCATTACTCGGTAATGTCAGGTAGAAGCTCATATTTTAGGGTTTGGTAGCATGTAACCCAGACAGCTGCTTAGAAGAGCGATCCACAACTTGCCCTCGACCGCATCGACGCTGGCTCGAGACAGATTAAATAGTGATATGCCAATGACTGTGTATATAACGACCAGTTGACAGAAGAAGACAATCTCTAGTCGCGGTACTCGCCGACCACACATGCACCAGAACGAATTTCTTTTCCCCTCTGGAGTATTTTGTGTGTTAGTTTCCACGATGGTTTCTTTCATTACCACTGTTTTTTAACCTAGTGGGTCATTACACTCGTGTCTCGGTTGTATCATTAGTTGCTATTGGCAAATGCAAAAATCAGTGCTCGAGGCGCTCCTTGTGGGACATTGCCGGTACTAAGGACACTACTTTCCGTATGCAGGGTTGATGGATCAGCCATGTGCAGGTTGATTGGTGTCGCAGCCAGCGGATGTTCACTCCGTCGGCATAGCCCTGTGGTTAGTCATCCGATCGGTCACCTTCAGCTGATGACGATGCTGCTGCTGATGATGATGATGATGATGCTGATGCTGCTGCTGCTGATGATGATGATGATGATGATGATGATGATGATGATGATGATGATGATTTGTTTGTTGGTGGTGTTGGGTGATGCTGTTGGTGGTATTCCTGCTGAGAGATACTACAGAAGATCATGGGTGCCGGTCGTGTAGAAAGACAACGGCAACCTTGCCCACACAGAATGAATTGTGGTGTTGACTGTGATGTCCTGTAAATATGCGACGTCCTGTAAATGGCTTGCCTTACAGCTTGACTACCGTATGTAATTGATAGACACATAACTATAGTACAGGGTATACCTTTGGTCATGCTGTGACATGGTAAAGCATGGTGGCACACGACCAACCAATCAATGTTGGGGCTGCATGCGACGTCCTGTAATTGATTAAAGAAAAGCGAGGAAGAGTGACGAGAGAGAGAGAGAGAGAGAGAGAGAGAGAGAGAGAGAACGGTAGAGAGGGCGAAAGAGGTAGGGAGGCAGATACCGAGGGTGAGAGAGAGAGAGCTAGAGAGGTAGAGGTAGAAGGAAAGAAGGAGATAGAATAAGAGAGAGAGAGAGAGAGTGAGAGAGAGAGAGGTAGAGGTAGAAAGACAACCAGCGCGGGAGAGAAAAAGAGAGAATGATAGAGATAGTAAGAGAGAGAATAGAGGAAAGCGAGAGAGAGGAAGAGTGACGAGAGAGAGAGAGAGAGAGAGAGAGAGAGAGAGAGAGAGAGAGAGAGAGAGAGAGTCGCAAGCGAGGGACAGAGAGAGAGCTAGCGAGGGATGGAGAGGGCTAGATAGAGCGAGAGAGCCATAGATAGAGAGTGAGAGAGAGAGGTGAGTGAGAGAAAGAGAGGTAGCGATATAAGGAGATAGAATTAGAGAGAGGGTGCCAGAGAGAGTGAGAGGGACAGATAGGTAGAGGGAGAGAGAACGAGAGAAAAAGATAGGGAGGGAGAGACAAGAGCGAGAGAGACATACAGATCGGGTGAGAGAGAGAGACAGAGAGATGGAGAGAGTAAGGGTGAGAGAGCGATAGAGAAAAGCGAGAGAGAGGAAGAGTGACGAGGGAGAGAGCGAGAGAGAGAGAGAGAGAGAGAGAGAGAGAGAGAGAGAGAGAAGCGTGAAAGAGAGCGAGGGACAGAGAGAGTGAGATGGACAGAGAGGTAAATAGGGATATATATATATATATATATATATATATATATATATATATATATATATATATATATATATATATATATATATATATATATATATAGAGAGAGAGAGAGAGAGAGAGAGAGAGAGGAAGCGTGACGAGAGAGAGAAAGAGAGAGAGAGATTTTACAGCAAGTAGAAATACATATTTTGTGCTGACTTCTTGAATGCCTGATCACTGCATATTTTCTAGTGACCACAAGCTCGGCTACTGTGTCACAGGTAATTACCTTCAGGTTCTTATCTAGCGGTTATCAGTAACCGTTGGCCGCGACTATTGTCATATCGCTCGACTCGTGGTCGGTGAAGCGTTATGGTTGAGTGTTATCGGTTAATCTCGTACGGCCGTCGCTGACTAGCCATTCTATTTTTCTCGCGGGGCGTGCTCGGTGAAGCGTCATTGGTTGCTTACAGGCAGGTAAACGGTAATTCAGGGGGGAAGTTAGTGTGTAGAAGGGGGACAATTATGGTTGAGTCAAGGGAACGATTACTCTCCCCTTGTCATAATTTTATAATTAAGGGGTATAGCTTTGCTGTTTAATAATATTACATATTTTAATGTATATCTTGATACTCTATGGTTTAAATTAATGGAGACTCGTAGATTTTATTGACGTACCGATTCTCCAATATACATACAAGAATTTTTGGAAATTTTTTCCCATCATGCGCGTAATGTTAAAACATGGGTAAGGAAGCTTGTCGAATTAGCATACTGAGCCGTGCAAAAGGTTATTCATGCGATCATAACTTGACGTACTCGGGTTAGCTCGAGAGATGGACTAAATCATTTTCTGTCATATTGACTGGGCTGATAGGGGCTGATATCTACATGACTGGAGGTCGCGCACACCGCACCGCAGACGCACACACACACGCACACTGGGACTCGAACCCGGCGACTATTTGGTCTACTTATATAAGTATTCCACATACCCGGGGCTTGTCTCGTTGTCCGCCCCACCCGCCCCACCATCGCCGCCACCACCACCGCCGCCGTCGCCCGTGTGCCCCGGAACCGGAAGTCAGTCGGCAGGACAACCGGAAGTAGTCACCCGGAACCAAGAAAAACACCCGCCAAGTTCAAAATATCTGGGTCAATGGAGGGCCGGTTTTGTGACGTTTCGGTTGTGGTGATAGACTTTTTATATAGTAAAATATCGGTGGTTTGAAACCACAAAAAAGGTGCAATTTGCACATTGTATACTACTATCAGGTTTTAAGTTGTATTGTATTGTTTCATTGTATCTGAAACCCAGACACTATCACAGCTTTGGACCAATTATCTCCCTGGGGATAGGCCATGGACTTTATTGCTAGTTATAAATCCCTGATTCTTGTCCCCCAAACAAAAGGGGTCATGGACATTTACAGGGCACTAGAGCGTAGAAGTAAACAAAGATCTACACCTTTGCTTTATTGACTACACAAAGGCTTTTGATAAAGTGAGACATGTCAACATGATAAGGATGCTTGAAGATCTACAAATTGATGGAAAAGATCTTAGACTTGTAAAAAACATATATTGGAAACAACAAGCTGCCATAAGAGTTGATAATGAAGTAAGCCAATATCAGCCTATTAAAAGGGGTGTGAGACAGGGATGTGTAATGTCTCCAGATCTGTTTTCCCTGTACAGTGAAAGTATTTCCAGAAATATTGAAGATATGGAAGGAATCAACATTGGGGGACGATGCATCAATAACATTAGATATGCAGATGATACAGTCTTGATTGCAGACAATGAACAGGACCTGCAAAATTTAGTAGATGCGATTGTTACACACAGTGAACAACTAGGGTTAGAATTAAATTGTAAAATGACACAGATTATGGTTGTCACTAGGAAGGACGAAATACCACAATGTAATATACAAGTAAATGGGAATATTCTTCAACAAGTGAGTAGGTACAATTATCTCGGAACAGTAATAACATCTGATGGGAGATGCCTTGAAGAGATTAGAACAAGAATCGCCATGGCAAAAGTAGCCTTTAGCAAGATGAAAATCATATTGACCAATAAAAAGATGTCAATTGAAACGAGAAAAAGAGTGTTGAGATGCTACATAGAACCTGTACTTTTATATGGATGTGAAGCGTGGACAATGAGCAGTCAGGCTGAAAAACATCTGATGGCTGTAGAGATGTGGTTTCTGAGGAAAATGCAAAGAATACCATGGACAGCCAGAAAGACCAATGAACAAGTCCTTCAAGAAACAAATGAAGATCGTAAATTGATTAGAGAAATTAGACGTAGACAATCAAAATTTTTTGGGCATGTTATGAGAAGAAATGGATTGGAGAATTTGGTGACAACTGGTAAGATCGAGGGGAACAGACCAAGGGGAAGACCTAGAAGCAAGTACCTGGATGGCTTGGCCTTGTGGCATGGTAGAGACAGAAACACGGAGCTGATCCACGACTCTGGTGATCGAGTGAGATGGCAGAACATGACCGCCCACGCTTACCGGCATGGCACATGATGGATGGATGGAGAGCGTCACCCTGTAATTTGACATCAGGCCAACAACACCAACAATGTGAACCTTCACCTCGGTAGCTTTGTGACCCAGAAATGACAAAGAAGCCACATTTTAATGGATACAACTTTTCCGAAAGGCTCTAAAAATAAATTGTAACTAGTGAGAGAAATGAAAAGGTGTCATGTGCATGCCAGATACGCCACACCAGCGGAAATCATTACGTAGAAAGTATACGACAAAGAATCTACAGCAATCTCCGCCACTTGGCGTACAGTAATGTAAGATATATTTTATCATAGACCGTCTTGATGCTCCCACTCTTAAGATTTAACTTCTATAAGTTCGCTAGGGTAGGAAATAGATCTACATTTGAGTCAAGATTTGTCATTATAATTGTGTGCTTATTGCTTCAGATCTACTTATATGTGAATGCTCCACGTATCACCATTTCTTTATTGGAAGATAGATGATAAATGAGAATACGAGATTGACTATAGATGCAATAAGGCAAACACACACACATGGAACCAAATAGTACAGAACGAACACGTGTCAGGAGATCAACCAATCAAGTGCTATGCCGGAAAGCGTGGGCGGTCATGACTCGCCATTTCACTCGATCACCAGAGTCGTTGATCAGCTCAGTGTTCCTGTCTCGTCCATGCAATGTGGCCAAGCCATCCAGGTATTTTCCTCTAAGTCTTCCTCTTGGTTTGTTCCCTTCGATCTTACCGGTTGTCACTAAGTTCTCCAATCCATTTCTTCTCATAACATGTCCAAAAAATTTAGACTGTCTACGTTTAATTTCTCTAATCAATTTACGAGTTTCATTTGCCTCCTGTAGTACTTGGTCATTGGTTTTTCTATCTGTCCATGGTATTCTTTGCATTTCCCTCAGAAACCACATTTCTGCAGCCATCAGATGTTTTTTCAGCTTGACTGCACATTGTCCAAGTTTCATATCCATACAAACGAACAGGCTCTATGTACCCCCTCATCACTCTTTTTCTCGTTTCAGTTGGCATCATTTTATTGGTCAGAATGTTTTTCATCTTGCTAAAGGCTACTTTCGCCATGGCGATCCTTGTTCTAATCGCTTCAAGGCATCTCCCATCAGATGTTATGACTGTTCAGAGATAATTGTATCGATTCACTTGTTGAAGAACATTCCCATTTACTTGTATATTACATTGTGGTACTTCGTTCTTCCTAGTGACGACCATAACCTGTGTCTTTTTACAATTTAATTCTAACCCGAGCTGCTCACTGTGTGTGTTTCTATGTCTCTTACTGTCAACAGGGCGCTCCAAGTTAGTAGTTCTTTTGTTGGCAACGGACAAGTAACTATCGCAAATCTTACACGTTGCCTTATTCTCCTTGCGTCCTTCAACGAAGCATGGAAACTCACTTTTCATAGTGTTCGAGAATTTGCATTTTCTCTTTGTAGAAGCCATTTTCATAAACATAGACGGCAAACATTACAAATTAAAAAACAATTGTAAGTGGCGTCTCTGCTACCGGAACCGGAAATAACATTAACATTTTGACCGTAGAGACTACAGCATTGTTAGTGTTGCCGAATAGAGCAACAGTTAGATTCAAATTATACAAATAATTAATGTTTCACATTTGGTATAAATAGGAAATCTAAATAAATATTATTAAGCAATGGGTTTTAATAAAGAATGTAAACACACGGTAGAGTGTAGATACATTGTAAGTTGTAACAACAATACATAAAAAAATGATAACATAAAATATTTAAAAAGCCGGACATTTTAAAGGTTTTTAGCTTTGCCTGCCGGACGGAGGTCATTAGGCTAAACAGGAGGACATGTCCTCTCTTTGTCGGACGTCTGGCAACCCTATGTGCATTGCAAATTTATCCCACCAGTGACCACCATTGCCTAGAAAGTATCTGCTCTAATGCAGGATATTATTTCTGTTGGGGGCATTAAAGAAAATTCTAACCTGCACAGTTCGCCTTGACTGCACTAGCCAGGCGGCCGTATTTACACAAAACTATGAAAAAGCATATATTCCTGCATCCGATAGAATTATGTATGTATTTATTTTGTTCGCACATGTGTCACTGAACACGTCGGCAACGCTCTGTGTTATACAAAAACAAAAGAAACACACATTACACCTTGTAAATCACTCCGTTTTGTATGAAATAAACTTTAACAAAATAAAAAGTGTACCTTAAAGTGGTAACTAGTGAGGGTAATGAAAAGGTGTCATGTGCAGGGCAAATTCATCCCACCAGTGACCATCATTGCGCAGAAAGTATCTGAATCTGCTCCTATGCAGGATATTATTGCATATTGAGGTCTCATTTGTGGCAAGTATACGCGTGTAACCGCGGAATTGTAAACTTGCTGTGATGGCACCGCCCGCGTTATAAAAACAAACAGGAATATAATATTTTATTAATAAGTAATTTTGGAAATAAACACAAAGAGAGAACAGTTGAGGATGGCCGCATTTACAAAAAACTATGAGAAAGCATACATTTCTGCATCCGATGGACAAAACTGACGACCTGCTGCTGTCAAGTCAGTTCTGTTGCCAGATAGATATTCAGATCAACTTGAAGGTTCGCTGCTAAATGTGAACTGTGTGAAAATTATCGATCTCTACCTCGTTGTGACTGGGTATCCCAGCATGGAGGTCGTCGCTGACTTGGTTGTGTTCAGTCCTAAAGTAGGCCAACAGTTTGAAGGGGGTGATTAACAAGAAAAGCAAACGCCACTTGGGTTGTTTGATGATGGACACATTAAATGCTGCTCTTGACATTCTAGCTTTCTCTGGATTTGACCGATGTTCGACCATCATGAATGACGTTGACCATTCATTGACGATGACCATTCATTACACTACATCTTTTGATTTGATGAGGAACGAATGACTTGCGCTTTGATTTTGTATAGCGAGGAAGTGGTCGCGCAACACCCTCGCCCCCGCTCCCTCGTCTGTGTCCGTCTGGCTCCAGTGGCGAGCATGGCAAGACGACTGGAAGACGGACACAGATGCAGTGGACGTTAGGCTGCCACGGGCCAGTTATCCCTGTATATATTGGCTCTCGAGAGCCTCGTGCAGACTTCCGCCAATTCCTTTAGTTTTCAGTTTTAAGACAAGCGTAACGACAAGCAATGAGCGTATGATTACTTATAGGATCAACAAGATTTCCTTCGCCGAAGACGGACTGACCGCCAGAACGGACCACACATACGAGAGGCGAGAAGCTGCCCACAGAAGATACTGCTCGTCTAGGATGCGAGCAGATCTCCCGATTTACGGTTGAGCCTCAGCAGCGCACAAGTGCACATGGCGACTGACGGACCAGATGTTCACGCACACCTTGTACCTTGATGGCAGGATTAACCTTGAGACAAGCATATGACTACTGGCAGGATCAACCAGATATCTATCGGACAGACGGACTATTCACGCACACGCAAGCCAAGAGTAGCATCGCTAAAGCGCGCCCTCCCGGTACAAGGTGATACATGCAAAACCACTGGACGCCTACCGACGAGCTTTCAAGCTACGCCGGCAGGACTAACCGAAAAAAAGCTATACCAGCTTACTGAGCGTGTTGGCAACAGCTGTACGTTTGTAAAGGCCGAGGTTATGGTAGACAGAGATTTTCTGTTACTGAGAGGTACATTGACCGGTTTAACGTCTTATGAATAAATAATGGAGGACCATCAATTTTGAAGATGGAAGTTCCGACTGCTCTTAACCATATGAAAACTGACAATACCCCAGGTTCAGACAACATCACAAAAGAAATGATCGATGCTTTACAAATATATGGAATATACCAAGTCCCACACTGCTGAACACAACATATGATACTGGAGATATGCCTCCTGAATCATATAATTCTATAGTTGTTGCAATCCGAAGGAAAGCAGGAGCAATGGAATGTGATCAACATGGAACAATTAGTATAATGAGTCACACCACTAAGTTTTTGCTAACAATTACAATGCGCGGAATTAGGAAGAAGATACAGCCGGAAATAAGAGAACAACCTGAGTTTGTAAAAGGCAAGGGTACAGTAAATGCTGTGTATATGCTGAGAACAGTAACTGAACGTTCTATAGAAGTAAACAAAGATCTACATCTTTGCTTTATTGACTACACAAAGGCTTTCGATAAAGTAAGACACATCAACATGATAAAGATGCTTATCTTATATATAAAAAAGGATGTGTGTGGGTGGGTGTGTGTGTATGTCCTTTATGCGTTCGCGAACGGCCCATCCGATTGAGATGAAATTTTCTACTCGTCTTCCTTTCATTCCAGCGCAGCCAACTGTCTAAGTTTTTTTTTTCTTGTTCCTCCTCCTCCCTCCTCCCCCTCCCTAAATACGTACGTAAATATATGATGATGATGATGATGATGATGATGATGATGATGATGATGATGATGAAAGAATCCCCGAACCACAACGCTAGGACAAGCGAAGAAAATGACGTGACTACACAGAATCGTCACACGGCAATCATCATCATCATCATCATCATCAAGTGCCGTGCCGGCTGGCGTAGGCGTTCATTGCTCTCCATAGATCTCGGTCTTTGGTTTTCTGGATCAACTCTGCTGCTGATATTCCTCCATGCCACGGCAATATCAATAACAATTCATCTGTTTATGTGTAAGGAAGTTATCTACAGTCATGTAGAAGGGAAGAACAATCAATGGAAGGACCGAAATCACAGAACCAAGACGAGTATGAATTCGGAATGGCGAACTCCCTCCTCCTCCCCTCCTCCTTCCTCCCTCCACCCTCCTCCTCCTCCTCCTCCCTCTACCTCCTCCCACTCCTTCTCCCTCTTCCTCTCTCTTCCACCTCCATCCTCCTCCCTCCTACTCCTTCCTCCTTCTCCCTCCGCCTCCTCGCTCCTCTTCCCTCTCCTTCCTCATCCCTCCTCCTCCTGCCTCCCTCCTCCTCCTCCTGCCTCCTTCTCCCTCATCATCCTCCCTCCTCCCTCCTCCTCCCTCTTCCTCCTCCATCCTATTCCCTCCTCCTCCTCCTCCCTCTACCTCCTCCTCCTCCCTCCACCCTTCTCCTCCTCTTCCTCCTCCTCCTCCCTCCACCCTCCTCCACCTCCCTTTCCTTCCTCCCCTCCTCATTCTCCCTCCTCCTCCCTCTCCCTCCTCACTCCTTCCTTCTTCTCCCTCCTCCTCTCCCCCTCCTCCTCCCTCCTTCTCCCTTCTCCTCCTCCTCTCCCCTCCTCCTCCTCCTACCCTCTTCCTCTTCCCCTCCTCCCTCTCCCTCCTCCTCCTCCATCCTCTTCCTCCTCCTCCCTCTTCCTCCCCCTCCTCCCTCTTCCTCCTCCTTCCTTCTCCTCCCTCCTCCTCCCTCCTCCTCCTCCTCCCTCCTCCATTTTTCTTGCTCCTCCTCCTCCCACTCCTCCTCCTCCTACCCTCTTCCCCTCCTCCTCCTCCCTCCTCCTCTCCCCTCCTCCCTCTCCCTCCTCCATCTTCCTCCTCTCTCTTCCTCTTCCTCCTCCTCTCTCCTCCCTTTTCCTCCCTCCTCCTCCTTACTCTACCTCCTGCCTCCTCCTCCTCCCTCCTCATCATTCCTCCTCCTCCCCCTCCTTCTCCTCCATCCTCCCTCCTTCTCTCTCCTCCTCCCTCCCCCTCCTCCTCCCCCTCCTCCTGCGTTCTCCTCCTCCTCCCTCCTCCATCTCCCTCCTCCTTCCCCTCCCTCCTCCTTCTTCCTCCTCCCTCCTCCTACTCCTCCTTTTTCTTCTTCTTCTGCTGCTGCTGCCGCCGCTCCATTTACCGAAGTTAATTGTTGGGGGAATGTGTAAAGATCTTTCAAGTGCTCTTTCTAATGCTTTTTGTAAGTTGGTCTTCGTTTATCTAAGGTTGTTCTAACCGCAACCAATAAATGATTATACAGACAGACAGACAGACAGACAGACAGACAGACAGACAGACAGACAGACAGACAGGCAGGCAGGCAGGCAGGCAGGCAGGCAGACAGACAGATAGATCCCCACCAGAGTCTGGGCGAAGCCGGGCCGGGTCATCTAGTCTTATATATAAAAGGCAATGTGTGTGTGTATGTCCTTTATGCGCTCGCGAACGGTCCATCCGATTGAGATGAAATTTTCTACACGTCTTCCTCTCATTCCAGCGCTGCCAACTGTCATATTTTTTAGTGTGAAATCGGCTGCTTACTCAATATTATTTAATTTTTCATTTTTCATTATAATTTCATATATCTCAGGGGACTTAACTCTGTAAAAGTTATTTCAAGGGGCATAACTTTTCTGTATACCTTATAGTCATATTGTTGCATCGTTTTCAAAGATTTATAAACTCTTTGTCTATAGTTATGTACCGGCATATGAGTTATAATAAATAATGATACAATCTTTAAGGCATTTTCAAAGTTTTCATAAAAATAATGCATAATGCATAACATTGTAACTCATCTTTTTATGCTAAAGAAGTTATCTACAGTCATGTCGGTGATTAACAACATAATAAATAAATAATAGTTACCTTATTTCAATCAAGTTTGAAGATTTTATATTTCTTTACACTGTCGCCAACTCTAAGAAGACATGGAACAACTTCAGCCAATATTAAATCTACAGGCATATGCGTTATAATCCTCCTCCTCCTCCTCCTCTCCCCTCCTCCTCCTACCCTCTTCCCCTCCCCCTCCTCTTCCTCCAACATCCTCCTCCTCCCTTTTCCTCCCTCCTCCTCCTACACCCTCTACCTCTTCCCTCCTCCTCCTTCCTCCTCCTCCCTCCTCATCCTCCTCCTTCCACCTCCTTCTCCCTCCTCCTCCTCCCTCTCCATCCTCCTCCCCCTGCGTTCTCCTCCTCCCTCCTTCTCCCTCTTCATCCTCCTTCCTCCTCCTTCTCCTCTTTCCACCCTCCTCCTCCCTCCTATTCCTCCCTACTCCTCCTCCCTCCTCTTCCTCTCTCCGCCTATCTCTTCCTCCCTCCTACTCCCTCTTCCTCCTCCTCCCTCCTCATCATTCCTCTTCCTCCCCCTTCTCCTTCCTTCTTATACCTCTTCCTCCCTCCTCCCTTCTCTTTCTCCCTCCACCTCCTCCTCTCTCCTCCTCCTCCCTCTCCCTCCTCCTCCTGCGTTCTACTCCTCCCTCCTTCTCCCTCCTCCTCCTCCTCCGTCCTCCCCCCTCTTCCTCCTCCTTTCTCCTCCTCCCCCTCCTCCCTCTTCCCCCTCCTTTCTCCTCCTCCTCCTTCTCCCTCCTCCTCTCTCCTCCTCCTCCTCTCTCCTCCTCCTCCCTCTTCCTCCTCCTCCTCCTTTTCCCCCTCCTCCTAATCCCTCCTCCTCCCTCCTGGACTGGATGAAGCCGGATCAGACAGACAGACAGACAGACAGACAGATAGACAGACAGACAGACAGACAGTCGGGAACGGGAACGGGAGCTTATATGACTACTTATATGAATTAAATGAGATGCTCCACACCAGGAGCTAGGCGATGCCGGGCAGGGTCAGACAGACAGACAGACAGACAGACAGACAGACAGTCGGGAACGGGAACGGGAGCTTATATGACTACTTATATGAATTAAATGAGATGCTCCCCACCAGGGACTGGGCGAAGCCGGGCCGGGTCTGCTAATAGATCTATAAATTGATGGGAAAGATAGCACTCTTGTAAAAATCATAAACAGTAATGGAAACAACAAGCTGCAATAAGTATTGATAATGAAGTAGGTCACTATCAACATATTAAGAGAGGTGTGAGACCGGGATGTGTATATTTCTTCATATTTTTTCCCCTGTGCAGTGAAAATAATGGGGAAGAAGCGTCTGGCTGGGTGGCTAGAACGCCGGATTCTCCTTCGGGAGACTTGGGTTCGAATCCTCGGTAAGGTGTGGGATGGTTTTCTGTCGTGGGCAAAAAGAAAATCCTAACCTGCACAGTTCGCGGTGACTGCACTAGCCAGGCGGCCATAATTCTTCAGGACCAAAGACACCCCTGCCATACACCAGTAGGTACTATATTAGCAGTAAATGACAGTGAGAATATGTTCAGAAATGTAGAAGATATGAAAGGAATCATTGGGGGACGAAACATCAATAACATTAGATATGCGAATGTTACAGTATTGATTGCAGACGATGAGCAGGATCTGCGTTATTTAGTAGTTGTGGTTGTTGCAAACAGTACACAACTTGGGTTAGAATAAAATTGTAAGAAGACAGATTATGGTTGTCACTAGGAAGAAGGAAATACGACAATGTAATATAAAAGTAAATGGGAATATTCTTAAACTAGCGAATGGGTTCAATTATCTCTGAACAGTCTGATGGGAGATGCCTTGAAGAGATTAGGACAAGAATCGCCATGGCGAACGTAATGTTTTGCAAGATGAAAAACATTCTAGCCAATACAAAGA
Source organism: Cepaea nemoralis (assembly GCA_014155875.1). Taxonomy (NCBI): domain Eukaryota; kingdom Metazoa; phylum Mollusca; class Gastropoda; order Stylommatophora; family Helicidae; genus Cepaea; species Cepaea nemoralis. Next base: position 49,398 of record JACEFZ010018232.1, on the reverse strand, counting down.
TGTCATTTGCAAAGAGAAACAGTGTTGAGATGCTTTATAGAACGTATACTAGTGCATGGATGTGAAGCGTGGACAATGAGCAGACAAGCTGAAAAACATCTGATGGCTGTGGAAATGCGGTTTCTGAGTACGATACAAAGAATGCCATGGACAGACAGAAAAACCAATGACCAAGTCCTACAAGAAATACATGAAATCATACACTGATCATAGAAATTAGACGCAGACAGTCGACATTTTTTCTGGTCACGTTATGAGAACAAATACATTGGGGAACTTGGTGACAACTGGCAAGATCGCGGGGGAAGAGAACAAAGGGAAGGCAGAGAAGTCAAATCCTGGATTGCTTGGTCACGTGGTATGGTCGAGACAAGAACACTGAGCTGATTTACGACTCTGGTGATCGAGTGAGCGGCGAAACATGACCCGGATGGCACATGATGAATGAAAACAGGTAATGACTATAACCAAAGAAGATACAACAACAAATACTCATCTAAAAGAGCACCTCCTGAAACAAGTAGAATACTTTAAATACTTAGGAAGTGTAATATCATCAAATGGCAAATAAGAAGACGAGATCCCCGGGAAGGTTAACCCGGTCAACAAATGCCCGCAGAAGTCGGATGTGTCGGCCTAACGGCGCAAGAACGCAGCTCTGCTGTAAACAGGCACAACGCAGTCACTTCCGGAAAAAAAATCCGGATGAACGCAGAAGAAGAAGACGACGAGATCGAAAATAGATGCAATAAGACAAGCGTACTCATTAAACAAATGGCACCAACGCTAAAGAACAAATACGTAACAATAGTTACGAAGAAAGCACGCTACAATACAATCTTTCTATCAACTCTATTCTACCAATGCCAAACGTGGGAAATGACAGAAAAAGAGAAATGAAAATCAAAACAGAAATAATACTCCTTAAAAGAATATTCAATGTATGAAGTAGAGACACATAAATTTAAAATCGGGTTTAAAGTGGGGTTTATTGCAGCGTTAGATTTCATCAGGAAATAGCAAGTTAAATTGTTTGACCATATAACTAGATTACCAACAGTAGTAGTAAGAACTCCGACGCGGAGCAAACACGGCAGGGGGCTTCTGATCTTCAGAAGTTACCCCTTTCTTCAAGTGTTTCGGTCCCTTTACACCAGTGTTTCCCAACCTTTTTTGTGCTATGCCCCACCTAAGCCTTTCTAAAATTCTTATGCCCCCCCCCCCCCCCCCCCTTAACATATACATAATTTTTAATATTCAAAAATTGAAATGTTCACTAAAGAAAACTTGAATTAATAGATTTTAGGAAGAAATCACTAGGAAATTATGGTGCAAACACAGTAAGTAAATTTTCAAAAAATATAATGGAGAACTGAAATTCAAGTACAAAATAATTTTAATGAAAGATTTTTCTATATTATTTTAATTATTAGTAATTATTTATTATTTAAATTTAGTGAGATCCTTGTCACATCGACCACTTCCTCGTTGGGGCAAAATTTAAAATAAAACTTGAAAGAGCTTTCTATACTAAACTACAGAGGTTACACCCAACATATAATAGAGAAAAACTACAAGAAATTACAGTCAAAGAGAAATTTGCAGATGAAATAAAATGTAAACTTGAAACTCTACAAAACCCGTTGGAGGAAAGCGTTGACCAAACTTGGTTGAACATCAAGAATACAATTCAAACCATCGCAGAAGAATGTCTCGGTGTGTTAACCATGCATAGAAAGAACAGATGGTTCAATAAAAAATGTGAAGAAGCAGTCATTAGGAAAAAGAGTGCCAGACAGTTAAGGTTAAATGACATCAATAACATCCAAAATGAAGAGCAATATAGAACTGAATGTAAAGAGGCTACAAAAATAGTTCGGCAGCAGAAGCGAGAATATATGAGCAATATAATCAAAGATATGGAAACTAATCACCAGAAAAACGAATCCAGAAAGTTTTTTTAAAGAACTGAAGTCAATGAAACGAGGGCACCAACACAACACATATGGTTTAAAAGACAAAAATGGGAATATGATAAATACCAATGAGGAAATGTGTAACACATGGAAAGAATACTTTGTTGAATTACTAAATTGTGAAGCTCCAAGTAACACCTTCCCACAGGAAGAGGTTCTAACGTGTGAACCACAAATTGAAGAACCTGTATTTGAAGAAATCCTATATGTAATAACACGACTTAAAAACAATAAGGCAACTGGGGCTGATGGAATTGCTGCTGAATTTATAAAGGCAGGCGGCCATGCATTACATCTAAAGCTATACGAACTAATAATAAAAATCTGGAGGACAGAAGAATTACCCCATGACTGGAAAGAGTCATTATTGATACCTATCTTTAAGAAAGGAAACAAGTTCCAATGTGAAAATTATAGAGGAATATCACTACTGTCCACAAGCTATAAGATACTATCCGCAGGTATTACTAAATAGACTAAAACCATATTCAGAAGACATATTAGGTGACTACCAGGAGGGTTTTAGACAAAACAGATCAACAGTAGATCAGATAATTATCTTACGACAAATAGCCGAGAAAATTTGGGAATATAAAAGAGATCTCCATAACATTTATGTGGATTTTAAAAAGGCTTATGATAGTGTCCATAGGAATAGTCTATGGAATGCTATGCAGGAATTGGGAATACCAAGGAAGTTAATCAACATGACCAGACTCTGCATGGAAGATACTTATAATGCAGTAGCATATAAATGCAGGAAATCAGCCCCTTTCCAAATAACTATCTGGCTTAAAACAGGGTGATGCACTATCGCCGCTCCTTTTCAATCTGGCTCTAGAGAAAGTTGTAAGGAAGGTAAAGGAGGAATGTGCTACTTGGAGGAACATCCAGACTGCTTGGTTATGCAGATGATATAGATATTATAGGGGAAAATGAACAAAGACATTGGAAATATTGACTCACCTAAAGGAAAAAGCTCAACAGATGGGGCTGGTTATCAACCAAGATAATGTATGGTAATTTCAAGAGAAGGAACGGCTAAAAACTCTGGCCACATACAAATAGATAATATGACCATTAAAAGAACGGAAACATACAAATACCTGGGTACAATCTTCAACTGCTCCAACATAATAAGGGAAGAAATACAAGCTAGAATCAACTCTGGAAATAAGATATACTATGCACTACAACATCTGCTAAAATCAAATGCGCTATCTCGCAACACCAAGATCACAATATACAAAACACTGATCAGACCAGTTGTGCTGTATGGCTCTGAAACCTGGAGTACAACTAAAGGAGACGAAGCCTTGTTACAAACCTTTGAGAACAAAGTCTTAAGACGCATCTTTGGGCCCATTAGGGATACACAAAGTGAAGAGTGGAAAAGAAGAAGCAACAAAGACATTTATGATCTGATTAAGTCCCCGCTAATCATTGGTATCATGAAGGCTAATAGACTGCAATGGCTGGGGCATATAGAAAGAATGGAAGATAATAGGGAAATAAAACTCGCTTACACTCAAGAAATAAATGACCGTAGAACCCGAGGTAGACCAAGAAGACGGTGGGTGGAGAGATAATATACATACAGACCTACAAGCACTTGGAATCAGCCACTGGCAAGAGAATGTCAACCTGAGAGACGAATTTAAACGGCTTGTATCTGCAGCAAAGAATCTCAGTGGCTCGGAATGCTGAAGAAGAAGAGATCCTTGCGCTTGATGCTTGCTGCAAAGAGATTTTATGTCAGGTTCCAAATTAGTTAACTTCAGTCTCAAGTCTCCCCGTTTTGTTATATCCAGCCGATTTCTTCCATTTTCGAATTGCCCCCCTTAACAATCGAATTGCCCCCCTGTGGGGCGTGGGCCCCACGTGGGAAACACTGCTTTACACTCTTTACACTCTCTGGGGGCGGGCCCGTCCGGGTCATGACTCCGGGCGTCTGTCCCCTGCCGTGGAGACGTTCTTTCGATCATTTAGTTATCCCTGATGTTATGCTTGTCCCTTTGCTGTTACCTTGTCCATTCTCAAGCTCTCCCTCCCTCGGTGGTGAGAGCCCGTGCAGCCTGTGCCTGCCCCTCAGCACGTGTGGTCATGGGATGCCAGCTTCTTCCCCCGCCACAGCATCTGTCGCCTCCATACGTCTCCGCTGCCGTGTGCCTTACTCGTGCCCCGTTCATGGCGTCGCACCTTATTACGAAGCCGAATCTTCCTTTCTTATCCACCTCTTGGTCTGTCTGCAACTGACTAGACTCCATAGTACGCATATCTCATGCAACTGTGACGGTGTGGTTGCTTTGCGGCCATGTTACATTGCGGTCGGTCTGGGTGCGAACTGCGAACCAACAAACAGTATACCACAATAAGCTGTGAGGTACATACCGAATGGAACCAGAAGAAGAGGCCGACTTCGTAAACGACGGACAGAGGAAATAACAGAACCTATTGGGATCTCGACACATAAAATCTATAAACAGGCACTCTCCCGCTGTTTATATTAGTACTTTAACTCAACAACTCAAGGAACATGATGAGATCAGATGAAAACAGAAGACAGAGCAGCTGAAAATGGCTCACACGTGGAGAAATATAACAGTGATAATGAACGGGCAATAGATATGTAGCCTGAAGAATAAACAGTTCATGGCAGTGGTAAACAGGAGTCCAAGTAATGTCCTATTAAAGGTAAAGAGTAAGTAACCCTTAATTGTAACTAGTGAGGGTAATGAAAAGGTGTAGTGTTCAGGCCAGATATGTCACACTAGTGACCATCATTGCATAGAACTATGTGGCAAAGAATCCACAGCAATCTCCGCCACTTGGCGTGCCAGTACAGTTTGGTATATTTTATCGCAGACCGTCTTGATGCTATCACTCTTAACTGTTAGTGCACGCGCTCAGAACTTCTATAAGTTCATTAGGGTGGGAAGGAGAGCTTCATTGTGAGTCATGACTGGTCATTGTAATTGTGAGCTCATTGCTTCAGATCTACTTATAGGTGAATGTTCCACATATCAGCATTACATTATTGGAAGATAGGTGAGAAATGATAAGACGCAGTCGAAAATAGACACAATATGGCAAACCCACTCATTGGACAAAGGCACCAATACTAAAGAACAAAAACGTTTAAGTAAATACTGAAAAAGAACTCTACAACACAATCTTCCTACCAGCTATATGCTACCAATGTCGCACATGGAAAATGAGAGAAAGAGGGGGGGGGGGGGGGGGGGAGAGATTACAGCAACTGATATGAGATTTCTGGAAAGAAATCTTAATGTATCAAGAAGAGAGAAAATCAGAACTAAAGTGGGGGTTATAGCAGCGCTATTTTTCATCAGAAAACAAGCAAATTAAATAGTTCGGTCGAATAACTAGGCTACCAACTGACACCATACCACAACAAGCAATGACGTGCAGACCAAATAGAACAAGAAGAAGAATCCGAACATTTAAACGATGGGCAGAAGGAATAGCAGGATTCGTGGGTGTCTCGCTATACGAAGCACATAAGCGGACACTCTCCCTCTGTTCCTGCTTCACGCCGACACCGCACGGTACAAGAGAAACAAGATGAGATAGGGAGAAATATGAAAATAACAATCAAAATTGGCATGATCTTTGCCAACTGACGCAAACCATCATGTCTCTGCCCAGATCTCCCATATTGGTGCTCTGAATCAGCACCACAAATGTAGCGAGACTGGTGTGGGTAGCTTCAATCTTGCTCCTACAATAATTTTGCTTAATGATGTAGCTGTCCTCTGATGTTTCTGTTGTCCACTCTGCACCATAGAAGATAGTGAATACTTTAAAAGTATCATAATAAGGGACTTCAATGCAAAAGTAGGAAATCAAGGAGATAGATACACAGTAGGAAACTATGGTTTAGGAGAGAGAAATGAAAGAGGATACAGACTCGTAGAGTGGGCAAAAGAACAGGAAATGATTGTAGGAAACACCTGGTTCAAACAACACCCTAGAAGATTACCGCATGGAATTAAAGCGGCAATGTACGCCGATGACCTGGTTCTATGGAGCACAAATGAATATGCATCAGTGGCCACCAGATTGCTACAAAGAGCTGTAGATACATTTGCTGTATGGGCAAATAGATGGTGTGTCAGCATAAACACTGACAAGTGCAGCACAACCCTATTTACCCTCTCTCCAAAACAAAAGGCAGGGATCATCCAGATAAATGGAACACCCCTAAGAGAAGATAAAGAACCAACATACCTTGGAGTAACATTTGATGGCAAGCTGACATGGAGAAAGCACATCAACAAAGCAGTAGCAAAAGCCAGAAGGAAAATAGCCATCCTGAGAAAGCTAAGTGGAACCACATGGGGAGCCAGTACGAAAATACTTAGCAAAGTTTACCAACAGAGCACACGACCACACCTGGAATATGGGTCAACTGCGTGGTGTTCAGCATCAAATACCACACTACAAGAGCTGGACAAGGTGCAAAATCAAGCACTTAGAGTCACCACAGGAGGGATGAGATCAACCCCTATAGTGGAAATGGAGAAGATGGGGAGGACACAGGCACTGAGTGAGCGCAGAGATACGAAAACGCTAATACAAGCAGAAAAGTTCCTCAGCTTGCCAGGCCACCCTATGAAGAACAGATTTGAAAACCTAGCTATGGGGCGGTTGAAAAGAAGTAGTTTTATCCACCAGGCCAACGACTCTGCAGAGAAACCACTGATTTGCCCACAGTTGGTATCCCCCTAACAACTATTCCAGAGCGAACTCCATGGAAAGATGAGCATAGACTATCGTTACAAATCCAGACTAAAGTGAGAGGAATATTTGACAAGGAAGAACAGAACAGTGTGCAGCGCAGAACAGCCACTCTCAGCTTCCTTGATGAAGAATACCCACAGGACCTCTGGATCCGAGTCTACACAGATGGGTCAGCACAAAATGCTGTTCGAAATGGAGGAGCGGGAGTGTACATAGAATACCCAAATAATACTAGGGACACAGCCAGAGTACCCACAGGAAAGTACTGCCATAACTATGATGCCGAAATTGAGGCAATCAAGATAGCAACAGAGAAATTACTAAATAACAGCAATGGTACTCAACCTGTGGTGCTACTAACAGATGCAAAATCAGTACTCGAGGCGTTCCTCTCTGGGAAATTGCCAGTACTAAGGACACTACTTTCTGAACTTAGCAGTCAGCATAAAGTCACCATACAGTGGATACCATCCCACTGTGGAGTACCCGGAAACGACAGAGCTGATCAATTGGCTAAGGAAGGAGCCAAAGAAGAACAGCTTGATGTGCCCGTTACATACCACCAAAAGAAAAGAATGATCAAATCAGTCAGAAAGCCACCAAAACCTGCTCAAGATGACTACCACGTTATGGACAGACCAGAACAAGTCATTATTCTGCGCCTCAGAACAGGACACAATAGATTACGCAACCACATGTATACAAAATTCAAGATTGGTGAAACAGCCATGTGCACATGTGGATTGGCGTCGCAGACAGCAGAGCACATACTCCAAGACTGCCCAAAATATAACATATCTAGGCAAACCTTCTGGCCTAGAGAGACGACAGTGGAAGATAAACTCTATGGACCACTGTGTGAACTGAAGAAAAAAAAAACAGTTCAATTCATGCAAGAGACGACATTGCAGATATAGACATATTTCAAGCGAACGAAAGAAGAAGAAGAAGATTATGGACATGGAGGAGTCCTGATAGCAGGATTAGAAACCAGATTGACTACATTCTGATTAGCAGAAGATTTAGAAACGCATTAACAATAGCAAAAACAGTTCCCAGTGCTGATTGTTATAGTGACCACAGATTACTCACAGGAACATTGAGGATAAAGTTGAAGAAAGTCAAGTATATAACAGGAAACACTAAATATGATTTGTGTACATTGAGTAATGACAAGGAAATACAAAACAAATTCAACATAGAAGTACAGAACAGATTTGAAATTTTGTCTGATCTAGAGATCCTATTCCAGGATGTGGATGATCAATGGGAAACGTTGCAGAAACAACTATTCCAAAATTAAAGAAGGTGGGTCGTAAGAAATGGATGACTGAAGAAATTTTACACCTCATGGAAACAAGAAGACTCAACAAAAATAATTCTGTCAAATATGAAGAAATTCACAGACAAGTCAGAACATTATGTAAGGAGGCAAAAGAAGCATGGCTTGAGGAAAAGTGCTTAGAAATTGAAAGCCAACACAACAGTCAAAATACCAAATTAGTGCACAAAAGAATTCAGGAACTTACTAATAAAAGAACAAGTACATCAACAGGGTGTCTAAAAACTGAAGATGGCAAAATCATAATAGAAAAAGACCAGATTCTACAGGTATGGACAGATTATGTGAAACACCTTTATGATGATAACAGAGACGAACAGTATGATATTAGATTTAATAATGAAGGACCGCCAATTTTGGAGATGGAGGTTCGAAATGTTCTTAAGCATATGAAAGCTGGCAAGGCCCCCGGTGCAGATAACATCACAACAGAAATGATTAAAGCTTTAGAAGAATTTGGACTAGATGAAGTCACCAGACTGCTGAACACATTATATGATACTGGAGATATACCTCCTGAATTATGTAACTCTATATTTATTGCAATCCCAAAGAAATCAGGAACCTTGGAATGTGATCAACATAGAACAATTAGTATAATGAGTCACATCACAAAGATTTTGCTAAGAATTATCATGCAAAGAATGAGGAAGAAGATACAACCTGAAATAGGGGAAGAACAATGCGGGTTTGTAGAAGGAAAGGGTACAGTAAATGCTGTGTATATGCTGCGAACAGTTATTGAACGTGCTATAGAAGTAAACAAGGATATACATCTTTGCTTTATTGACTACTAGCTGACCCTGCCCGGCTTCGCCCAGACCCTGGTGGGGAGCATCTCATTTAATTCATATAAGTAGTCATATAAGTTCTCGTTCCCGTTACCGACTGACTGTCTGTCTGTCTGTCTGTCTGTCTGACCCGGCCCGGCATTGCCCAGCTCCTGGTGTGGAGCATCTCATTTAATTCATATAAGTAGTCATATAAGTTCCCGTTCCCGACTGTCTATCTGTCTGTCTATCTGTCTGTCTATCTGTCTGCCTGACCCTGCCCGGCTTCGCCCAGTCCCTGGTGGGGAGCATCTCATTTAATTCATATAAGTAGTCATATAAGTTCCCGTTCCCGTTACCGACTATCTGTCTATCTGTCTGTCTGTCTGTCTGTCTGACCCGGCCCGGCATCGCCCAGCTCCTGGTGTGAAGCATCTCATTTAATTTATATAAGTAGTCATATAAGTTCCTGTTCCCGACTGTCTATCTGTCTGTCTGTCTGTCTATCTGTCTGCCTGACCCTGTCCGGCTTCGCCCAGTCCCTGGTGGGGAGCATCTCATTTAATTCATATAAGTAGTCATATAAGTTCTCATTAAATTCATACAACAAAAAAAGTAACGTAAAAGAATGTCCTTCCACACACCATCCATTATTTGTAATGAAAACTCTTTCTAATCACCTGCATGACTACAGTAACTTCTTAAGCAAAAAAAAGATGAGTTACAATGTTATGCATTGTGCATTATTTTTATGAAAACTTTGAAAATGCCTTACAGATTGTATCATTATTTATTATAACTCATATGCCGGTACATAACTATGGACAAAGAGTTTATAAATCTTTGAAAACGATGCCACAATATGACTATAAGTTATACAGAAAAGTTATGCCCCTTGAAATAACTTTTACAGAGTTAGGTCCCCTGAGATATATGAAATTATAATGAAAAATGAAAAATGAAATAATACTGAGTAAGCAGGCGATTTCACACTAACAAAATATCACAGTTGGCAGCGCTGGAATGAAAGGAAGGCGTGTAGAAAATTTCATCTCAATCGGATGGGCCGTTCGCGAACAAATAAAGGACATACATACATACAGACAGACAGACAGACGGAGATCGCCTTTTATATATAAGATACAAAGGCTTTTGATAGCGTTAGACATGTCAGCATGGTGGATATGCTTGCAGATCTACAAATTGATGGGAAAGACATTAGACTTATAAAAAACATATATTGGAAACAACAAGCTGCAATAAGGATTGATAATGAAGTGGGACAGTATCAGCCAATTAAGAGAGGTGTTAGGCAGGGATGTGTGATGTCTCCAGATCTTTTTTCCCTATACAGTGAAAATATTTTCAGAAATGTAGAGGATATAAATGGAATCAGCATTGGAGGACGAAACATCAATAACATTAGATATGCAGATGATACAGTATTGATTGCAGACAATGCGCAGGACCTGCAACAATTAGTAGATGCGATTGTTGTACACAGTGAGCAACTGGGGTTAGAATTAAATTGTAAAAAGACTCAGGTTATGGTCGTCAGTAGGAATGAAGAAGTGCCACAATGTAATATACAAGTAAATGGAAATATTCTTCAACAAGTGAATCGGTACAATTATCTTGGAACAGTTATAACATCTGATGGGAGATGCCTTGAAGAGATTAGAACAAGAATCGCCATGGCGAAAGTAGCCTTTAGCAAGATGAAAAACATTCTGACCAATAAAAAGATGTCAATTGAAACGAGAAAAAGAGTGTTGAGGGGATACATAGAGCCTGTTCTTTTGTATGGATGTGAAACTTGGACAATGAGCAGTCAAGCTGAAAAGCATCTGATGGCTGCAGAAATGTGGTTTCTGAGGAAAATGCAAAGAATACCATGGACAGACAGAAAAACCAATGACCAAGTACTACAGGAGACAAATGAACATCGTAAACTGATTAGAGAAATTAGACGTAGACAGTCAAAATTTTTTGGACATGTTATGAGAAGAAATGGGTTGGAGAACTTGGTGACAACTGGCAAGATCGAGGGGAACAGACCAAGAGGAAGACCGAGAGGAAAATACCTGGATGGCTTGGCCACATGGCATGGACGAGACAGGAACACTGAGCTGATCCACGACACCGGTGATCGAGTGAAATGGCGAGTCATGACAGCCCACGCTTTCCGGCATGGCACATGATTGATTGATTGAATATATCTTATCAAGAAGAAGACAAAAAAAGAAAGAAAAATAAATTGATAACTCAAGATGAAGGTTAACAATGTAAATCAATCAATCAATCACGTGCCATGCCGAAAGCGTGGGCGGTCATGACTCGCCATTTCACTCAATCACCAGAGTCGTGGATCAGCTCAGTGTTCCTGTCTCGTCCATGCCACATGGCCAAGCCATCCAGGTATTTTCCTCTCGGTCTGTTCCCTTCGATCTTGCCAGTTGTCAATAAATTCTCCAATCCATTTCTTCTCATAACATGTCCAAAAAATGTTGACTGTCTTCGTCTAATTTCTTTAATCGAATTTAATAAAGACATCAGGTCTGGAAATGACAAATAATTTACTAATTAAACCACACAACTGCCTTTCTGTAGACTGAGAAGCTAATGGGGGAAGTCCCAGCTGGCTGGCTCATCATTAAGCCGACAAATTTACTTGGTAGTCTAAAGTCAATGCACTGTCCAGAAGAATACAGACACATGTACCAGGTATGGTCCTCCACTGGCACTGTTCAGATGACCTGGGACCTCATAAAACTTAATAAGGTTAATGGAAATAACTGTTGGAAGGCTGTCTGGCCTCCCTCGTGATAATTTAAAAGGCATAGCTGTCACTTTCTGCCAGACCTTACGATGATTTGGAAGCTGCAATGCTTGATTAGAGCTGGAAGATGTACCCACAAATGATGCCCTGTTTGACTTCATGGGAATACTTCTGGAACCTTTCCAGCACTGGAATCTTGATAGTTGACTGGAATTCACTGGTCTTTTCACCAGTTGTTGAAATACGCTGTGATGTATTGAACGTTGACTGGTATTTCCTCACTTGAGGGAGATAACCTTGGACGGTGCTTGAAAGTAGAACAAGCCAGGCTTTACATCTGTACAACTCTGGTTCGTACATGTCCTAGGACCGACCTTCAATACTTGATTAAGCTCTCAGCTCTCTTGGATCAGGTCTAGATTTATGTAGTTCTGTCCAGCCGGTCAATTTCCCTCTTCGATTTGACAGAACATGATGATAGTATTTATGTCTTCTTCCCTTTTCGTTGGTGGGAATCTGTCACAGTCTGCACGAGTGCATATGCTGGAAAATGTACCTTAGGTCGCGTCTCCTGTCTTCTGATTTTGATTCTATAGCAACGACACAGGATCCTGACATCTTATACAATCCATATCACTCAATCAGTACAGTAAACTAAAATTAATGTACCTCTTCCCTCAATGTTGTGTTTCGGCATTAGTAAGATAACTCTAGGAGTAGACTTCCTACTCCGGTAACCAATCCCATCTCCATTACTTTAGTAATGGTAAGAAAGATTTTGTTGATCTGGACTCTGTATCATTCTTTATACTTGACAGGAAAGTAATCACTGGTAAGATAGGTGCGAATGGGGTTCACCTTTGTAATTGTAAGATATTTTGAATTAATATCTAGGAGAGGTATTTCCAAATAAATTACTCGAAAGTCCTCCGAGGTGGAGTAATTATATAATTCCAAGTCCGCAAAAAGGTCCTAACTTGGCCACTTTGATGATAGTATTCTAATACCTTCCTCCAACTATCATTCATTTCTTCATTCAGTAGCATGTCCTTTGCAGAACCTCGCTCCCATTACACAATTCGGAAAAACGATCACAAGCAAGATGTTCCGCGTCTGATACACCCATCTGGAGATCATCCGCCACATCCTGCACCCATCTTCCCTTTGGCCTTCCTCTCCCTCTCTTCCCAGGCATATACCACTCCAAACTTTCATGACGTTTCAAGTGACCAAAGTATTTCCGTTTTCTTTGTTTTTATCGTCTTTAATAGCCAACCTTCTTCAGTATTCAGCTCTTGAAGTATGGATGCATTTGTTCTTTTATTTATCCAAGATATTCTCAGAACCCGTCTATAACATTTATATTCAAAGGCATTTATGCGCCGTTCAGCTTGTTTAGTAAGTGTCCAGGTCTCAAAGGCGTATATTGCAATGGGAAAGATGCATGCTCATAAAAATCTAATATTTGTAGTTCTATCTGTCCCACTGCATAATTTATTCATCTGTTTTAGTCTTTGAAGAGCAATATATAGTCGTCGTTTAACTTCTTTTGTCGTGTCAACATTTTTGGTAATCAATTACTCTAGATATTCGAAATTTTCCACCACCTCCAATTTTTCCCCATTAACATATATTTCTTTCTCCATAGTAGTTTAATTTGTATGCATTATCATTGTTTTTGCTATGTTAAAATATAAGTTGTGATTTTCACTATTCTTTTGGGTTGAGGTTATTAGGTTTTCTATACCATTCTGTGATGTAAATAGCAAAACTGTATCATCAGCATATTGAATCTCTGGTATTTCAAGACCACCAATATTTAGGACATCATATTGCTCTCTGGTTATATCATCTCTGACATTTCTCATATTTTCGGCATACAGGTTAAACAAATGCGGGGACGGCACACAGCCCTGATGGACCCCTTCTTGATGTCAAACCAATCTGATGTCTTGCCATCAATTCTAACCTCTGCTTGTTGGTCTAGATAATTTTTTTTGTTTCAGTTGTTCTACGTGTGAAGGAAAGCCCACATTCCTCATGATTTCCCAAAGTTTATGATGTTGTACACAGTCAAATGCCTTTGAATAATCCACAACACACGAGAATAGGTCGACGTTAAATTCTCTGCACTTCTCTATTATTAAACGCATGTTGGGTGTGTGATCTCTTGTTCCTCTTCATTGTTTAAATCCAGCTTGAACCACGTTAATCTCTTCTTCCATTTCCTTACGAAGTCTTCCCATTATGATTTTTAGTAGAATTTTACTTGCATGACTGATCAGGGCACCAGTTCTATAATTGGTGCATAATTTCAGGTTGCCCTTTTTTGGTATTGGAATGAAGATAGTTCTCTTCCAATCTTTTGGCCATATATCATATTTGAATATCTTTTTACATTATGCGTGATAAATTCTGATTAGTATGTATGCTTTCTTCTCCTGCCGCTTTAATTAGTTCAGCTGGTATCTCATCGCGTCCTGGTGATTTACCATTCTTCAGGTTCTTTATTGCCCATGTAATTTAATCTAATGAGGGTTCAGGTTCTGTCTCTGCTGTCATTGGTTCATATAATTTATCTCTTTCTTATCCTCACAGTCATTCATATCAAGCATGCCACTGCAGTATTCCTGCCATCTTTCTAGAATTTGTCTCGATTCTGGTAAGGTATTTCCTAACTTGTCACAGATAACATTTAATTGAGGTTGAACATTTCTTGCCAATAACTTCATTTCCTTGAATATTTCATAATCTCTTCCATTATTATGACATTGCTCTATTTTAATACAACAATCTTGTATATATTGGTGGTTGTCCTTTCTTATTTCTTGAGTTAAAGAGTTATACTTCACCCAACTGTTATCGGTTTCTCCTCCTTTCTTTTTCAGCTCTCTACGTTGTGTTATTAAGTCTAACGTGTCTTGTGTAATTAATGGCTTATGTTGCTTAGTCCTGGTCGGAATTAAATCTTTGGCTGCAGTTATCAAGATATCTCTAGGTTGTATCGCCAGTTCATCAGTGACATTTTCTATTGTATAGACATCAAGACCCCAAAACGATTCTTCAATTCTACGTTGTATGCATCTGGTAATTTTGTGAGATCAAAACGAAGTAGCCTTGGTTCTCGGATAAGCTTTTTGAGTTTTACTTTCACATCTGCTTCTAATAACTGATGATGTGCATCACAGTCTGCACTTCGTAGGGTTTTTGCCGATGTTATGCTTGATCCCCATAATCTTTGTATTAAAATATAATCTATGTGACTTGTGGTAATACTGTTCGGGGACTTTCATGTTTAGTCTTCTGGGCTGTTGTTTAAAAAGTGTGTCGTTAACTCATTTTCTGTGCAAAATTCAATTAATTTGTCGCCTGCATCAGTTCTATTTCCCAATCCAAATTTTCCTAAAACGTCTCTCATTTTCAGCTCTTCCTGTACCTACTTTTGCATTAAACTCTCTCAGTATTATTGCTGTATCATTATGACCAATCTAATTTAATGTGTCTTGCAGTGTGTTGTAAAAATCTTCAATTTCGTCCTCCTCTGCTGTTGAAATAGGTGCATATATCTGTATGAGTGTTGTGTTTTTTGGACGGCCTCTAAGTCTGATAATGCAGATTCTATCACTAACTGGGTTATACCCCATTAAAGCGTTTGCAATTGTTTCATACTTTGATCTGGACCACCACTAGTTGCAATTTTTAAGTACCACGGGGGCCAGAGTCGCCCCATCAGGTCCCCACGTCACTGTGTCATTCGGCTGACCTCTACTTGTAGCCCTGAGAAGATCAAGTGCAGATACAACGCTTTGATGTTAGCCAAAATTGCAGAGTACAATATCAAGGTACACGCGTGTACCTTTTCCGTTTATTTCATACAAAGCAATGTATATTTACAAGGTATAATGTGTGTTTCTTTGTGTATATTACAGAGCGTTGCAGTTATGTGTCACATGCGTTAATAAAACAAATACATGCATATACAGTTATGATATATGACATTTATGGCATAGTGCATGTAAACACACAATCCTCGTTTCATTTCCATCTCCACAAGTGGAATGCATGTTACACCTCTCTCTCTTTCTCTCTCTCTCACACACACATTCTGTCTTGATCTATCTCTTGCTTTCGGTAGATAATGGCACATGGATTTCGGTGATCTTGGGCAATAACCTTTAATTTGTCATTCTATTTAAATTGTGGCTTCCAAATTTATTTATTTTTTAGGGGGGGGGGGGATTTCCATATGCATATATTCATATAAATACCTGTATATCAACACAAAGCCATAATTATATTTACATAGATACCTACACGAATTCATCCATACATGGCTACCCATATATAAATACCATACATGTTAGCCTTTGTATTCTACAACAATGTTTATATTCGTGCGGGGGAATCGTGTTGAATTTAGGCAAAGGGCAAACCGCTGAACGCAAAATTGCCTAGTGACCACCAGCCACTAGGGCCGGTCGCCGGGTCTTACAGCGGACACGCAGCCAGTTTTCACAAAGCCTTTGTGTACCTAGGCCAGATGAGCTATATATCTCTTTAAAGTTGTGTGAAGTTGTGTCCTGCTCCGTATTGTGTTTTTCAGTAAATCCCATACATAACATACATTGTTTAGTTTTGTGAGATGTTTTATTTTGTGTGCTATATAATATAATGCTAATCTATGTTGTTCTTTATGTCTGATAATATTACCTATGTGGCTGATTCTAAGTGCTTGCATTTTTGTTTGTATGTCCTGAAGTGATATTACTCCTTGTTTCTGATCCTGAATAAGAGTTTTATGCTGTATGCTGTGTATTGTTTTACTAAATATGAAATGTCTTATCTGTTTATTTATGTCTGTGATTGTTTGTTTTGGAGGGTTTAACACTGTCACTAAGTATATAATTTTTGGTATGATGTATGTGTTAACTATTTTGCTTCTGCCAAATATTGTTGATGTTTTGTATTTATACCTATGTAGCATATCTGTGATTTGGTGTGTTAGTTGTAGCCATGTTTCTCTGTGTGTTGTTCTGGGGTTACATGGAAATGTGATCCCATACAGTTTCATATTGTGTGTATGTGTTAGGTCTGGAGGGAAATCAGACTTTTGTTTCCACTTTCCGAAGGCCCATAATTTGTGATTTTTGTATATTAATTTTGGCTCCACTGCCTTTCCCAAAGTGGGAGAACGTGTGCAGTATGTTTTTGATGAATGTGTTGCTTGTAGGGAAGAATGCAGTATCGTCTGCGTAAGCAATGACCTTTTGCTCTCCTATTCTCTGTATGAAAGTGCCTTTAATGCTGGTATCTTGTCTGATCTTTTCTAATAATGGCTCTAGTGTCAGTATATACAGAAGTGGTGATAGTGGGCACCCTTGTCTTACAGATCTTGTCAGCCTGAAGCTAGCAGTCAGTGAATGGTTCACTAAGACTGCTTTCAGGGTTGTTATACAAAATCTGTATCCACTTTCTGTAGTACTGTCCTATATTGCAGTTTTCTAGGGCTTTGTGCAAATAGGAGTGTGCGATTCTGTCAAAGGCCTTCTCTTGGTCCAAAGAAAGAGGGAGGATTGACAGTCTTTCTGATGTGTGTACGTTATAATGTATCTAATGAAGTGTGTGTGTTTTGTATATTCCTGTGCTGTACACTACATTGCTGGTTTGGGTGTGCTAGTTTTGGTAGGAAATGTGTGATTTTGTGTGCTAGTGATTTGGCCAGAATTTTGTAATCTGTTTTAAGAAGTGAAATTGGTCTGTAATTTTTCAGTTGTGTCTTGTCTGTCTTTGCTTTGTGTATAAGTGTTATATAAAATATGTTGCAACTATCAGGGAGTTCTTGTTTGTCAAAGGCTTCTTGATAGACTTTTAGAAGAAGGTTACCTATGATAGAAAAGAATTGTTGATAGAATTCTACTGTTAACCCGTCTGGTCCTGGTGTCTTGGCTTTGTTCATTTTACTAAGTGCATGTGTTATGTTTTCTAATGCCAATTGTGTGTCCAATATCTCTTTTTCTGTGTCTGATATCTTTTTTGTATATTGTAAGAAGCTATCTTGCATTTGTGTGTTTACTGTCTCTGCTGTAAATAAGTGTGTATAGTATTGCTGGAATGCTTCTGTTATACGCGTGGTTTCTGTTTGTGTGATTCCTTGCATGTCTATTATTGTGTTTATCTGTTTGCTAAGCTGTATGTTTTGTTCTATTGCCATGTATTGTTTGCTGGGTGTCTCTTGTGTGATGGTGTTGTTTTGTTCTAATTAGTGCACCCAGGTATCTGTGCTGTTGGTGTTGTTCCAGTTGCATTTCTAATGCATGCAAGTATGGTGAGTTTCTGTCGGTTTGCTTTGTAAAATGTATTGCTGTTTGTATGATCTGTTCTTTTTGTAGTCTACGCTTGTGTATGATGGATGCTAGTTGTTATGTCCTGCTCCGTATTGTGTTTTTCAGTAAGTCCCAGTATTGTCTAATGTTTTCAGTTGGTATACTATCAGTGTATGAATGTATCAGGTCTGTCATATATTGTATATATTCTGTGTTTTGGAGTAATGTGTTGTTAAATTTCCAGTGTGGTGATCGTTTGAAGGGCTGTGTGGGTGTGTTATTTATAGTGATGTGTGCTAGTTTTGCTTTGTGGTCTGTATACTGGAGTTTCTTGTAGGTGTTTAGTTTGTGTTATGTGGTGTGTTGTTGGTACGTATATTCTATCTAGCCTAGATGATCTGTTATGTGCATGGTTTCTGTGTATTGTATCGTGACTGTTGGGGTGTTTTGTACCTGAATGCGTCTACTAGGCTATGTGTGTCAATTATGTATTGCAATGTATCGAGTTGATTCATGTCGTCTCGGCCAGCTCTTCTTAACTGCGTTTTCACTTCCCCGCTTATTATGTCAGCCGAAGCTAAACAACAATTAAAATCACCTGCTAAAACAACATGCCTCCCTCTGAATGTCTGTGCTAATAGGTTTTCTAAGTGTTCAAAGAATTGTGGTTGGTAGCTGTAATTTGCTAGGGCATGTATGTTGACTAAAGCATATGTGTGTGTATTGTTTCTAACGTGTATGATGGTAATGTCATGTACCGGCCAAAAATAATAATTCATTTTGTCACTAGTATTGTTATGGATACGCAGATATTTGTAAGGACTTATCACTCCTTTAGAAAGGTAATATCGTGTGCGATATTATACAATTTTAAAAGTTAAAAATAGAATAATACAAGATAGTAAAAGCAAATAAAAAGTTTGTTGATTGCATTATTGCAGGAGAGCTTCCACTTAAAGCGGCTCAAATGTAAAATGTGACAATTAATTTTTACAATAAATAATCACTGTATCTGTTATATGAATACATATCTAAAGTTATCTCCCCTGCTAACCTTAATATTGATTTAGATTATATTTATTTCCCCTCGTCATTTCCTGTAGTACACTGTCTCGAGATATGGTGTCCACCTCGAGTGCTGGAGGTCCCAGGTTCAGGCCCCGGTGAGGATCTGGATTTATTTAAAAAATCCACCTGGACTTCCAGTAATAAAATTTCCCCTGGTCTCTGGGTAGTGAGATCGGACGCCCATGTGTATTGTTGCGCACGTAAAAATTCCCTTGGCAGTTGGAAATCGAAAAAGAGTAGCCTAACGGCGCTGCTCGGGCAAAATTTCGAGTTAAAAATCTACCCAAAGTATTTCAGGATCCTTGCCGATGCAACAGAGTTTGTGCATTGAGCTGAGTTTCTCCAGACTCAGGTTTGAGTTAGGAGGAAAACGGAGCACTTATGGGTTAAACCGTGTGCCGTGATGTTGATCCAACGACTAAACTAAACGAAACAGAATTTAGCCAAAGAGATGAGAAAGATGAGATTTTTTTTTCTTCGCTCGCTTTGAACTCAAGCGTAGTTCATACACACTATATATAGTAGTTATGGACTCAATTTTGCATGTGGGATAGCTTTCCTTATTAATAGTGTCCCTCACCATCAGGCGAACCCACTCCAGCTTCAGAGGTACTTGTAATTAACATCCTCAAGTCAAGGATGACAGGTCAACATTTTAGTCCAGCTGTCTTGTGTAGGGGTTGAACCGCTAACCTCGGCATCAGCACACAGGATGTTTAAGAACACGCGTTCTTATCCATTCGGCCATGCGGACCTGCAAAGATGAAATTAATATCCCAGGAGTGAGCGATATTAGCTGGATGAGATCTGGTTTCAAATAATAAAAATCTAAATGAAGAAGTCAATGATGCTATCATACATGAAGAAAAGGAAATCACATGGGCCAAGGTTCCAAATGTTGCTGTATGTAGCCAGGGCGCAGTGTTGGGGTGAGCGCCCAACATTGCTTAAATACCCCAATGGCTCGTGAATACATAACCTATGCAGCAAAAGTCCAACTCCTGGCCTTGAAGTGGCGGAACTATTTCCACTAACAGGAGAAGGGGCGACAGCGAGTATCTGGCGCCGGAAAATAACCAGTGTGCTCTAGATGTGTATACACATACATTCATGTGCAGACATGTGTGTGCGTATGTACACATCTAAACTCGAGTGAGATCACAGTCTGCTCTAGCAAAGGAAAGGTGCTGAAGACGGAGGCAACCAGCCAGGTGGCGCACCACAGAAATCAGGATGCCACGCAAATATGCAAAATGGAATATGCTGACTACTGCTAAAAGTTATGGTGCTCGCCCTGCTTTGGACCCCCAGGCAGGTGCAGTGCAGGGCCCTATGTCTCGAAAGGGTCCAACCCCAACTACTGGAGGTCCTTCTCAGATGTCCTGTGGAGCCAGGGGACATAAGAATAGAACAGCTGGCCATACTAAACAAAGACTTAAAATAATGCACTGGAATGCGGAGGGAGTCAGCAACAAAAAAGTAAAATTAGAAAACATCCTGGACCAAGAAAAAGTAAGCATATGTTGCTTGCAAGAAACTCACCTCAACGTAACTGACTCAGAAAGCATGCTGAGAAGGGTGAGAACAGGTAGGCTTCGTGCAGAGTGGCTTGCTTCGCTTCGGAGGTCACGGGTAGTAAGCATCACCTGGATCTTTTCTCCAGGGCATGCCGGTGTGCTGGGGAATGAACAGGCGGACAGATTTGCTGGCTCTGCAAAATTTGGTGGAGTATTGATGCATGACAAGGCAGACGTGGTTGCGGCCTTGTGGGAGCACGTGTACACCTCGGAGGAGCAGATGGAGCACCATGGTCTGGTAAGAATGAGACAACGAGGTGTGACGAGGGGATCTGGCCGACGCTCGGAGGAAAGGCGAGACTGACATATAATCAGATTGCTACTGGACTGGAACTATTAGTGTTGGAACTCTTCGCTGGCTGCTGAGGATGGGGACGGAGCACTTATGGGAATGTCCTGAATGCTGTGATGTCGGTTCCTAAATCAATCAATCAATCAAAAACTCACCTCAACGAAAACATAGCCTTCAAAATCAGAGGCTACCAGTGTCACCGATCTGACCGAAAGGACAGGCGAAAAGGTGGGATACTTACCCTTGTAAAAAACAACATCATTGCTTCCCAAATCGAAGTCTATATGGAAGGGGCTGAGTATCAGACACAAACTTAAAACAGGCTATACAGACCTACATCTGATCAATTACTACTGTCCAAGTGACCGCCCACAGGCACTGGACACACTACCATTAACAGAAAAAATGATTGTGTGTGGCGATTTCAACAGTCACTCGCAGAGTTGGGGCTATGATCACATGGACCAGAGAGGAGAGAGGCTGGAAGACTGGCAGGATGAGAATAGATTCATCTTGGTTAACAAGCCGTCCGACCCACATGGCACTCTACAACTACACCTGACCTGGCCTTTCATTCACCAGACCTGGAGTGGAACATTATACGAATTATTGGGAAACAACTTGGTGGCAGCGACCATCGACCAGTCTTTCTAACTGTAGAAAATGAGCTTGTAAGTGACAGCAGCACCCTCTCGAGGTGGAACTACAAGAAAGCAGACTGGGCAATGTACAAGAATCACACCAGCATACTGGTTAGAAACCTGAACACTGAGAAAGACATAAATAAAGTAGTTGAAGAGTTTGGGAAATGCATACTACAGGCAGCGCGAGAAACAGTACCAAGAGGAGCCTGTAAACAATATAAACCCTACTGGAGTAGTGAACTGGAACAGTTGCATAATGATGTGGAAGTATGTAGAAAGCAAGCAGAGGCCACACCCAGCCAAGAGCACCACAATAAATTCCAGCATGCAAAAGCCAAATTTCAAATGGCCAAGCTGCAGGCTAGACGGTAAAGCTGGCAGGAAAAAACAGAGTCTCTGAACTTTGAAAGAGACACAAGAAAATTGTGGAAGCTATTAAAACTACTTAACGATGAGGGCACAGGGAGAAACTCAAAAAATTGCACTACGTAAAGATGGAAACATCTTAACAAGAAAGCAAGCAGCTGACCATTTTGCGGACTTATTCGCACAAGATAACAATATCAAACTTAGTCCAGAGAAACAACAAGAGATTCAAGAGAAACAGCAACATACAGGAAAGAAGGAAATAGTACATGAGGTTTGGAGGCACCCATCACAATCAGCGAACTGGAGCTAGCCATATCAAAACTGAAAATGAGAAAGTCACCAGGAGCTGATGGTATCTCCAATGAAATGATCAGGAACCTAGGAACAGAGGCCAAAGCAAAGCTGTTGCAGATCTTCAATAACAGTTGGACCTTAGGCAGTGTTCCACAAGCCTGGAGAGAAGCAATCATGATACCCCTCCTAAAATCAGGGAAAGATAGTTCCATTGCCTCTAGCTACAGACCAATTAGCACCACCAAATGTCTCTGCAAAACACTGGAGCGCATCACCAATCACAGACTGCAGTGGTACATTGAAAGTAAAAAACAGCCTTGTGCCACAGAAGGCTGGCTTTAGGCAGTGCTACTCTACGGAAGATCAGACAACCTACCTCTCTCAAGAAATTGAGGATGCATTCCAAGAGAAGAAGCTGGTGCTTGCAGCATGGATAGATTTGAAGAAAGCCTTTGACAAAGTCTGGAAAGAAGGTCTGATGAATAAACTGAGAAACTGCAAAGTCAATGGAAGAATGTACAAATGGGTGAAAGCATACTTGCACAACAGAAGAGCCCGAGTACAGATAGACGGACTAAAGAGCAAGAAAGTACTATTGCATCACGGTGTTCCCCAGGGAAGTCTTGTCCCCCACACTCTTTCTAATCTTCATCAATGATCTCGTTGCTATTCTACCGCATGGAATTAAAGCCGCAATGTACGCAGATGATCTGGTTCTATGGAGCACAAATGAACATGCATCAGTGGCCACAAGATTACTACAAAGAGCTGTAGATACATTTGTTGCATGGGCAAATAGATGGTGTGTCAGCATAAACACTGACAAGTGCAGCACCACCCTATTTACCCTCTCTCCAAAACAAAAGGCAGGGACCATCCAGATAAATGGAACATCCCTAAGAGATGATAAAGAACCAACATACCTTGGAGTAACATTTGATGGCAGGCTGAAATGGAGAAAGCACATCAACAAAGTAGTAGCAAAAGCCAGAAGGAAAATAGCCATCCTGAGAAAGCTAAGTGGAACCACATGGGGAGCCAGTGGGAAAATACTTAGCAAAGTTTAATAACAGAGTATACGACCACACCTGGAATACGGGTCAACTGCGTGGTGTTCAGCATCAAAAACCACACTACAAGAGCTGGACAAAGTGCAAAATCAAGCACTTAGAGTCACCACAGGAGGGATGAGATCAACCCCTATAATGGAAATGGAGAAGATGGGGAGGACACAAGCACTGAGTGAGCGCAGAGATACGAAAACGCTAATACAAGCAGAAAAGTTCCTCAGCTTGCCAGGCCACCCTATGAAGAACAGATTTGAAAACCTAGCTATGGGGCAGTTGAAAAGAGGTAGTTTTATCCACCAGGCCAAACGACTTTGCAGAGAAACCACCGATCTGCCCACAGTTGGTATCCCCCTAACAACTATTCCAGAGCGAACTCCATGGAAAGATGAGCATAGACTATCATTACAAATCCAGACAAAAGTGAGAGGAATATTTGACAAGGAAGAACAGAACAGTGTGCAGCGCAGAACAGCCACTCTCAGCTTCCTTGATGAAGAATACCCACAGGACCTCTGGATCCGAGTCTACACAGATGGGTCAGCACAAAATGCTGTTCGAAATGGAGGAGCGGGAGTGTACATAGAATACCCAAATAATACCAGGGACACAACTAGAGTACCGACAGGACAGTACTGCCATAACTACGATGCTGAAATTGAGGCAATCACGATAGCAACAAAGAAATTACTAAATACCAGCAATGGTACACAACCTGTGGTGCTATTGACAGATGCAAAATCAGTACTCGAGGCGCTCCTGTCTGGGAAATTGCCAGTACTAAGGACACTACTTTCTGAACTTAGCAGTCAGCATAAGGTCACCATACAGTGGATACCATCCCACTCTGGAGTACCCGGAAACAACAGAGCTGATCAGTTGGCTAAGGAAGGAGCCATAGAAGAACAGCCTGATGTGCCCGTTACATACCACCAAAAGAAAAGAATGATCAAATCAGTCAGAAAGCCACTTGGTTCTCGTTGAATAATCATATTGTCAACAATCCAACACCAACTGTAATGCTGTGTTCAGAGACGGTGGAAAGAACGCAGGCAATGAATTACCTGGGGATACGGTTTGATCGAAGCCTTGCTTATAATGTGCACATAGACCAGGTGATAACAAAGGCCAAGCAGGGTTTGGCAGCGATGCGGGTGATGGTGGCAGCAAACTGTGAGCAGCGCCATCTATGTCTTCTGTACGAGGGGCTGGTCATGGCAATGGCAATCCTGACTCTCAGCCATAAGCAGATAGAAAGGATGGAAAGGATACAGAATGAAGCTATGCGCATTATTCTTGGATGTACAAGAGATACAGCATGCAGGGCGATGCGCTACCTTCTTGATTTTCCAACCATTGAAGAGAGAATACAAGTTTGCAGGGCACGCACCTACCTCAGAATTAACGCAAACACACAACATCCACTGCATAGTGAAATTAGGAAGGTGAAGGGCAGCAGGTTAAAAAGAGGACGGTCGTGGATGGGTCAAGCCGAAGACATTCTTCAACAGGTGTGTTCACTTGAGGACTTAGAACCTGGCGAGGAGTGGGTGCAAGTGCCAACAGACTTCTGCACATCCTTTTCAGTTTGCATCCAACTAGATAGAAAATGCAGACAAGAAAATCCGGCTGCTGTGGAGGCTGAAGTACAAGCGTTGATTTTCGAGAATTCGCCAGACGGTGACGCGGTCATCTACACAGATGGGTCGGTCGTCCGACATGTGAAGGAGGACTCTGGTGCTTTCACTGAAACCACAAGTAGCCTGACCATGGAAGTCATGGCAGTAATTAAAGCAATAACATGGCTAGAGACACAGACATTCACTAGGGCTTGTTTCCTTAGCGACTCAATGAACATGATCAAGAGGATAGAGGAGGGGTCGATCCGAAGAGAATTGTTGCTGCCTCTGAAGCGGTCTCGGCTGGCAAAGATTAGTTTCATCTTCGTGCCAGGTCATGCGGGAGTACAAGGAAATGAGCGGGCTGACAAGCTCGCAGGTGAGGCTACTGTGGAGGGCGGACGCGCCATGGACCAGGCTGACATTCTGAATGCTCTACGAGAAGTGAGACTTTTGCGAGAACCAAGTGATGACTGTGAATCTACAACAATGGCCAGACTGCGGGAGCAGCAAATTAAAAGAGGGGTGGCCAAACAAGAACACTACGCAGGAAGCCAAAGAAGATTGATAAACCAACACAGAACTGGCGTCGTTAGCCGCTACACGCTGCGGGATTTGCTGAGGAGGGGATCCGAGCACTTATGGACTGAATGGTTCGATGTGCAACGAGGATGATCTGTCGACTAACTAACTAACTAGTCAGAAAGCCACCAAAACCTGCTCAAGATGACTGCCAAGTTATGGACAGACCAGAACAAGTCATTATTCTGCGCCTCAGAACAGGGCACAATAGATTACGCAACCACATGTATACAAAATTCAAGATTGGTGAAACAGCCATGTGCACATGTGGATTGGCGTCGCAGACAGCAGAGTACATACTCCAAGACTGCCCAAAATATAACATATCTAGGTAAACCTTCTGGCCTAGAGAGACGACAGTGAAGGATAAACTCTATGGACCACTGTGTGAACTGAAAAAGACAGTTCAATTCATACAAGAGACAGCATTGCAGTTATAGACATACTTTAAGCGAATGAAAGAAGAAGAAGAACATGGGCCAAATGGAATCATGATATATGAAACAGAGGTAATGGGAGAATTCAAAATGGAAATATTAGTTGAATAGTTGAATATTTACAACAATGGATACATGCCTAGTGATATGCTGAAAGATGTAATTATAGCTGTGCACAGGAAACCAGGAACAATTGAATGCGGAAAATTTTGTACAATCAACCTCACAAACGTCATCACCATACTTCTAGTCAGAATAATCATGAGAAGAATAAGAAGGAAAATAAGGGTAGAAATTAATGACGAACAGTATGGATTTGTGGAGTGGAAAGGAATCAATAATGCATTAAATATATTCCAAACAGAGAGAAAGAGAGAGCGAGAGAGAGAGAGAGAGAGAGAGATCAATTGAGACATAAAAAGCTCTATACTGTGCTTTATCGATTACACCAAAAGCATTTGATAAATTGAAACATGACGAAATTATAAAAATGGAGAATATTAAAATATATGCGATCTCAGAATAACTAAAAATATTTACTGTAAAAATAGTAGCAGCAATTAAAATGGGAAATAAAGTTGGCAATTATGAATAGTTAAAGCATGATTAAGAAAAGGATGTGTTTTGTCTTTCTATAAAAAAATAATAATGAGAGAAATTGAAGAGGGGCCATGAATATGAGCTTGAGGTTATAATATAAACAATCTACATTATGCATATGACACTGTATTAATAGCTGAAACAACAAAAGATCTGCAACAACTATTGGACATTGTAATAACAGCGAGTACAAAAAGGACTAATTGAATGTTAAGAGAACAGAAACAATAGTTTTATCACAGAAAAAGATTATACAAAAATATGATATTACAATTAAAGCAAAAATGTTTCAAATAATCAATAAATTCCAATATTTGAGGGCATTATGTTAGGTGGAAGAAAAATTACAGAAACTAAAAGCAGAACAGGATAAACAAAAGCTGCAACCCATAAAATGAAAAGTATCTGATCCAATAAGTCACTATCATCACTGAATGTCAGAGAGTACTGAAATGCTATACCGAACCTGTTCTGCTGTATGGGATTGAAGAAATTAGGAAGAGCTTGGCGGCAGCAGAGATGTTACTGAGACAAACGTCAGACTGCCAGAAAATCTAACAATGATTGCCAAGAGGCTAATGAAAGTACATTAGAAAGAGACAGTGTTCTTGGTTCATATCATGAGAAGAGAGACATTTAAGACCATCATGACAACTGGAAGGATCAGTGGTAGAAGAGGTAGAGGTAAACCGAGAAAAATGATAATGGATGGACCAAGATTATGGCATGGAGAAATGTCATTAACAGACCTGACCCAGGACACCAAGGGCCAAGATCTGTGAAGAGATATGAATACCTCCACCATTTGGCAAATTAAATGGTAATGATGATACATGGCACACCAGACAAATAGGAAAACAATTGTTTAGGTAATTAATGAAAATGACAAAATATGGTAAGTGAAGTGGACACAAATAAAGCTCATGATAAATTGCTCAATGATGAGCATACAATAAATGTAAACAGACATGACGTATGCTCGTGTTTTGGTTTTGGTAAAGGATAATTTTCATGGCATATTGTATCTCCGTCAATACTTCAGTCACCACCCACATATCTCAACACAGTGCACAACTTCAAATCAGCAATAAGCATATATATATATATATATATATATATATATATATATATTATATATATATATATATATATATATATTATATATATACTAGCTGACCCGGCCCGGCTTCACCAGGCCCTGGAGGGGATCTATCTATCTATCAGTCTGTCTGGCTGACCCGGCCCGGCTTCACCCAGTCCCTGGTGGGGAGCATCTCATTTAATTCATATAAGTAGTCATATAAGCTCCCGTTCCCGACTATCTGTCTGTCTGTCTGACCCGGCCTGGCTTCACCCAGTCCCTGGTGGGGAGCATCTCATTTAAGTCATATACGTAGTCATATAAGCTCCCATTCCCGACTATCTTGTCTGTCTGTCTGAACCAGCCCGGCTTCACCCAGTCCCTGGTGGGGAGCATCTCATTTAATTCATATAAGTAGTCAAATAAGCTCCCGTTCCCGACTATCTGTCTGTCTATCTATCTGACCCGGCGTGGCTTCGACCAGCTCCTGGCGCACAGTAACTTAAAAGAATGTCCTTCCACACACCATCCATTATTTTTAATGAAAACTGTTTTTAATCACCTACATGATTGTAGATAACTTCTTTAAGCATAAAAAGATGAGTTACAATGTTATGCATTATTTTTTATGAAAACTTTGAAAATGCCTTAAAGATTATATCATTATTTATTATAACTCATATGCCTGTAAATAACTATAGACAAAGAGTCTAACAATAGTGCAAGTAAGTCCAACAATATGACTATAAAGTATATAGAAATATTAAAAGTTATGCCCCTTGAAATAACTTTTCTAGAGTTAAGTCCCCTTGATATATAGAAATTATATAATGAAAAATGAAATATTAAATGTTATTAAGTAGGTAGCCGATTTTACACTAAGAAACTATTACAGTCGGTTGCACAGGAATGAAAGGAAGACGTGTAGAAAATTTCATCTCAATCGGATGTACCGTTATCGAACGCATCCAATACATTGCCAACCACATACAGTCTCTTTATATATATATATATATATATATATATATATATATTATATATATATATATATTATATATAATATATATATATATATGAGAATCACATGCTAAAAATATTCTTTTGTGGGTTGGTTTACTAATTCAGAAATGTTGCCTGGGCAGAGATCTCACAAGCCCTCATCAGAGAAGGCCAGATATCTCATACACTACCCTAGGATCACAAGGAAAGTGTATACCACACTTTTCTTATTATGTAAAATACACACCGCCCATTTTGGAAATAAAATGTCTGCATGAGCCAGGCGCAGACGACATAACCTTTAAGCTATGCATCTTCTAACTGACAAGGTATCAGTTGAAAAACAAAGTCCATACAAAAGGTATATGCAATTATAGTTATGACACCATAGTCCACATTAATAAGATAGAAGGCAACATGAATAAAGTGAAATAAGAGTACCAAACAAATACAGTCACACTTAAGTTGAACTTGGATAAGTAGAATTTCGCTTAAGTCGGCATTACTGGCTTAGTCCCGGCCATTATCCTTCTTTACCATTGTATAAAAAGTCCTGATAAGTCAAATTCGGTTAACTTGAATTTTCATATTAGTCGAACGAAAAAATGAATACCGACTATATAAGTGTTCATGTTGAAGTCGAACTGTTCATTTCACACCCAAGAAAAAAAAACATTTTCGCGAAAGAATTATTTTTAGTAACAACAATCAAGCACATACGATATCTCACTACTTGTCAACACTGGCGGCTAGTGGATGAAAGCTTACTACTTTAACTTTCAAAAGAAAGATTGAGCTGTTGGAAGAGGTTGAAAATAATGGGAAGAAGAAAGTGAATATAGCTAGAGAATTTGGTATTCCAACATCAACACTTTCCTGCATTTTAAAGCATTAAAGACCGCTATAGAAAATTGTTTTTCGAATGTCAAATCGACAGTGATAGACAATGATCTAGAACTGCCGTGTGTGATTTTGTTGATGCTGCCCTTTTAAAATGGTTTACTGTGATTAGATCGGCAAATGTACCAGTAAATGGGCCTTTACTTATTGCGAAAGCAGAAGAATTTGCACGTCTTGGAGGTCAAACAGACTGGAATTGTAGTGCTGGCTGGTTGGATCATTTCAAACGACGACATTGCATCACGTACAAGAATGTGTATGGAAAGAAACAGTCAGTCGACGAAGCAACGATTGACTCTGATGACGAGGATGACTGTGGGCTGCAAGCACAACCTGTATCGCAGTCAGATATTTTTTGCAGTCAGATATTTTGGCATGGATTGACAAAATTGACATTTACATGATGCAGACTTGATGTTCAGATGATGTATCTCACCATTTTGTGCCTTCAACTGGGAAGACATTTTTCACAAGTCAAGAAGCAAAGCAAAATCACAGACTTTTTCTGTAGTTAATTTGGAAATTTTCATATGACTTTAATGTTCCGCTTTCTAAAATGATTAAACATTTAAGATATTCTATTGCTAATTATTTGTTCACTAACTGTTTCCTAAGTGGTACAATCATTTTACTCAAAGCTTATGCATGGTATTAGTGTAAATGTGTGCAGTCTGGATAAGTAGAATTTCTGATAAGTAGAACAAATTCCTTCGGCCCCTGTGACTTCTACTTATCCAGACTCCACTGTAATGACGAGCATCATGTAGATTTTGAGACCAGGCAGTTACTGCATAAACCAATTTTCTATTCTGAAACTGACCCAAGGCAGTGGCCTAATCTACCTACTCTTATCATTTCCATCAGGAAGAAATTTATTTTTAATGTACAAAATGGATAAATTTTTTTGTCCTTGTTCGAAAAGGGTAGGCATTGCAAACACTATCTATGGATCAGGGGGTTGGCTTTATGATAAAATAAGAAATTATGATAGAAAACCAACAGACAGTGCTCTCTTTAAAAAAAATACAGTATCAATCGGACACAACTAGAGGAGAAAAAAAATGTTTCCTTGCAAAGATAGATAAACAGTCTAAGCTATAATAAAAAGCTCGTTTATCAGGGATATTTCAGATTGCTCTAGAATAGAATTCATATCCTGATGCCTCCAACACTATGAAGATTTTCTGCTAACATCTGTTTACCAAAATGACAAAGAATTCCTTCTGCCTCCAATTCATCCTCTATGGACGTCTGTAAATAATACATTGTAGGCTGATGCATGAGCATTTCAATATCCAGTTCTTGAAGCCAATGACCATAATCTTTGCCGAGACCTAATATGGTGCACATTATGACTTCAAGCAAACAAAGAGGCAAGTTCATCTTGTTTCAGATTGCTTTTTAAAGTGCTCAACTGGCCTCTTAATTTTGTACAGCTTCCACTTTAGGAAGGTCAGCTGTGGGATGGAAGCCTCCCAGAGAGTGCACACAGGTATAAAATCTAACAGACTAAGCAAAGCTTATAAACTGACACATGCAACATTATTTAAGCTGCCAAATTCCTCAGCAAATGAGTCACCACGTATACAAATCTGAATGCCAGCCTCTTCGTAGGGCAGCAGTGGGTTACTTCCATTAATGTCTCCTGGATTCTTAAATGGTGGCAATTGAATGAAAGCATACTTTCCAAAAACCTTTCTACTCTTTTTATATCTATAGCCATTTCTGCAACATCTCACCACTTCCTCCCACAGAAATGTGTTCTGACTCAAGTCTAAACCATTGATCTCATTTAAGTCCAGCAGACTCCGGTTAACATTATACACAATAACTGCTTAATGTTCTCCCCTCTTAGCGCGTCTCCAAGATTTGGCATTGTCAAATCTGTCTGACAAATATAAACTATCCCACGGGAAGGTTAACCCGGTCAACAAATGCCTGCAGAAGTCAGATGTGTCTGCCTAACGGCACAAGAACACAGCGCTGCTGTAAACAGGCACAATGCAATCACATCCGAAATAAAAACTCCGGATGAAAACAAGAAGAAACCATCCTCATGAGAAAAATCCTGCACGACTCAATCACATCCGGAAAAAAAACTCCGGATGAACACAGCAGAAGAAGAAACCATCCCCATGAGAAAAATCCTGCACAATGCAATCACATTCGGGAAAAAAACTCCGGATGAACACAGCAGCAGAGAAGAAGAAACCATCTCCATGAGAAAAATCCTGTGTCTTGCTGCCTTCATTTACATTTATTCCATTGGCAACAATTGACAATGCACTTTTCTGTGCAGTTGTTTGGAAAAAGAGACAATTTTCATCAATTTTTAATGCTTCTAACAATTCCTCAACAAGACGGTTACCTGGACTTTCATCGGAAGATATATTAATCATCTTGACAGCGCGCGATTTTGCATCTGCACATCCTATTGTCATACCATCATAATCAAAAGGCAATTTTACTTCAAATCATTTATCCAAAAGATGTTCAAGTTGTAGATACTTGGGTGACCTGGGCTCATCACCCAAAAGTGGATGATGTCGACAAGCATGATACAAGTATTGCGTAGCCCAGTAAAATGGCATCTGTAAATCAACAAACTCATCAGGAATTTGCTTAGTGATAACTTCAGCTGTTACTTTATTGAAACCAAGACTATGAAGATTTTCTGCTAACATCTGTTTACCAAAATGACAAAGAATTCCTTCTGCCTCCAATTCATCCTCTATGGACGTCTGTAAATAATACATTGTAGGCTGATGCATGAGCATTTCAATATCCAGTTCTTGAAGCCAATGACCATAATCTTTGCCGAGACCTAATATGGTGCACATTATGACTTCAAGCAAACAAAGAGGCAAGTTCATCTTGTTTCAGATTGCTTTTTAAAGTGCTCAACTGGCCTCTTAATTTTGTACAGCTTCCACTTTAGGAAGGTCAGCTGTGGGATGGAAGCCTCCCAGAGAGTGCACACAGGTATAAAATCTAACAGACTAAGCAAAGCTTATAAACTGACACATGCAACATTATTTAAGCTGCCAAATTCCTCAGCAAATGAGTCACCACGTATACAAATCTGAATGCCAGCCTCTTCGTAGGGCAGCAGTGGGTTACTTCCATTAATGTCTCCTGGATTCTTAAATGGTGGCAATTGAATGAAAGCATACTTTCCAAAAACCTTTCTACTCTTTTTATATCTATAGCCATTTCTGCAACATCTCACCACTTCCTCCCACAGAAATGTGTTCTGACTCAAGTCTAAACCATTGATCTCATTTAAGTCCAGCAGACTCCGGTTAACATTATACACAATAACTGCTTAATGTTCTCCCCTCTTAGCGCGTCTCCAAGATTTGGCATTGTCAAATCTGTCTGACAAATATAAACTATCCCACGGGAAGGTTAACCCGGTCAACAAATGCCTGCAGAAGTCAGATGTGTCTGCCTAACGGCACAAGAACACAGCGCTGCTGTAAACAGGCACAATGCAATCACATCCGAAATAAAAACTCCGGATGAAAACAAGAAGAAACCATCCTCATGAGAAAAATCCTGCACGACTCAATCACATCCGGAAAAAAAACTCCGGATGAACACAGCAGAAGAAGAAACCATCCCCATGAGAAAAATCCTGCACAATGCAATCACATTCGGGAAAAAAACTCCGGATGAACACAGCAGCAGAGAAGAAGAAACCATCTCCATGAGAAAAATCCTGTGTCTTGCTGCCTTCATTTACATTTATTCCATTGGCAACAATTGACAATGCACTTTTCTGTGCAGTTGTTTGGAAAAAGAGACAATTTTCATCAATTTTTAATGCTTCTAACAATTCCTCAACAAGACGGTTACCTGGACTTTCATCGGAAGATATATTAATCATCTTGACAGCGCGCGATTTTGCATCTGCACATCCTATTGTCATACCATCATAATCAAAAGGCAATTTTACTTCAAATCATTTATCCAAAAGATGTTCAAGTTGTAGATACTTGGGTGACCTGGGCTCATCACCCAAAAGTGGATGATGTCGACAAGCATGATACAAGTATTGCGTAGCCCAGTAAAATGGCATCTGTAAATCAACAAACTCATCAGGAATTTGCTTAGTGATAACTTCAGCTGTTACTTTATTGAAACCAAGACTATGAAGATTTTCTGCTAACATCTGTTTACCAAAATGACAAAGAATTCCTTCTGCCTCCAATTCATCCTCTATGGACGTCTGTAAATAATACATTGTAGGCTGATGCATGAGCATTTCAATATCCAGTTCTTGAAGCCAATGACCATAATCTTTGCCGAGACCTAATATGGTGCACATTATGACTTCAAGCAAACAAAGAGGCAAGTTCATCTTGTTTCAGATTGCTTTTTAAAGTGCTCAACTGGCCTCTTAATTTTGTACAGCTTCCACTTTAGGAAGGTCAGCTGTGGGATGGAAGCCTCCCAGAGAGTGCACACAGGTATAAAATCTAACAGACTAAGCAAAGCTTATAAACTGACACATGCAACATTATTTAAGCTGCCAAATTCCTCAGCAAATGAGTCACCACGTATACAAATCTGAATGCCAGCCTCTTCGTAGGGCAGCAGTGGGTTACTTCCATTAATGTCTCCTGGATTCTTAAATGGTGGCAATTGAATGAAAGCATACTTTCCAAAAACCTTTCTACTCTTTTTATATCTATAGCCATTTCTGCAACATCTCACCACTTCCTCCCACAGAAATGTGTTCTGACTCAAGTCTAAACCATTGATCTCATTTAAGTCCAGCAGACTCCGGTTAACATTATACACAATAACTGCTTAATGTTCTCCCCTCTTAGCGCGTCTCCAAGATTTGGCATTGTCAAATCTGTCTGACAAATATAAACTATCCCACGGGAAGGTTAACCCGGTCAACAAATGCCTGCAGAAGTCAGATGTGTCTGCCTAACGGCACAAGAACACAGCGCTGCTGTAAACAGGCACAATGCAATCACATCCGAAATAAAAACTCCGGATGAAAACAAGAAGAAACCATCCTCATGAGAAAAATCCTGCACGACTCAATCACATCCGGAAAAAAAACTCCGGATGAACACAGCAGAAGAAGAAACCATCCCCATGAGAAAAATCCTGCACAATGCAATCACATTCGGGAAAAAAACTCCGGATGAACACAGCAGCAGAGAAGAAGAAACCATCTCCATGAGAAAAATCCTGTGTCTTGCTGCCTTCATTTACATTTATTCCATTGGCAACAATTGACAATGCACTTTTCTGTGCAGTTGTTTGGAAAAAGAGACAATTTTCATCAATTTTTAATGCTTCTAACAATTCCTCAACAAGACGGTTACCTGGACTTTCATCGGAAGATATATTAATCATCTTGACAGCGCGCGATTTTGCATCTGCACATCCTATTGTCATACCATCATAATCAAAAGGCAATTTTACTTCAAATCATTTATCCAAAAGATGTTCAAGTTGTAGATACTTGGGTGACCTGGGCTCATCACCCAAAAGTGGATGATGTCGACAAGCATGATACAAGTATTGCGTAGCCCAGTAAAATGGCATCTGTAAATCAACAAACTCATCAGGAATTTGCTTAGTGATAACTTCAGCTGTTACTTTATTGAAACCAAGACTATGAAGATTTTCTGCTAACATCTGTTTACCAAAATGACAAAGAATTCCTTCTGCCTCCAATTCATCCTCTATGGACGTCTGTAAATAATACATTGTAGGCTGATGCATGAGCATTTCAATATCCAGTTCTTGAAGCCAATGACCATAATCTTTGCCGAGACCTAATATGGTGCACATTATGACTTCAAGCAAACAAAGAGGCAAGTTCATCTTGTTTCAGATTGCTTTTTAAAGTGCTCAACTGGCCTCTTAATTTTGTACAGCTTCCACTTTAGGAAGGTCAGCTGTGGGATGGAAGCCTCCCAGAGAGTGCACACAGGTATAAAATCTAACAGACTAAGCAAAGCTTATAAACTGACACATGCAACATTATTTAAGCTGCCAAATTCCTCAGCAAATGAGTCACCACGTATACAAATCTGAATGCCAGCCTCTTCGTAGGGCAGCAGTGGGTTACTTCCATTAATGTCTCCTGGATTCTTAAATGGTGGCAATTGAATGAAAGCATACTTTCCAAAAACCTTTCTACTCTTTTTATATCTATAGCCATTTCTGCAACATCTCACCACTTCCTCCCACAGAAATGTGTTCTGACTCAAGTCTAAACCATTGATCTCATTTAAGTCCAGCAGACTCCGGTTAACATTATACACAATAACTGCTTAATGTTCTCCCCTCTTAGCGCGTCTCCAAGATTTGGCATTGTCAAATCTGTCTGACAAATATAAACTATCCCACGGGAAGGTTAACCCGGTCAACAAATGCCTGCAGAAGTCAGATGTGTCTGCCTAACGGCACAAGAACACAGCGCTGCTGTAAACAGGCACAATGCAATCACATCCGAAATAAAAACTCCGGATGAAAACAAGAAGAAACCATCCTCATGAGAAAAATCCTGCACGACTCAATCACATCCGGAAAAAAAACTCCGGATGAACACAGCAGAAGAAGAAACCATCCCCATGAGAAAAATCCTGCACAATGCAATCACATTCGGGAAAAAAACTCCGGATGAACACAGCAGCAGAGAAGAAGAAACCATCTCCATGAGAAAAATCCTGTGTCTTGCTGCCTTCATTTACATTTATTCCATTGGCAACAATTGACAATGCACTTTTCTGTGCAGTTGTTTGGAAAAAGAGACAATTTTCATCAATTTTTAATGCTTCTATCAATTCCTCAACAAGACGGTTACCTGGACTTTCATCGGAAGATATATTAATCATCTTGACAGCGCGCGATTTTGCATCTGCACATCCTATTGTCATACCATAAAAATCAAGATGCAATTTTACTTCAAATCATTTATCCAAAAGATGTTCAAGTTGTAGATACTTGGGTGACCTGGGCTCATCACCCAAAAGTGGATGATGTCGACAATCACGTATGGAAAAAAAAAAATTCGGATTAACACAGCAGCAGCAGAAAAAGAAACCAACCCCATGAGAAAAATCCTGCGTCTTGCCTTCATTTACATTTATTCCATTGGCAACAATTGACAATGCACTTTTCTGTGCAGTTGTTTGGAAAAGGAGACAATTTTCATCAATTTTTAATGCTTCTAACAATTCCTCAACAAGACGGTTACCTGGACTTTCATCGGAAGATATATTAATCATCTTGACAGCGCGCGATTTTGCATCTGCACATCCTATTGTCATACCATAAAAATCAAGATGCAATTTTACTTCAAATCATTTATCCAAAAGATGTTCAAGTTGTAGATACTTGGGTAACCTGGGCTCATCACCCAAAAGTGGATGTCGACAATAACGTACGGAAAAAAAAAATTCGGATTAACACAGCAGCAGAAGAAAAAGAAACCATCCCCATGAGAAAAATCCCGCGTCTTGCCTTCATTTACATTTATTCCATTGGCAACAATTGACAATGCACTTTTCTGTGCAGTTGTTTGGAAAAGGAGACAATTTTCATCAATTTTTAATGCTTCTAACAATTCCTCAACAAGACGGTTACCTTGATTTTCATCGGAAGATATATTAATCATCTTGACAGCGCGCGATTTTGCATCTGCACATCCTATTGTCATACCATCATAATCGAGCGGCAATTTTACTTCAAATCATTTATCCAAAAGATGTTCAAGTTGTAGATACTTGGGTGACCTGGGCTCATCACCCAAAAGTGGATGATGTCGACAAGCATGATACAAGTATTGCGTAGCCCAGTAAAATGGCATCTGTAAATTAACAAACTCATCAGGAATTTGCTTAGTGCTAACTTCAGCTGTTATTTTATTGAAACCAAGACTATGAAGATTTTCTGCTAACATCTGTTTACCAGACTGACAAAGAATTCCTTCTGCCTCCAATTCATCCTCTATGGACGTCTGTAAATAATACATTGTAGGCTGATGCATGAGCATTTCAATATCCAGTTCTTGAAGCCAATGACCATAATCTTTGCCGAGACCTAATATGGTGCACATTATGACTTCAAGCAAACAAAGAGGCAGCTTCAGATTGCTTTTTAAAGTGCTCAACTGGCCTCTTAATTTTGTACAGCTTCCACTTTAGGAAGGTCAGCTGTGGGATGGAAGCCTCCCAGAGAGTGCACACAGGTATAAAATCTAACAGACTAAGCAAAGCTTATAAACTGACACATGCAACATTATTTAAGCTGCCAAATTCCTCAGCAAATGAGTCACCACGTATACAAATCTGAATGCCAGCCTCTTCGTAGGGCAGCAGTGGGTTACTTCCATTAATGTCTCCTGGATTCTTAAATGGTGGCAATTGAATGAAAGCATACTTTCCAAAAACCTTTCTACTCTTTTTATATCTATAGCCATTTCTGCAACATCTCACCACTTCCTCCCACAGAAATGTGTTCTGACTCAAGTCTAAACCATTGATCTCATTTAAGTCCAGCAGACTCCGGTTAACATTATACACAATAACTGCTTAATGTTCTCCCCTCTTAGCGCGTCTCCAAGATTTGGCATTGTCAAATCTGTCTGACAAATATAAACTATCCCACGGGAAGGTTAACCCGGTCAACAAATGCCTGCAGAAGTCAGATGTGTCTGCCTAACGGCACAAGAACACAGCGCTGCTGTAAACAGGCACAATGCAATCACATCCGAAATAAAAACTCCGGATGAAAACAAGAAGAAACCATCCTCATGAGAAAAATCCTGCACGACTCAATCACATCCGGAAAAAAAACTCCGGATGAACACAGCAGAAGAAGAAACCATCCCCATGAGAAAAATCCTGCACAATGCAATCACATTCGGGAAAAAAACTCCGGATGAACACAGCAGCAGAGAAGAAGAAACCATCTCCATGAGAAAAATCCTGTGTCTTGCTGCCTTCATTTACATTTATTCCATTGGCAACAATTGACAATGCACTTTTCTGTGCAGTTGTTTGGAAAAAGAGACAATTTTCATCAATTGTTAATGCTTCTAACAATTCCTCAACAAGACGGTTACCTGGACTTTCATCGGAAGATATATTAATCATCTTGACAGCGCGCGATTTTGCATCTGCACATCCTATTGTCATACCATCATAATCAAAAGGCAATTTTACTTCAAATCATTTATCCAAAAGATGTTCAAGTTGTAGATACTTGGGTGACCTGGGCTCATCACCCAAAAGTGGATGATGTCGACAAGCATGATACAAGTATTGCGTAGCCCAGTAAAATGGCATCTGTAAATCAACAAACTCATCAGGAATTTGCTTAGTGATAACTTCAGCTGTTACTTTATTGAAACCAAGACTATGAAGATTTTCTGCTAACATCTGTTTACCAAAATGACAAAGAATTCCTTCTGCCTCCAATTCATCCTCTATGGACGTCTGTAAATAATACATTGTAGGCTGATGCATGAGCATTTCAATATCCAGTTCTTGAAGCCAATGACCATAATCTTTGCCGAGACCTAATATGGTGCACATTATGACTTCAAGCAAACAAAGAGGCAAGTTCATCTTGTTTCAGATTGCTTTTTAAAGTGCTCAACTGGCCTCTTAATTTTGTACAGCTTCCACTTTAGGAAGGTCAGCTGTGGGATGGAAGCCTCCCAGAGAGTGCACACAGGTATAAAATCTAACAGACTAAGCAAAGCTTATAAACTGACACATGCAACATTATTTAAGCTGCCAAATTCCTCAGCAAATGAGTCACCACGTATACAAATCTGAATGCCAGCCTCTTCGTAGGGCAGCAGTGGGTTACTTCCATTAATGTCTCCTGGATTCTTAAATGGTGGCAATTGAATGAAAGCATACTTTCCAAAAACCTTTCTACTCTTTTTATATCTATAGCCATTTCTGCAACATCTCACCACTTCCTCCCACAGAAATGTGTTCTGACTCAAGTCTAAACCATTGATCTCATTTAAGTCCAGCAGACTCCGGTTAACATTATACACAATAACTGCTTAATGTTCTCCCCTCTTAGCGCGTCTCCAAGATTTGGCATTGTCAAATCTGTCTGACAAATATAAACTATCCCACGGGAAGGTTAACCCGGTCAACAAATGCCTGCAGAAGTCAGATGTGTCTGCCTAACGGCACAAGAACACAGCGCTGCTGTAAACAGGCACAATGCAATCACATCCGAAATAAAAACTCCGGATGAAAACAAGAAGAAACCATCCTCATGAGAAAAATCCTGCACGACTCAATCACATCCGGAAAAAAAACTCCGGATGAACACAGCAGAAGAAGAAACCATCCCCATGAGAAAAATCCTGCACAATGCAATCACATTCGGGAAAAAAACTCCGGATGAACACAGCAGCAGAGAAGAAGAAACCATCTCCATGAGAAAAATCCTGTGTCTTGCTGCCTTCATTTACATTTATTCCATTGGCAACAATTGACAATGCACTTTTCTGTGCAGTTGTTTGGAAAAAGAGACAATTTTCATCAATTTTTAATGCTTCTAACAATTCCTCAACAAAGACGGTTACTTGACTTTCATCGGAAGATATATTAATCATCTTGACAGCGCGCGATTTTGCATCTGCACATCCTATTGTCATACCATCATAATCAAAGGCAATTTTACTTCAAATCATTTATCCAAAAGATATTCAAGTTGTAGATACTTGGGTGACCTGGGCTCATCACCCAAAAGTGGATGATGTCGACAAGCATGATACAAGTATCGCATAGCCCAGTAAAATGGCATCTGTAAATCAACAAACTCATCAGGAATTTGCTTAGTGATAACTATCCCACGGGAAGGTTAACCCGGTCAACAAATGCCTGCAAAAGTCGGATGTGTCTGCCTAACGGCACAAGAACACAGTGCTGCTGTAAACAGGCACAATGCATCCGAAATAAAATCTCCAGATGAAAACAAGAAGAAGAAGAAACCATCCCCATGAGAAAAATCCTGCATGTCTCAATCACATCCGGAAAAAAAACTCCGGATGAACACAGCAGCAGAAGAAGAAGAAGTCATCCCCATGAGAAAAATCCTGCACAACGTAATCACGTACGGAAAAAAAATCCGGATTAACACAGCAGAAGAAGAAAAAGACACCATCCCCATGAGAAAAATCCCGCGTCCTTCTGCCTTCATTTACATTTATTCCATTGGCAACAATTGACAATGCACTTTTCTGTGCAGTTGTTTGGAAAAGGAGCAATTTTCATCAATGTTTAATGCTTCTAACAATTCCCCAACAAGACGGTTACCTTGACTTTCATCAGAAGATATATTAATCATCCTGACAGCGCGCAATTTTGCATCTGCACATCCTATTGTCATACCATCATAATCAAGAGGCAATTTTACTTCAAATCATTTATCCAAAAGATGTTCAAGTTGTAGATACCTAGGCTCATTACCCAAAAGTGGATGATGGCGACAAGCATGATACAAGTATCGCGTAGCCCAGCAAAATTCTACCTTATCAAAACTTAAAATGGCAGCTAAACATGCCGATTATTTCAAATCAACGGATGTAATTGACATCAATGGTGAGTAATATATTCATTATATATGGCAGTCAGTAACATATTGATACTGGCTTTCTAAAATGTATATGAACACTTAAGATAACATGTTGTTAATTAAAAATTACCAGTCTGATAGTTTCCTAATTTGTATAATCTGAGAAAAACGTCTACAAGCCCAAATCTACACTAGTTTCCCTACCCTAAGAGACCTTTGTAATTGACGTTGGGTGGTTTGCCAGATTTCAAAACCAATAGACGAAATTATCCAATTGTAAAAACACACACATTGATACAGATCATAAAAAGTTAGTTGCATATCCCTTACAGGACGTGGCAGTCAACACCTGCATTTGTTTTGGGGCAGTTTGTGATTTCTTGGCAAATTTACGTTCAGTAGTTTGCCATTGCTGTATACACCAGTTATAATTTTAAAAAAAAAGAATTCAACATACAAATGAACTTCTTTAAGTTAATTACTTTAACTAACATACAGGAAAATAAGAAACAAAATATGTAAAAACAGACGTTATGAGGCTTCAGGAAAATACGGTCAGAAGCGAATTTAAGCAACAACAAAAAATCAGAAAGCTACATAAGAAACTCCCTGAAGGGTACTCTAGTGTAGATAAAGAGTGGACAATTATTAAGTCTGTCATGCTTGACACACTTGAAAATAAATGTGGAACCAAATAAGTAGGAGAGGATAACAGATTAAGAATCGCTTTGTGGAACACTGAAGTTAAAGATAGCACATCCAGAAAGAAGTTAGCGTTAAGACATGGATTCATCTAAATCTGAACAAGACTATGTTATATATAGAATAGCACAATGAAATGCCAAAGAACAATTAAAATATCTAAAGATGAATCCTTGAGAATATACGGGGATCATATGGCAATCCTCAGCAAATCTACACAAGATAATTTTATAAACATGTCAATAACATGAGAAATAGGGATGCACACCAAAACCCAACCACTATCATAAAAGAAAAAAACTAAAGAGATATACACTTATTTGATCCACAACAAAGACTAGCAAGATAGGCAGGATACTTAAAATTACTTAGTTGCATATCCTTTACAGGACATTGCAGTCAACACCAGCATATTTTGCTGTTGTGATCTCTTGGCAAGTTTACGTTCAGTAGTTTGTTATTGCTTACTGAACGTCCGGCACCCATACCATTTCATTAAAAAAAATTAAACAATGTAAGACGGTCTGCTACCAAATCGCCCACATCTGTATGTCGAATGTGGTATTACGAACTGCGTCCGTAACTCCTTCGCCATGGAAGAACCCCAAAATAATACACAAAAGTACCCCACAGGAAAAACTACTTAACCCCACAAATAACATATTAAACCCAAATGCCGTGTCTAAAAGCCATGAACAACAAGAACCAAATTTCATACCAGCGAAAGTAAATCACTTATACAGAACATTCTTAAAACACAAAGCAATGGGTCAGGATGGAATAACTACAGAAGTTATTCAGGCATGTGGGAAAACGAATTAAATAGCCACAATGCAGTAAGAACAAAAGATGGTATATCAGATATGTTCAGTCAATACAGTAGTGAGACAAAGGTGTGTGCTCTTCCCTCTGCTATTTAATAACAGAATATCCAATATCTAGGAACAGTCATAACACCTGAGGGAGGTCCTTGAAGAGATTAGAACAAGAATCGCCTGTTGAATGTAGAATTTTGCAAGATGGAAAACATACTGACTAATCAAATGTCAATTGCAACGAGAAAGAGTTGAAATGCTACATAGTACCTATACTTTTGTATGGATGTGAAGCGTGGACAATAAGCAGACAAGCGGGTTCTAAATGTTGCTGTTATGTAGCTGGGGCACAGAGTTGGGATGAATGCCCAACTTTGCATACATACCCTATGGCTTGCGCATTCACCACCTCTACAGCAAAAGTCCAACTCCTGGCTTTCTCGTGGCGGACCTGTTTTAACTAACAGGAGAAGGGACTGTGGCGAGTCACTGGCACTGAAAAATAACCAGAATGCTCTAAATGTGTATGCATGTACATGCATGCACTGACACGCGTGTGTGTGCCTACACATCTAAACTTTAGTAAGACCAGTCTGCTCTAGTAGAGGAAAGGTGCTGAAGATGGAGGCAACCAGCCAGGAGGTGCACCACAGAAATCAGGATGCTACACAATTACGCGATGAAATATGTCGACTACTGCTAAATGTTATGGTGCTTGCCCTGTTTTGGACCCCCAAACAGGTGCAGTGCCTGGTCCTATGCCTTGAAGAGGTCCAACCACAACTACTGAAGGTCTTTCTCAGATGTCCTGTGGAGCCAGGGGACCTGAGAATAGAGCGTCTGGCCATACCAAACAAAGACTAAAAATAATGCACTGGAATGCAGAGGGAGTCAGCAAAATGTAAAAATAGAACTAGAAAACATCTTGGACCAAGAAAATGTAAGCATATGTTGCTTACAAGAAACTCACTTCAACGAAAGTATAGCCTTCAAAATCAGAAGCTACCAGTGTTACCAATCTGACTGAAAAGACAGGTGAAAGGGTGGGATACTGACCCTTGTAAAAAAATAACATCGTTGCTTCCCAAATTGAAGTTTACATATAAGGGGCTAAGTATCAGACACTTAAACTTAAAGACAGGCAATACAGACCTACACCTGATCAATTACTACTGTCCCCCAGGCAAAGAACACACTATCATTAAAAGAAAAAATGATTGTGTGGCGATTTCAACAGCCACTCGCAGAGCTGGGGCTATGATCATGTGGACCAGAGAGGAGAGAGACTAGAAGACTGGCAGGATGAGAATAGACTCATCTTGATTAACAAGCCGTATGACCGACATACTTTCTACTCTTGATAATGGCACACCACAACTACACCTGACCTGGCTTTTCATTCACCATAACTGGAGTGGAACATTACACGAATTGTTGGGAAACAACTTGGTGGCAGTGACCATCGGCCAGTCTTTTTAACTGTAG
Source organism: Cepaea nemoralis (assembly GCA_014155875.1). Taxonomy (NCBI): domain Eukaryota; kingdom Metazoa; phylum Mollusca; class Gastropoda; order Stylommatophora; family Helicidae; genus Cepaea; species Cepaea nemoralis. The sequence goes on along the minus strand of JACEFZ010018232.1, from coordinate 5,330 downwards.
AAAATGAGCTTCTAAGTAAAAATAGCACCCTCTCGAGGTGAAACTACAAGAAAGCAGAGTGGGCAATGTACAAGTATTGCACCAGCCTACTGGTTAGAAACCTGAACACTGAGAAAGACAACTAAAGTAGTTGAAGAGTTTGGGAAATGCACACTACAGGCAGCACGAGAAACAGTACCAAGAGGAGCTCGTAAACCATATAAACTCTACTGGAGTAGTGAACTTGAACAGTTGCATAATGATGTGGAAGTGTATAGAAAGCAAGCAGAGGCCAAACCCAGCCAATAGCATCTCAATAAAAACCAGCATGCATAAGCCAAATTTTAAAGGGCCAAGCTACAGGCTAGACAGAAAAGCTGGCAGGAGAAAAGTCACTGAACTTTGAAAGAGACACGCGGAAGTTGTGGAACTAATAAAACAACTTAACGATGAGGGCACAGGGAGAAATTCAAAAATTGCACTACACAAAGGTAGAAACATCTTAACAGAAAAGCAAGCAGACGACCATTTTGTGGACTCATTCGCACAAGATAGCAATATCGAAATTAGTCCAGAGAAAAAAACAAGAGTTTCGAGAGAAATGGCAACATACAGGACAGAATGAAATAGTACATGAGGTTCTGGAGGGACCTATCACAATCAGCGAACTGGAGCTAGCCACATCAAAACTAAAAATGAGAAGTCACCAGGAGCTGATGGTATCTCCAATGAAATGATCAGGAACCTAGGAACAGAGGCCAAAGCAAAGCTGTTGCAGATCTTCAATAACAGCTGGAACTTAGGCAGCATTCCACAAGCCTGGAGAGAAGCAATCATGATTAAAATAAAATAAGTTAGTTGCATATCCTTTACCGGATGTTGCAATCAACATCATAACATTGTTTGCTGTTATGATCTCTCTGCATGTTTAAGTTTAGTAGTTTGCCACTGCTTTCTGAACGACCGGCACCCATACCATGTTGTAAAAATGCCAGATTGCTTGCAGCCGAGTTTTGAACAGAGGCCAAGGCAAAGCTGTTGCAGATCTTCAATAACAGCTGGAACTTAGGCAGCATTCCACAAGCCTACAGAGAAGCAATCATGATACCCCTCCTAAAATTAGGGAAAGATAGTTCCATTGCCTCCAGCTAGACCAATTAGCCTCACCAGCTGTCTCTGCAAAACACTGGAGCGCATCATCAATCACTGACTGCAGTGGTACATTGAAAGTGAAAACATCCTTGTGCCACAGCAGGCTGGCTTTAGGGAGTGCTATTCTACTGAAGATCAGGCAACCTACCTCTCAAGAAATCGAGGATGCATTCCAAGAGGAGAAGCTGATGCTTGAGCATGGATAGATCTGAAGAAAGCCTTTGACAAAGTCTGGAAAGAAGGTCTAATGTAGAAACTAAGAAACTAAAGTCAATAGAAGAATGTACAAATGGGCGAAAGCATACTTGCACAATAGAAGAGACAGAGTACAAATAGACAGACTCAAGAGCAAGAAAGTACTATTGCGTCACGGTGTTCCCCAGGGCGGAGTCTTGTCCCCCACACTTGTTCTAATCTTCATCAATGATCTTGTTGCTAATCTACCATATGGAATTAAAGTGGCAATGTACGCTGATGACCTGGTTCTATGGAGCACAAATGCACATGCATCAGTGGCCACCAGATCGCTACAAACAGCTGTAGATACATTTGTTGCATGGGCAAATAGATGGTGTGTCAGCATAAACACATACGTGCAGCACCGCTCCATCTACCCTCTCTCCAAATCAAAAGGCAGTGATCATCCAGATAAACGGAACATCCCTAAGAGAAGATAAAGAACCAACATGCCTTGGAGTAACATTTGATGAAAGGCTGACATGGAGAATGCACAGCAACAAAGCAGTAGTAAAAGCCAGAAGGAAAATAGCCATTCTGAGAAAACTTAAGTGGAACCACATGGGGAACCAGTGGGAAAATACTTAGCAAAGTTTATCAACAGACCACACCTGAAATATGGGTCAACTGTGTGGTGTTCAGCATCAAAAACCACACTACAAGAGCTGGACAAGGTGCAAAATCAAGCACTTAAAGTCATCACAGGAGGGATGAGATCAACCCCTATAGTGGAGATGGAGACGATGGGGACGACACAAGCACTGAGAGAACGCAGAGATATGAAAACACCAATACAAGCAGAAAAGTTCCTCAGCTTGCCAGGCCACCTTATGAAGAACAGATTTTAAAACTTTATGGGGCGGTTGAAAAGAAGCAGTTTTATCCATCAGCCCAAACGACTCTGCAGAGAAACCACCGATCTACCCACTGTTGGTATCCCCCTGAATACTATTCCAGTGCGAACTCCATGGAAATATGAACATAGGCTATCACTACAAATCCAGACAAAAGTGAGAGGAATATATGACAAGGAACGAACGAACGAACGAATGAACAGACTTTATTTTCAAAGGGTAACAAATTGGGCACGCAGGCCCGTCTTACATTCGGCCCTTCCAATCACTCATCTTTCTTTCATCAACAATGCATAGGAAAAAAACAGTGTCACATGAATTTTGTAAACAAACAATGCATATTACTATGTTATGAGACACATCAACCACCCACCCACACATCTCCCATTCACTCGAACTCCACCACCCAACCACACACATAACCCACACACACATACATGCCCCTATCCATCCACCACATCCCTACACCTATACATCTTCCCACCCACACACACCTCTCACCCACCACACACCCCATCCACCCACACCTCAAGCATACATACATTCCCCAACCCACACACATCCATCCACCTACACACATCTGCCCACCCACTCATATATCCTCTACCCATCCCATTACCCACCAACAATCACTCACCCACATATCCTCCACCACCCACACACTTCCAATCACCCAGCCAAACACTCATTCCTCAGCCACACATTCCCCACGCACACACACATCCCGTCAACTCACATATTCAGCATCTACCCACACCCAAATTCTGCACCCAGCCACATAATTTCCCATCTCCCCCAGCCCACTCACAGATCCCGAGCCCACCCCTACAAACATCCCCCACCATCTCCTAACCTACACACACTCACCCACCCAAATATCCTCTACCCACCCATCCCCCAACCAAACATCCCTTAACCACACACCCTTACTCATATAAAATCACCCACCCACACATCCTCTAAGAACAGAACAGTGTACAGCGTAGAACAGCCACTCTCAGCTTCCTTGGTGAAGAATATCTACATGACCTCTGGTTCGAGTCTACACAGATGGGTCAGCACAAAATGCTGTTCGAAATGGAGGAGAAGAAGTGTACAAAGAATACCCAAATAATACTAGGGACACGGCCAGAGTACCAACAGGAAAGTACTGCCATAGCTGTGATGCTGAAATTGAGGCAATCAAGATAGCAACAGAGAAATTACTAAATACCAGCCATGGTACACAACATGTGGTGCTATTGACAGATGCAAAATCAGTACTCGAGACGCTCCAGTCTGGAAAATTGCCAGTACTAAGGACACTACTTTCTGAAGTTAGCCGTCAGCATAAGGTCACCATACAGTGGAAACCATCCCACTCTGGAGTACCCGGAAACGAGAGAGCTGATCGATTAGCTAAGGAAGGAGCAAAAGAAGAACAGCCTGATGTGCCCTTTACCAAAAGAACAGAATGACCAAATCAGTCAGAAAGCCACCAAAACCTGCTCAAGACGACTGCCACATTACGGACAGACCAGAACAAGTCATTATTCTGCACCTCAGAACAGGACAATAGATTACGCAACCACATGTATACAAAATTCAAGAATGGTGAATCAACCATGTGCACATGTGGATTGGCGTCGCAGACAGCAGAGCACATACTCCAAGACTGCCCAAAATACAACATATCTAGGCAAACCATCTGGTCTAGATAGACGACGGTGGAAGATAAACTCTATGGACTGCTGAGTGAACTAAACAAGACAGTTCAATTCATACAAGAGACAACATTTCAGTTACTGACATATTTCAAGCAAACAAAAGAAGAAGCAGACAAGCTGAAAAACATCCAATGGCCGTAGAAATGTGGTTTCTGAGAAAAATGCAAAGAATACCATGAACAGACAGAAACACCATTGACCAAGTCCTATAAGAAACAAATCAAAATCGTAAATTGATTAGAGAAATTAGACAGTCAAAATTTTTTAGGCATGTTATGAAAAGAAAAAATGGAGAACTTGGTAACAACTGGCAAGATCGAGGGTAAGAGAACAAAGGGAAGACAGAGAAGTAAATACCTGGATGGCTTGGCCACGTGGTATGGTCAAGACAAGAACACTGAGCTAAACTACAACTCTGGTGATAAGAGTTAAATGGCGAATCATGACCGCCCACGCTTATAGGCATGGCACATGGATGGATGGATGGATGTTTTCTAGTGTACAAAAGAAATCCCATTGACTCATATTTGTATATTATGTTCTACTTTCATTAGCAGTTTCTAGGTACTACCTGTTTATTACTCTGGCAGCCCATTCGCAACATACTTACACCCCAAATCTTTGTTGCCTCCAAGCACCTCCTAATCTGTTCGTTCGCGTTCCATGATTCACTGTCATACACCTGAACAGACAATATATTACATTTTCAGAACTCTTTCTGATATTCAATTTTCTTGGAGACTCCTGGGGGTCGTCGCTGGAGCTATGGAGTTCGTACTTTGTGCGACGCTTTTTGCATGTTGTCATGTGGAAAGACACTGAGCTGTATATGATCAAACCCGGTGCAATAAAGTCGACCCTCCTGCCTCTCCCCATATTTACAATAACACTGACATTGCATAAGATACTTTTTATTTTATTCCGCCTTTGCTCGGCCTATTCTACTTTTAATCTCTGTCACACATCTTCCTTTGATGGCATCATTGCCCAAGCAATTCTAGACTATTGGTCATTTTTGATTTACTGGGCAATTTTATATTCAGTAGTTTGCCAATGCTTTCTGAACGGCCAACACCTCAGACCATCAAAATCAACGCAAAGCGATTTGCTTCCAAATAGCCCTAAGTTAATTCAAACCCTCCACTTGGTATGTCAGGGAACTGTGAAAGTGAACTTCACTATCCCCTAAGCTACAGACGCCGACATACAAACATATACCAAGCGTGTGTGTGTGTGTCTGTGCGGGGTCGCTCTGAACCGGGGAAACGTGTGTTACGATGAGAACAAAGGAATGCTGATTGTCTATTTACTTGAAGGGAATTTAAATCCGACCACCAAGTGGTATACAAGCAATCTAGTGTGCCTCCTTTTGGCAATATTGGTGCAAAGAAATTAAATATGG